>VYZT01013442.1:83579-177950 GCA_013400735.1 Pomatostomus ruficeps
AAAAGCCCGGGATTTTTCTTTAGTCTTTGTTCCTCGTCACTGGCTTTTTCACATCATTAAATGCTATGTGGAATTCATATGAGGAATTCCTCTCTTCTTCTTTGCCTTCACATGCACTTTTCTACATCTGCAGCTAGGAGACTTCCCCCTCGGGTGGGGGCGCTTGCCTTTGAGCGAGAGGGTCACTTTCTGTGGCACAGCCAGACCCCTGCCCTCCAGCCAAAGCACAGCACAGCCTCACTTTAGCTCCACTTTTCCACCTTTCCCGTTGGCTTTGAGAGACATGGAGTGCATCTGTTTTTGGTTGTCCTTCTGCTGTGCTGGATGAAGATTCCTCAGACCATTCGCTGCCTTCTCCAGCCATTTACTGCCAGACAAGCCAAAATCTCACATCCTCATCCAGCAAAATCTCCTGACCCAAACCCAGCTGAAGACAAAGGGAGTTTCACTTGTTTTTTTTTCCGTATTGACAGCACCGGGCTTTGGATCTAGTCATGTGGAGAAACCACATAAGCCCTAACAAGACAGCCCAGCCTGCTCCATGCCCCCTTTGTGCATCACCCAGACACCTTCCCGTGCATCCCCTCTCACTTCTGGTTTCTTTATGTGCTCAAATCACCATGACCACCACGTCATCCTGTGCTAGACCACATCTCCACGGTCCTCCCCGGCCACTAATAGCACTCGGCCACCGATCTCCGAGCACTCCATCCATCATTTGACTAGCACATTATTTATTTACCATGGGGGAGAGAAAGGAGTTGGGTTGTCTGGAGAATGTATTAAATTTTCATTTGTTCTCATTGATTCCTGAAAGGAAATTGCTGAGTTATGCCATCAAGTTGGATGATATGGAGAGCATCTGCTAGAGGGGGGTACTGGGTGTGAAATAGGGGCAGAGTTGAGGTTGTTTTGAATATTAGATGGAAGTTATGGTGACCATTTAGCTGAGCAACCTGATGAAATGTATCGTCTGCTTCCCTCAGTCTCTGCTGTAGCTGCTTGCCCAGACTCTTCCCGGTTTCTCCTGCCATATGGGATACACGTGGTGCTATTTCCTCCTGGCTGCTGGGTGAGGAGCTCTCGCTCACAGGTTTCCCCACCGACTCTGAAGCACCGTGCGTGTGCGTGGGAGCGACTTCTGGCAAGGGCTCCTTCCCCGTCTGCAGGAGCTGCTCGGCCTCTTCCAGCTCATCCCAGTCAGTCTGGAGACAGTTACCTCACATATTTCTTCTCCAGGCATGTCTGGGCTCTCTCCCCCTGAATTTCCGCTGTGGTAGTTAGCACGTTATTTATGGCAATTTTTTCCTATTTTTTTAGTATGTACTAATATTGTAGGTTGCACAAGAATGCTGGCTTTTCCATAGGGCTCCTTGTCATCCAAAAGCTGCTCATTTTTCTTTCCCAGCCAGAACTGGCATCCCAGCCAACAGTGATGACTACGGTTCAGGTTTTCCATGCTTTGAATGATTATCATTCAGGTTTTCCATGCTTTGAAGCCCACCAAGGACTGATTTGGAGTCTCAGCTGAGGACTGGCTCACATTACTTCATCTAAGTCCCATTTTCTAATTAAGTTAAACTAAAAGTGTTGTCTGAACCTTGTTAAGACACCAGGGTTGCCCTAACTTTCAGAGCAAGTCTTCAGTGAAAATGTTGAAATCTTGTCTGAACAAGTTGGAGAAGAAATTCTCCTTGGTGAAAAGTCTGGGCTGGGATTTTTGAGGACAGACATGGTTTTTTGCATTAAAATGGCCACCTGTGTCTCATGCTGCCTGAGGACTGTGGGCTGGGGAAGTCCCAATGTCTCTGAGGAGGTCACCTCCATCTCTGGCCCCTCTGACCCCGCTTGCTGCCTCAGGTCACAATAAACCCTTAACTCAGGGAACCACAACATAGATGTGGAATGTTTTTACCAGGGTTTTATTTTTGCAGTCTGGAGGATAACCAGGGGTCCTCAGGTTTCTGTGGGAGTTGAAAGAAAGGACAGAGCAAACTGGCACTGTTCCCAGTCCAAAATGTTTTCACTAATTGCATGCAACCTTCCTTACAGGAGAGAGAGGCTGCAAATACCACCGGCAGTTTAATTACCACTGCTGGTTCCCATTGATTTTATTTATGCCGCTGCCAGTGCTGCGTGTGAGCAGCATGTGTGTGTGTGCAAGGTGGGAGCGGGATGCACAGGGAATCATGGATGGCTTGAGGGAGGGAGCTAGGGAGCATGTTTGTGTTTATTTGGGGGTGTGTAGTCTTTCCAAAGAGCCCTGAGATACCGGGCAGCCGCACCCCAACACCTGTCAGTGGTGTGGGTTGGAAGGGACTGTGTAACGGGTGTACGGGATGCATGTCGGAGTGAGAGCCCTGGATTCCCAGGCATGTTTCCCAGGATTGTTTGGCTTAACCACCACACTGACTTAACTCTGAGCCCTGTGGTGGATCAGTTCCCCTTGCTGTCCTTCCCCTCCTCGAACGCAATGCGCTTCTTCCCCATCCCGAAGGGGGGGAGAGAGCGGCACGGAAGGAATCCGACATGAGCAGGCTGATGGCTGCCGTCCCAGTGCAGGCTCAGCAAATGGGGCTTGTGATGGATGAATGTGCAGGGCAAGAAGTAATAAAATGGGCCCCAGTCATGTAATCTTCCATTAAAATGAAATGCATACCAGAAATGAGGCATTTCTGCAGCTTGTACCATCTCCCACGGAAGATCATGAATAAAAGAGGCAAGTGTACTGTTGACAGATGCCGGCATGCATAAAGGACAGTTCCTATAAAGGCAAAGCCCCGGCTAACAGATGGACTAAAGATGTGAGATGCAGGAAGATTTACCCGTCTAAATAATTCAAGGGAATGTCGTATGGGGAGGCAGTGTTGGAGAGGGGAGCCGGCAGAAGGTACAGATGGAAAGGCAGGCCAGGCCTTTCCCACAAACCCATTAAGAACGTCGCTTGTCTGAGTGACAGTATGTTGCACAAGGCACCAGCAGAGATGGGTGGATTTGCCTCCAGCACTCCTTCTGCAAGGTCAGGAGAAGAGGTAATCTCAAAGGTTGCAACTATTTGAGGTTTGCCTCCTGCAAGGCTGCTTTCTCAGGCCTTCCTTCTCTCTCACCTCTTCTGCTTCATCCCTTCTTCACCTGCTGCTGGGCAAAACGGGAGCACAGAAATATTTCTGCAGCCACGAGCAGAAGGTAGAGGTGGCAAAGGCATTCAGTGCTCCCATTGCACTTCTCTGCCTTGCTCAGGTCCCTGGACACCCTTTGGACTTGGCAGGTGCCTAGGGGCTAGTGCTGGGCGCCCTGTGCTCATTAAGGGGCACTGACGGGGCATTTGGTGGCTTTACGGAGCTTGCTGAAGAGATGTGGCTGTTGCGTGACGGTTCTGTGCCCTGGCAAAGGGAGCTGGAAAAATTTTGTGAATCTCCGTGGCCATTAATCGGAAGTCTGAGAAGGGCTGGCTGAAGCATTGCAGCATGTTGGGAGGGTTTTGGCAACACGGGATGCAGGGATAAGCTGATGTAGGAAGTGGCACAGAGGATGAGGCATTGTGGTGGCTGAGAGCAGGGCAGGGTATGCCCAGGGCCCCTCTCCCACTGCTCCCTGGGAGCCTGGGGTTAGCTTGGCGAATGTGAGACATCTTGGGAGAAGAGGGAGGATAAGGGGCAAGATGCAGAGGGTTAGATAGAAGTCAGTGGCAGCTGCTTGGCAGAGATTGTGCGCGCTCTCCGCTCGGAGAGGACGCCTTCCCCCGGCTCGTCAGCCGTCTGCAGCACGGCGATTAATCATTGGTGTCAGAATCCCTAATCCTATTCAAAGGAAAACAAACAGCGCGGCATCCAGCCCTGTGCTGAGCCCAAGCAATTAGCATGTTTACATGGGCTGGGGAAGCTCAACAAAGAGTGGCCAACGGGGGCCACGGAAATGAACCCTTGTCAGCCCCTGATGTTCCGAGTGCCTGGGATCCCCAGGCTCTGACTCAGGCCCAGGCTTGGAAATGTGGCTCAAAGCAGTTGAATGCAGCTACTTGCCGCCAAAAAAAGATTTTTCTCAATTAGGGCCCAGGTGTGTGTGAGTGTGGGCAGCTGCTGAGGTGGCAGGATGTGTCTGGTACGGATGGTCAGCTGGGGAAACGGGGATCTGGAGGAGATGGGGGATTTGCTCCTGCTTGGGTTTTGAATTAGTAGCAAAAGTAGCAGCCAAAGTCTTCTCAATTTCAGCACACTCAGCTCTGATGGCAACCCCTTCTCCCTGTTCCTCCTGCGCCTCTCAGGCCTTCACCACTGGAGCTGCATCTCTCTAGTTGGAATTATTTTGATGTCTTTGGGTGCTTTGGGTTAGGGTTGGGCTCCGCAGGGCTGGGGATGTGCAGGACCAACATCCCTGGTGTGCTGGACCCATCCCTGGGGGACTCAGGTCCTTCATGTGGGCTTCAAGGAGGTTTGAGAGGTGGGTTGCAAAGAAAGATGCGGGACTAACCAGATATAACTGACCCTTGTGTGTGTCCCCAGGGCCTTGCAGCAGCTACCTCAGATGAAAACTATTCCCAAAACCAAGAGAAACAAAAAGCTTCCACAAAGTGGATGGAGATGCTGCATGGGCTGCCTGGCCTGTGCATCTCTGCCCTGCTCTGATTTTCACTGGATTCTGCAAACACAATTTCAAACTGCAAAGCAAGGGGAGCGAGACATAACCTTTGTTTCTACAGGACCTACCAGAAGCTGGGTGAAAATGTGAGTATGTTGGCAATGGGGAAAACAGCTTATGTTTTAAGTTTCATGTGACCTCTGGAGCTTCTGGGCTTTGGAAAGTGGGAGTGAGACAATCCTCACAAGCACTTGATCCCTCTCGAAGTGAAAGGGCTTTTGTGGGTATGCAGCTTTCCCCCTTCCCTCCCAGAATCTGATTTTTGGGGATGGAAAAAAAGAGGATTGATTCAAATAAAAATGTATTTGTATGAGAAAAATTATTTCCTTCCATGAGTAAACACATAGTTTGAGGCAAATTTATGGCTTTGGCCTGGTCATTAATATCTGGTTGTCAAAAAGTATTGGTTTGAACAAAAATATGTTGTAATAAAAATGCATTGTTTTGAAGAAATTTATTGTCCCCATGAAAACCTATTCAATTCAGAAAGATATGTTGATTTCAATGAAAATCTATTTGTTTTAAGAGACAGAGAGAGGGAAGTTGCTCTCAGCTGGGAACCAGGAGCTTCTCTCTGTACAGATCTCCCTGCAGTCCCTTGGCTATTAGGAGATGGGGAAAGCTGGAAAATCAGCAGCTGGGCAGCAGAGGGAACCTGTAGGTCTTGCCTGTGCTTAGTGACCATCCTCCCAGCTGGAGTAAAGTGCCCCAACTCCCCTAGGGTAAGGAGGGGGATGTGGTTGTCTCCATTCCTTATGGATTGGATGGCTTCTCCCACAAACAGTTCTCCTCACCCTGCAAATCTAATGTTCAGGAAACTTTTAAAGGTCCCTTCCTACCCAAACTGATCTATGCTTCACCAGTGAGGATCCCAGGGAGTGTCTGCTCATAAGAACCCACTTCCAGCTGGAAAGGTGCACATCTTGCAGGTAACCTGGGGACCTTCATCTTCTGCTTCCTGTCTCGAGCCGCATGTGAACAGGAAGAATGTGTGTCGGTGAGTACCTGAGCGGGAGATGGCTGTGTCCACATTGCTATCTATAACATTTCCCCTTTGGTGTGGTGGCACGAGGAAAGGGCCTCTTTTGCCTCAGGGCAGCTTTGTGGTGTGTCTTTGTGGTTCCCCCAGCCCTGCTCCGAGATGGGACTGAGGTTTGCTATCCTGCCTAATCCTCTTCCCCTGCCTGCAGGGACTGGATGAAATTCACCGTGAGCTACAAAGCCCTAATGCTGCCTTAGCTGGGATTATGAGAGAAGCCACCGCTGTATCACCTGAAATCCACCTCCCAATGCCTCCCATTTAAAACAATCAGCAGATGTTTGCAATGGGCTTTTTCTTTCATTATGCTCCAACTCTGCTATTTAATCAGCTTCTTCCTTCCTCTGTTTGTACAAGGTATCGCTCGCCCATATTAAAGGGGGGGAAGGGAAGGTGCAAGATGGAAAAATAAAATAAAATAAAATTGCCTGCCCAAGAAATGTCACTGCTGTGGTGTTATCCCCTCCCTGCCAACACACGCATGGGTTCTGGTGTCAATGGAAAGGTTGCCTCTGATTAATATTAATAAAGAATTAGGGCTGTGTTTGTCACGATCACCTCGTTTGGTATTGCTCTGTGTGGCAGGTGAAAGCAGAGGAAGGAAGGGAAGAGGTCTGCACGGAATTCATTAATCATTTCATCAGGAAGGAGTTCAAAGCAGAGGCCGGCCTTAACAAGGGTGCAGGCAGGGATGGGGCTGTGTTTATTCAGATGTTACTCCTTATGTCCATGACCTCCTGCCCGGTCAGCTGGTGTGGGCCTCCAAAGATGAGCTGCCCTTCTAGGATCCAGGGCTTCCTACCCCTCAACAGGGCTGCCCTGGTCTTGTCTAGGTCAAGGTGATGTCACCTGAAAGTCTGACATAGGTCCACTATGGGTATCTATTTATCGGTTAAAAAATGACTCCTGAAGGAGATCCTTGGTTCCCTTTTGAGTCAAGAAGATTAGTAGAGTGGTAGGACCATCCTTTGAGAAGCTGTGTAAAGGTGGTAAACTCCCTTCTGGATGCTGGGACTCCTCTGAAGAACAATTTCTCAGGGCAGGTGAGCAGTGGCCAGGAACTGAGAGACACTTCTGAGACACAGTGGTCTCTGGGAGCTCTTGGAGTAAGCCCTAGGAAGCTATGTTCCTTCTCTGAGGCAAGGCAGAAGGGATACACCTGAATTTAAGATGTGTTCAGCCTCAGAGGAGTCCTTGTCCTTCCAAAAGACTGTTCCTCCCACCATGAAATACGTGCCTAAACTGGAGGACCCCACACTCCTTGCTCCATTGTCTAGAAGACCCTACAGGTAGCCTTGTACTTAAACAACTTAAATTCAGTGGTTCAAGTCCAGTGCCCTAAATCCCATCTGCACTTCTTTACAGAGCTGCTCCTGTAGTCGGCCAGCCCTGCCCCGGCACATGGTGTTGTTGGGAACACAGGCACATGGTGTTGTTGGGAACACAAGGATGAGTGTCACAGGAGTTCAGGTTCTGTATTTTATGCAGGTTGGAATATTGAGAGTGAGTGGCTCTGACTGGAGCTGGTACCTTGCACTGGGATCACGGCACCTAAGTCAGTCTTGGCTGATGTTTGCATGCAGAGCTTAGCGTGGGCAATTTATGCAGACTTTTAGTGGTATTTTGCTTCTTAAAAGTGTGGAGATTCCCGTAAATCTTGGCTTAAACACATCTGTGTGTGGCCAAAACTGATCTGTGCTTTCTTTATATTCTGTATTTTCTGGATCCAAGGCCAGAAGGCGATGCACACATACATATGGCAAAAGTTCTTTGTATTAAAATTTACAGCTCAACCTTCTTGTTCCTCTTTCCTCCTTTTTTTTTTCGGGATGCTATTTATTATTCAAATGTGGGGGGAGTTGAGCCAAGTGGTGCATTGCTCTCATTAATTATTCTCTGGGATTAAGGAATCGGTTAAAACCATATCTCCCTTAATCCTGTTTTATTAATTTTATATTCTTGGCAAAAAAAAGAAGCAAAACAACAACCCCCATACCCTCTTTACAAAGAGATCATGCAGCTTTCTGTTGGGACTCAGAGAACAGGAGGTCTCTGGTGTTCCATGGATGCTCGTTTTTTAATTTGATAAAATAAATTAGCGCAGGATTAGAACCTTCCTGACAGCTCAGCTCGACTGCAGTTACCACCTTGAGGGAGGCATTAAGTATCATTTTAAGCGTGGAGGTGAAGTGGGAGCGCGCCGGCCCCTCTGCTCCTCGGAGAGCGGGAACTTTCCCCTCGGTAGGAACACAACTGGTGGCCTTTCCTCCCCTCCCAGACACAGCCAAAGGGGCCCCCTTTCTCCAGTGACAGATTTTGGGTTGGGTGAGGAGGACACTGCTTGGTCAGACACACGCATGAGCCCATCAGCTCGTTCCATACAGCAGCCAGGGTTGATAACTGTAATTACGCTCTTCCTTTTGGGATATTATGGAGATATAAATGAAATGTTTTTTTTCCCAAAAACAGCAGAGACTTGACTCCTGAGAGTGAAAGCCTGGTCTTGGAGGGAGGATGGGAAAATGAAAGTGGGGCTTTTGCAAGTTTCATCTCCTTTTTGTGACAGAGAGGCTCCAGCTGGTGCTGTCATCAGATTCTGCTGGCATAAGATGTGTGGAGGCCAGGCTGGGAGGGAGCAACCTGTGGCTGCACTGCAGATGTAGTGGCCTCCAGGCTGCTTGTTTATGTGGCTGCTAGAGAGGAGAGAAAGGATGGCGGTTGTGTGTGGCTCCCTGGCCTCTTCCTCAGACAGAGGGGAACCTGCATGGGGCTTCCAGGAGCAAGACTGATCTCAAAGAGTTTGCAAGGCACAAGGAGCTGGACTGTGCATGCTGGGCTCAGCTTCTTGAGGCTCATTTTGAGCACCGTGAGGGAGAGACACTTGGTCCCTCAGCTAGATGAGATCTCTTGGGCGGCTTTTGGAAAACCAGTGCTATGGAGGCATTGAAACTGGAATTGGTGGGATAGTTCTGAGAGCTCTGCAGTGCAGCATATGGGACTGGTGACAAGGGTCATGTAAAAAAAAAGAGACTGATGGCTGATGAATTCTTGTCCTGTGCTCATCTTGAAGCTGAAGGACAACTGTCCCCACCACTGAGCTGGGCCCTGGGGATGCATTGCTGTTTGCCTTTAACCTTTCAGTAAGTCAGGCTTTTGTAAGGCTTTTAAAACAGGGTTGTGTCTGAAATGTTGCTAAGTGTTTTCTCCCTAGAAAAGGTGTATGATTTGCCAATAATGGCAGTGGCTTAGCAATGAGTCTGCAGTGATGCTAGCTGGGCCAGGCTGCGATGGAGGGAGGTGTGGGATCCACCCTCAGCTTCACTGGGAAGGGCTGTGTGGATTAGCAGGTGTTAGCAGCCCTAATGCTGTATTGGCCTCAGGGTCACTGCTGAAAGCTGCTCCCTCTTTTGAGAGTGTCTTTGACTCTCTCTCTTCTGGTCTTGCCTGACCTCACCTGAACAATTTTGCTGCAGAATTGAGGGTCACATTGGAAGTCTGGTGTTAGTTTCGAGGTGCTTGTGGAAATTCCCACAGTTCAGGCACCTGAGCAGTGCAGAGATTTTTGCAAAAGATCTTCCATTCAGTAGTTATTCATACAAAAAAGCTGCACATACCCTACAATAACACAAACACCAGGAAATATTTTCAGGGCCTGATTTGTCAAACATCCCAAATCAACGCATATCTTTTTCCTCTGTCTTTTCTCTACCAACCAGGGATTTACTTTCTTCCATAATGTGTGTGCTATGATTTTTTGTTTGTGAAAAGTCACAAACAGGGAAAGCAGGGAAGTTTACCTTTATAAAAAACACTTTCCTTTCCTTTGAAGGAAAACTATAAAGCAAATGGCTTCATTTGTTTTATTCAGTCTAGGAACAACTTCCTAACTTGCCATGTAGGAAGAGCCAGCTCTTTCTTGTTCTTCTGTTAGCAGAGCTGGCATGGAGCAGGAGGATGCACCATTCCCAGGTGCTGGGTATTTCCTGTGGACAGCCCGATGTACATGTGTTACTGTACAAAAGGCTCAGGCAGAGTTTCGTTGCTTGGTAACTCTGGAAACTCACTTGGACCCAACGAGGTGCCAGGTTGGTGCCAAGCAGGTTGTGTAGTCTTAGCCTGACAGCCCCCAGCCTGGACAGATGGTAGGGTGGGGTACATGGAGCTGGTTGGAGGTGACTGGTGCTCTGGTCCTGGAGATAGGCAGAGGAGTCTTCAAATGATGCCAATGGGAAACTGAATTAGACTCCATCCTGCTCCTGAAATACTGGGGTGTTAGCTGGGGTGTAGCTCACACACCCAAGCTTTTCCAGCGGTGTTCGGGCAGAAAATGTCATCTGTGTTGATTCCTGGCTGAGCTTGTCCTGGCTGGATTGGAAGGGCGTTCCCTGTTGTTGGAGAACTGCTGTGGCATGGCTGGAGCAGCCTCCTCTCTCCACAGGGACACGAGCCAAAGCAGGGTATGGGCTGGGAGCACTCCTGTAGCCTTAGTGGCCACTGGCTTTAAAATAGCTGAGAAAAAGCCAAAGTTATACTTGAAAAAGTTTAAAACAGCAGCCTTCAGGTGCCCTGGTAGTGTTTTGATATTGTTCCCAAACTTTTGGGTGAGGGAAGGGCTAATTTAAGTTAATTTGCATTGCGAAGCATCGCTGATGTGCCAGTGAAGGGGACCTCGCACAGCCATGCAGAAGGCAAGCCAAAAAAACAAAAGGCGTATATTCCCAGATTTGAGGTAGGAATTATATACACTTAGAGTCATGAACTCTGGGTAATAATTGAAAGGTCAGATTGATGAGAGCAGCCTCCGAGATACGATTTCTATGACAGCTTGATGGATGCTCCACTATCAAGGTGTGCTTTTAATCATAATCTCATTACTCCACTTCTTATGGTTCGACTCACCTAAACTCATGGGAGGAATCAGGGGCCACCTCTAAAATGTGAATCGGCTTTTATTTGGAGGTAGAGCAGTTGAGTGGTTGGGAGAACAAAAAGGAAAGAAATGAGCCAGAAGAGAAAAAAAGACCTTCTGGGCTGAGGATGAGTCAAGAGTGTGTGTGAGAGCAACACCGTCACTAATCCAGAGCAGGGCTCTGGGTACATTTCTGCTGGCTGGGACCAGTACAGGTGCTCTGGAGAAAAGTAAGGAGACTTGAACCTCTCCCAGCATCAGCATCAGCCATGAATCTCACAGCATTGCTGCCCCAGGAGTCTGGGCATAGGGCCTGTGCAGAAATGACCATTACAGCTCTCCCAGGTATGAGCAGAGATTTTTTGGGGGGAAAGATCCAGTGCTGGCTGTTCATGCACTCTGACCTAGCTATCCAAAACCCGTGCTGAAGCTTTCCTGATGGCCACCTGTAAAATGTGCTGATGAAGAGCACCGGTTTCCATGGTCCCTGTGTCTTGGAGAAGGGAAAAGCATTTTTTGAGGCCATGGTGCACAGGAGCTGAGAAGATGAACTGGAGCTTTATCCCAGCTAGGCCCCCAAACAGCCACTGAGGGGATGCCACCTCTTCTCTTTGCTGTAAATACAAAGAACCCTAAAAGATCCGCCACATCCATGGGCCCATCCATTGAGGTGGCTGTGCAAAACGGCACCATGGGCCACATAATGATGGTGGACATGGCCTGTTTCCCAAGTACATGTTTCCACCTGCAGTGCTGCATCCAGCTCTGGGGTCCCCAGCACAGGAAGGACATTGCCCATGTTAAGGTGAGTCCAGGGAAGGCCACCAGGATGAGCACCTCTCCTATGAGGAAAGTTGAGATAATTTAGGTTGTTCAGCCTAAAAAACAGAAGGATTTGGGGTGACCTAATTTTGGCCTCCCAGTACCTGAAGGGAGCCTGCAAGAAAGATGGAAAGGAACTTTTTACAAGGGTATTTAAAGAAAGGACAAGGGGGATTGACTTGTAACTGAAAGCGAATAGATTCAGGAAAGACTTCTCCCCTGTGAGGGTGGTGAGGCCCTGGCACAGGTTGCCCAGAGAAGCTGTGGATGCCCCATCCCTGGGAGTGTTCAAGGTCAGGTTGAATGGGGCTTTGAGTCTACCAAAAGGTGTCCCTGCCCATCGCAAAGGGGTTGGAATGAGATGATCTTTAAGGTCCCTTCCAATCCAAGCCATTCCAGGATTCTATGTCATCAGCACCACCATAACCCTGGGGGACCTGGCTACTGAGGGCTCCCAAAATGCATCCTCATGGGCTGCTCTGTGAGAGCTCAATGCCAAGGCTGGAGGAATTCATTCTCGCCTCCCTGGAACCTCCTGGAAGAGTTAGTATGGAAATTTCAACCTATTTTTAAGGGTTATTTTCACTCAAGTGAAATCTATCAAAGAAGGAGGGTTATTTTTACAGCATGCAGCAACTGCCGGTTGCCATGGCAGCGGGCGGGCGAAATGCAATAAAGCATCTCTGTGTTATCGTAAACACAAAGGGAATCACGGGCACTGGGAAGAAAGGAGACTATCATGGGGGAAACTCCATGGATGCCTCACCAAGACCCTTGCTGGGCTTAGGGAGTGACAGCCAGGGAGATTTTATGGGGTCCTCTGTGCCCATGCAGGGCCTGGTGGGCCAAAAGGCTCTCCGAGGGCCTGCCATGAGTGTTAAGAACACTGCTATGTCAGCCTGGGATGAACTTCTTCCTCTGTTCATTTGGAAACACTTGGAAGAAGTTTAGAAAATGCATCATCCAAAGAGGGAGAACACACACAACTCTGTATTCAGTTTTGATCTGACTTCCAGGACAAGGAGCCTGTGGAGGTCTCTTCTTTTAAATGTGTTCAGATTGTGAAGAGATTTTGCATGTGGTGAAAGGGTTCAACCTCTCCATCTCTTCCAAGTGTGCTCTGTCTCTGGATCAACTCCTACCTCAAAACTGAGGTTTCACCTCAGCAGCTGAGAAAATGTGTATAACTGGAGTAGCCCAATGCTGGTGGATCCAGGAGAGTCTTGGTGTGCGTGGGTGGTAAGGGGTAAGACCCATTTGGGACACCACTCATGAACTGTGGCCACTCCTGTGTACCCTTGGATGTTCCAGTAGCATCAAGGGACACAACTGGAAACCACACCAGCCCTTTGAGGTGCTTTATTCTTGAAGCCTGTGCTGCTCTTGGGCTCTGTGGAAGCCACGTGGCTGCTCCTTATTGCCATTCCCAAGACGCAGATTGTCCTAAGGAGACACATCTTGGTTGCACAAAGGCTGACTGTGCTGGGGGGAGCCCGACACAACCCACAGTGGGTGTTTTCATTTTGAACTCTCACCAAGACAACCACCAGTAATGTGGAGGAAGACCAAACACAGGATTTGGCCTCTTCCCCATGGAGAAGCCTCTTCAAGAATCTGAGGGCTTTTGTGGGGGGGAGGTCCAGGCACTCAGAGTGCTTTTGTTCAGAAGTGTGTTGAATTGGGTACCAAAGGCCAGGCCATCCAAAATGCCTTGCCATTTGGCTCACCCCAGAGATGTCACTGAGGTTTTGGGTTTGTCACTCAGCTCTGACACTGGAAAAAGCCAGTGGTTTTGAATTTCATGATGTGGAGCAAAAGCCCAGCAGTCATGAGCTTGGCAAGTGCTGCTGAAGATCAGAGTATTTTTCATCCTTGCCCCATGAAAACTAAGTTATCCCTAACTGAACACACCATCTCTTAACCCAGCCTAAGGTCAGTTCCACCCCAATACATATAAATCCTCAAGGACATGCACAGAAGTTGGTCATCTCAATGCCACTGAATGCTGGTGGACAGATGGGTGTGGAAAAGGTGAATCCCTTGCACAAACCAAAAGTCCCGCATCTGCTTTCTGCCAAGATCCTGTTGCAGGATTTGCAGGGCAATGGCTTTGGGACTCTGGGGCTTGCTTTTGCAGGGAAAAAGAACAAAGGCAGGACTTGCTGAGCAGCAGCGTGAGTATAAATAGATCCCTGGGAGGGTGAGACCAGCAGGAGGGGAGAGATTGAGATGATTTCTCTTTCCAAAGGAACAGTCTTGATACCACTTTTTTTTTATAGCTGTACCCTGTAATATCAAGTGACTGCTCCTTGTGCCCTTATCTAGGCAAGGATTGTGTGAAAACCCCAGCTACTTGCCAGGGGAAGGCAGTTTGCTCCATTAAAAAAAAAAAAAAAAAAAGGTTAATTTCTTTTTATTGAATAATAAGTAAAAATATGATAATGCTCAGCTGGAGGTATATGTCATCTAAAAGGGTTCCTAACGATTAGGGTTTATATTGAATTATTAGAGAGTCAATAACCAGGGTATGTGGCTCTCTGGCAGTCCCTCTGAGGAAGAGCTCAAGATCTTCATCAGCCTGATGGTATTTAGGCAAACTCTTTCTTGAGGAGCACTTTCACCAAGGACTTCTCCAAAGCAAAGGTAAGGAGGGTTCCCCAGGGCTGGGATCCCAGTCCTCCTGCTGACATCATGCCAGGATACACTGGCAGAGCTCTGGATGATCTCCTTGAGATTAAATTTAATTCACAACTCTTTAACCTACGGTTCCGTTCATAAGTATTTCATTATTTGGGAGTGAGTACGTGGCAGCTCCATTCTTTGATAGCATGTATAGCATGTTACACTTTACAAAGCATTAGCAATAAATGCTTAATGGAAGAGGCTATATCAAGCTGTTAGAGAGAAAGCCTATTATAGAACGTGGGCTCCTGCTAAAACAATGCGTGCGTCTGTTTAACACCTGATGTTAACTCAGGAAGCGTGTTAGAAAGCTCTGCTTTTCGGCACAGAGAAAATGAGAGGCACTTTATGTATTAAAGTGTCACCAAAATTTCCTCTCTTTGTTTAAAACAATCTTGAGAAAGTGTTGTCTGAAAGGTAGCTGGATGAGACGGGAGTTCTGGAGGAGCCTGTCGGGAGCAGGGGCTGGAGGTGTGCAGGGTGGGAGGTGATGTGCAGCAAGGCTGCGTCAGGTCTGCCCAGCACAGCATGGAGGGGAGCTGCTTTTAGAATCACAGAATCACAGAATGGTTTGGATTGCAAGGGACCTTAAAGATGATTTCCTTACACTCCCCTGCCACGTGCAGGGACACCTCCCATGAGACCTTGTTGTTCCAAAGGTTGTTCCAAGCTTTGTCCAGCCTAGCCTTGGACACTTCCAGGGATGGGGCAACCACAGCTTCTCTGGGCAACTGTGTCAGGGCCTCACCACCCTCACAGGGAAGAATTTCTGCCTAATATCCAATCTTAACCTACTCTCTTTCTGTGTGAAGCCATTCTCCCTTGTCCTGACACTACAGTTCCTGAAAGAAGCCAAGCAGCCTCCTTGAGGTGGTGTTAGAAGGGATCCCTGGAGGTCTCCAGCACAAACTCTCCTTGGAAGTGGGACTGGCTGTAACACTTTAGCAGGCTGGCTGTAGTTTGGTCCAGGAGAACATTGCATTCCTCTGAGGATGCTGAGTAGGAACCCCTCTGGGGAGCCTATTCCAGTGTTACCTCAGCCTCCTGGTGGAAATCTCACCCACCAAAACATGCAGCCCTCTGGGAAAAGGTTGCTGTAACCAAGATGCTCAGGAGAAGGAGACCTCGAGCTCTTTTAGCATTTTTAGCACAAAGCCAAGCTGGTTTTGGTGGGGTCTGGATGCATCTGGCCCAGCCTGAGCTACGTACCCAACAGCCCAATCCACCCGGCATGTTCAGCTCTTCATTTACAAGAGCATGAAGTGACAGGACGTGGGGGAATGGATTTAAACTGAAGGAGGACAGGTTTAGATTGGATATTGGGAACAATTGCTTCCCTGTGAGCATGGTGAGACCCTGGCACAGGGTGCCCAGAAAAGTTGGGCCTGCCTCATCCCTGGAAGTGTCCAAGGCCAGGTTGGACGGGGCGTGGAGCAGCCTGGTCCAGTGGAAAGTGTCCTTGCCCATGGCAGGGAGGTTGAAACAAGGTGATCTTTCATTTTGCTTCTTACCCAAACCATTCCATGATTCTATTTGCAAGGTCCAGCCTCAAGTCCAGTGCCACTGGGGCTGAGTTCCAGCAGTGCAGGTAGGAGATTGTGCTCTGTGGCACATAAACCTGCTCACCATCTCTGTGTCCATATGAACATGGCACACTCTGCATGACCCATAGTGACTTTGGGACCAGCATAACTGGACTGGGCTTCTCAGAATTCCAGAACAGAACTGCTGTTCCCCACTCTTCAGACTTGACCCCTCTGTCTTATTCCAGTGCTTCAGCAGTTAAATGAAAAATGGTGTCTGAGAAGATTAGAATTAAGTTATTAAAGCATCTGGACACTTCTAAGAGGATTGCTGAGCATCGTAGTACTCAAGATTGACTTGAGAATTTGGGGGTGGATTTGCAGCTGGAAGAAATTCCTCATGTACTGTATACCTGCCCCTTGTGTATATGTTAGCATAGTTGGCACAGATGTCTCTTTGTTTCCATACAGAAAACTAATTGCCTTTCTTGTTTCAGGCTGAAGTTTTCTTGTGTCATTCTATAAATAATGAGAGGCATTTCTCAAAGTTTGCCAGCGCCTTTGTCTCTCCTGACAGCGCCTCAGCTGCACTGGAGGAGCGTCCCCCTTGCTGGAAACCTGGTGTCATTTCAGCAGGGTCCATGCTGACGGAGAGGTTTGTCAGAGGTTTTATGTGAGAGTGACAAGCTTTGCCTTTGAGCTCACCCTAACTTCCATGTTTTTGTGTGAATTCCTGGAGATTAAAGTTCCTTATTTATCCTCAGTGCTCTGGGGGCAGCGGCACCAGCCAACGCCTCCTGTGACCCGTGGGGATGTGACCCCCAGCAGTGCAGCTCTTGCCTGAAAGGGAGATTTGCTCAGCCCCCCAAAGCTTCTGACCCTCTTTTTCATTTCATCTGCCTTTTAGAAGCCGATTTTTTTGGGTAGGCAGCCTCTCCTTGGCTCTAAGCTGTATCTCCTGAGGTTTAAAGAAGAAGAGCAGAAGTTCAGGGCTTGTGACAGAATTGGAAACAACGTGATACCGTGATGGAAATCCAGCTCTCTCCTCCTGGTACCAAATGACGGTTTGCTACAGACCCACGGGAGAAGAAATATTCTCAGAGCTTTCCCAGGAAAGAAGAGCTGAGGCAGATACAGAGTGAAAGAGGGATGAGAGAGCCTAGAGCTAGCCCAAAAGTTTGTCTGCTGCTCCAATTTGATGTGAAAGAAGAATTCAGGTCAGTAATGAGAGAGCAGATGTGAATGCTTGGTGCAGGAGACTTTGCTGGTGTGAATTAACCAGAGTTTATAGGTGTTTGAGCAGCAGAAGGGGAGATTTGTCCTATGGGAAAGGGAGGGTCTGTTCCAGTCATGGATTTGTGACTGCAGAGATCCACCCAAATCAGGAGGAAAGAGCACTCCCCTGATCTCATGGCTCACACGGAGACAGCCCTGCGGGCAGGGGTGGTGCAGCTGGGGCACAGGGCTGCTCAGCATCCTAGCTGGCATTGGGCAGGGTTTGGCTGCACGGAGCAGCAAGCACCTTCTGCTGCTGCGGACCTCGAGGCTGTTTCCCATCCTTCACCCATCCCTGTGCACCAGCTGCTGAGCTGCCAGAGCAGCTCTAGTGACCCCATCCCCGCCACTGGCAACTTGATGCTATTGCTGCTTTCTTACTTAAGTGTAACCACCACAGCTCTGCTTTCTATGGTGTAATTTGGGCTACAGAGTAAATGAGGGGTTGCAGTCAGCAAAGGAGCACCAAGGAGGGCCTGTGATGGGAGAGAGGTTTGGCTTTAGCTGGCTGAAAACCACCTGGGAGGAAGACTTGTGGGTGGCCACAGGATGCTGTTGGACATGTCTGAGACAGACTTTGGGCTGTGTCAGTGCTCCAAGACTGGCTCCCTGGCCGAGAGCATGGCTGCAGAGATGGGGTAGCTGGAAGAGGATGCTGAGCCCTGCCTCAGTTTCCCCTCTGAGAGTGCAGGAGAAGGGAGCCTTTAGGGCAGCTGAAAGGAAGTGAGAAGGGGCTGTTGGGCTCTCTTGCCAGCACTTGGGGTATGCTCTGGCTGACTGCTCTTCCTGCTGGGGTGGCTATTTATCAGAAAGAAGGCCTGCAGGGAGGGAAGATCATCCTGAGTCGGCTCAAGCCATCAGATCTCTGTCAAGGATTTGGCCTGGACTTTTATTACCTTTCCCAGTTGTCACTTTTGTGTGAGAGGAAGCCAGGGACATGGTGGGTACCTGGTTACTTTGGGGCTGTCACATCTGCTGCAGGGGGGACAGTACAGCTTGTGACAAGCTGGTGTCATTAGTGCCAGGCTCTGAGCCTGCTGCCGCCGGTCAGGATTTTCTGTCCACCTCCCTGGGACCAGCCAAGCCATCCGCTCCCCGCATGGCAGCCCCTCATCCAGAGCATGGCTGGGGCAAGAACTCTGATGGTGCTCAGCATCCCTGCACCAGGGGCTGCTTTCTCCTCTCCTCCGTCGGTGGGGAGGGGGAAATGCTCCAGCAGCGCTAATTGCGGACAGCTCCTGCTTTGGGCATCGCATGCCTCAGGCTGCCAATCACCCCCTGCTCCCCTGCATCACGTCAGCGGTGTCACGGTGAGTGTCACAGCTCTGTCACGGTGTGTGTCACAGCTCTGACACCGGCCTGACGCCCGCACCGTGCCGGGGCAGTGACAAGCGGTAATTGGATCCCCCCTCCACCAGCATCACCTGCCAAGGCTGTGGGGGAGGCAGGGAGTGACTTTGTAGCCATTTGAGGAGAAGTTCGGACACTGAGACTTTTCAGGTGTAGTCAGACCTGCCCAGTGTTGGCTGATGCTGGCAGTGGGGATGCTCTGCAACCACAGGCACTCTGAGCTGGGGTAAGGGGCTGAGCTGACAGCACTGCCAGCTTGCACCAGCCACAGTCGTGGGATGTCCCTGGGTGTGTCTTCAGGAGCATTGAGCTGCAGGTATTGCCCCCTTATGCTCCCAATCTCATTTAGAGATGCTTAAATGCACTTGCGGATGTGAATGCTGCTGCCAGACGTGCCCCAGCAGCAGGGCCTGACATGATGCTCCTGCTCTGCTTGTGCCAAGGGGTCCCCTCAATCCCAGCAGGAACGAGCTACTGTCAGCAGCCTCTGATTCTTCCAGGGTCTGGTCTGGCCTTGCTTTAGTTTGGGATGGGGACTTGTGTCCCAGCCAAGTGTGTCTGGAGAAAGCAGTTGCTGCGGAGAGCGTATGTTTGAGGTAGATGATTGCAACAGGAGGGACACTGCAACTCTGGGTGCGCCAACCCCATGTCACCACTGGAGTCCACCCCTCCTCATCATTCCCCCTGTAGACCTTGCTCCTGTGATTTTCTCCAACTTTGTCATTTTCAAGGGCCCTTCCCATATTTTCCCCAGCTCCTCTCACGGCCTGGTCTCGGTGGCTGTGTGTGGCAGTGCATTTCAGCACTGATTACAGTAGCAATGAAAGCCCCTTTCAGCGGCAGGGCTGGCCAGCAAGGCTGGGAATGTTGTCTTCTCCATCACCAGTGTGCTGATCTGCTGCCAGGAGCACCCCTTCTCATCTTCCCACCTCCTGGGAGGCTGATGCTGGTGAGGGCTGCTGCTGCTTGCTGCAGCTCAGCTGGTTGTGTGGTATCAAAAGCAGTACATCCCCCTGACAGCACATCTGCAATTACTGGGAGGCACTTTTGCCTGTAGCTGCACATCCCCACTGCTTTTTTCAGCAATAACAGCTTCTTCGTCTCGGGTGTTTTACCCAGCCTCTTGAAATCAGGGACTTAAGGCAGCTATTTTTGGCTTTGAACCTGGTCATCAAGAGAAAGCATCATAATTTGTTGGTGGTTTTTGCTGCACTGACACCACTCTCTGTGGCAGGTGCTTAGGGCTGATGCTCAGTCAGTCCCCGGGTTAGAGATGGATGTCAGTACTTTAGGATCTTTGTGAAGTTTCAGGTGGTTTCTCCTCAGATGTGATGCTTCCATGATGGTTTCCCCACCAGTGGGACCTTACTCTTCCCCAAACCTGCCTGACATCTGCACTGTGGTTCTTGCCGATGTCCCCCTTCCACAAGGCAACCTCTGGGACAAAACCGCAACAAATGGCCCATTTAAAAGTGTAAACCTTGCATATCTTTGGATCCCAGGAGGATACCAAAACCGTGCTGATGCATCTTCTCTGCTGAAAAACTTGCCTTGTGCCATAATGGCTCTGCTCCCACTCCCTGCGCAAGTGGAAGTGCTGCTGGGCTGCCTCTCCTTAGGGCTGGGGCTGCCAGGACACAGCTCCCACCTCACACATGCCTTTGCAAGCACAGCATTGCCCTGCTGCCTTCTGCTAGGCAGATTTTAACCTCTAAAAGCACAGTCACAAGACCTGTCTCATCTGTGCTCTCAAGCTTCCCCAGGAGCCTCTATCCTGTGTGCCCCAAGCTGGGCTTTGGCATTGCATTTGGATGCCCACACAGGGAAGAAAAATGGCTTTAAACTGACAGAGAGTAGTTTAGACTGCATGTTAGGAAGAAATTTTTTCTTGTGAGGGTGGTGAGGCCCTGGCACAGGCTGCCCAGAGAAGCTGTGGTGGCCCTGTCCCTGGGAGTGTCCAAGGCCAAGCTGGATGGAGCACTCTGGTCTAATGGAAAATGTCTGTACCCATGGCAGAGGGTTGGAACTGGATGAGCTTTCAGGTCCTTTCCAAACCAAACCATTCCATGATTCTAAGAAAAATATCCTAGAATATTTTTCCCTATCACAGAGACCTGTGATGCCAAAAGCATCATGCAAGAACCTCAAGTCCAGCACAGCCCTTTCCTGGCTGTTCTCATCCATGGGATAAGCAAGGCCTGCAGGCAGCTGCCTGCCCCCAGCTCTCTGTTATCCATGCTGAGGATCATTGGAATGACTGCCACAAGCTTAATAGAACACCAGGAGGCATTTATCCAGCCTCTCTTAAATTCACTCATCTAGCCATAACCAAAAAAAACCAAATTGTTTTGAATTTAAGAAATTAATTAAAATAGCAACTAAATAGATAATCTGAGGCATTAAGCTGTGCATTTTTAAAGAAGTGCTTATTGCTGCTTTCCCAAAGGTCAGGGGAGGCAACCTCTTCCTCACAGTCTAGTAGGGACAGGGACATCATCCTGAGCAAGCCCCCCAAAACTTTTTCCTTGAAGATGTCGTTCTACCTCATTATCACTAGTTTGTGTTTTCCAAGCAGTTTTTGACCACATTAATGATTACAGTGAAGCAGGATTCTTACTGGCAGCACAAATCACTCTTTCAAGATGATACCAGCACTTAGAGTCTTATTCCTATCATTAACAGAATTATTATTATGACTTTGCCATGCTTCCCCTTCCTAAAGAAAGCAATTCAAATCCAAATATTCTGGCTTAAAAATATTCCATCCTCATTTTCCTCTCTAACCCAAAAAGAAGTCACACCAGCCCTTCTGGGTAATAGAAGAGCATCTTTCTCTGGATGTACTTGTGCTGTGGTTTAGGTTATCAAGCACACTTCCCAGGCCTGAGAATGACTGTCCATCCTAATTGTACATCCTAATTGTACATCTGCTGAATTCAGCTGCCTCTGGGCTCAGCAGTGGGCTCAGGTCTTCTGCAGCTTGGCCCTGCTTTGCTGTTTGGGGACAGAGCCAGGCTCTGCAGCTCTGGAAAGGTGACATTGCCAGATGTTGGCCAGGTGTCTCCTGGTGTGACTTGCCCAAAGGATCTGAAGGTGATCCAGGGATTTGATCCCAGTATCCCATTTTAGATGACGTGCCTTTCTTCTTTTCCTTGAGCTTCAGGGCACTACTGATCCCATCCATCTAGCAGGTTGGAATTTTGGCTACCCTGAAATTAGCTGCCAGAACAGTAAAATAGGGAGCTGACAGGGTGTTTGTCACAGCTGGGACTGTCCTCACCAGGCTGAAGGTAGCTGGATGATAGGATACACAGGAGAGGACACATTGTTCCTAGTCTTGGCCGTTATGGCTTTACAAATGACTATTCCAAGCTTAGTTCCAAAATGGTGTCGTGGCTTTCTCTGCTGTCATCAATTGCCATCAACACTGCATTTAGCTGACATAATTACTTATTGTTACAATCAGTGCCCATTAGGTTAAAGCTAAATTACAGTCTCAGTCCTTGGGAACTGCCTATTACATCCATATGAATACGCAAAGTTCATCACTCATGATTAACGTTGCTACAGTGAATACAAAAGGAATTAGTGAGGACCTGTCACTTATTGTAAAGTGCTGCCAGATTATGGTATCAGAAATGATGTGTCAACTGTTAAAACTTAATAATCCATGCTGGAGTGCTGTATCTGATTATAACAGTGATCAAAGGAGAGGCCTGATTGACACTTGGAAACATTATGGGACCGATAACCTGTGAGGGTCAGGAGTCATGGACTGACTGCTGGGACTGCAGCTGAGTGTGCTCACCCCCAGCTCTGGGCACTGGGGAGGGCTGGGGACACTCCTGGGGGCACCTGCCCTGGTGCTGGCATGGTCAGGAAAAGATCAATGGGTTTGTGGTCCTTGGGCACATCACTGAGCTGTGGCTCCTGCCTGGCACGTCCCCTTTTGGCAGGAGAGAGCCTGTGGAATCCAGAGTGAGATTCAGTCACCTCTGCCTGGTGGTGCAAATCACCTGCTGCAGTCAGGACTGGCATTTCCAGACCCTTCTCTTGCACTGATGAGACCTGAGTGAAGTGTGGGAGCACATTTCCCCCAGTGTGAGCTGGGAGGACACCCTCCTCGTTTGGGTGGGTTTTGCTGGGTCCCTTCCTGTGGGGTAAAAGCAGCATCCATAAATATGGATATGTGCATATGTGCAGGGATTTAAAAAAAGTTCTAAGATTCTATTTTAACATTGCTTAAGGGGACTGCCTGATTTTTCTAATTCGAAGAGACTTTTTGTTTAGAAATTGGTTGTTTTGCATTTTTCTTTTGAACTCTCAAGACTGAAGAAAATGTTTTAGTTCACTCCCCTGGGGGTTATAGTTTTTTTCTTTTCCTTTTTTCTTTTCCTTTTTCCTTTTTCTTTTTCTTTTTCCTTTTCCTTTTTCTTTTTTTGTTTCTAAAAAGCATCCTACAACAAACATAAAGATCTGTTGTTCAACTCTGCTAACAAAGTCCTCTTGAGAAGAAGAGCTGAACAGAAGTGGGAGCTATAAATCTATATGTGGCCCCTGCTAATCCCTCAAGAGAGGCTCTGGCTGAGGCAAGGGATGGTGTGGCCCCTCCAAATCCATGGCATTGTGCTCCTCATCCAGTAGTATGCCTGGAGGCAGGATGTGGGGAGGTCCTCATCCACAGCAGAGGTTTGTGTCAGGCCACTGATGGATGGCGAACCCCTCCTGGGCTATTCCCCGCAGCCCCATGGTTTTGTTTGTGGACACTGGTTGCATATCACAGAATCACAGAACAGCTTGGGTTGGAAGGAACATTAAAGATGTTCTCATTCCAGCCCCACTGCAATGAGCAGGGCCATCTTCAATTTGTACGGAATCTCTGAACTCTGTCTAACCTGGCCTTGAATCTTTCCAGGGATGGAGCATCCACCACCTCTCTGGGCAACCTGTATTTACTGCAGTTCACTACTGGTCACAACTTGCTTTGGACCAAGTGCTCAAATCTGGCCACTCCATACCAGCACATTTACTCTATCCCTTACCCAGCTTAGGTTTCCTGACAGCATCCTTCATCTCCAGCAAAGGGCATTTAAAGCTCTCGCAGGTCTCTGGTCAAAGGCTCCTGAACCCTTTTGTGACTTGTGGCAAGAGCTGTGCTTTCTGCTGCTGCTGTCAGGATTCCAATGCTCCAGGACATGCCAGAGGCATGCTTTGTCCTTTGCATAGTTGTTGCTCCTACACAGCCCTTGTTTCTTGGGCATCCTGCAGTCCAGGCTGTGTCTCCTCTGCTGTAGCAATTCCAAAGCAAGGGAAGGAAAGCTGTTCTCTGGAGACCAACAGCTCTGGAGGGAATGGGGGAAGATCCATTTGCCAGTGGTTTCAATGTCCTTGCTCAAGACCTCCTTGCCAGGGTACTGGGGGAAAGTAGGCCAGGCTGCTGGTGAGCTGTGCCAGTGCTCCCCATAGCTGTCCACACCACAGGCTGTGAAACCAGTCGGAGCTGGGCTGCTCCACTCAGATTTCTCTAACTGGACTTGTGTGTAAACCATAAAGCCGCATGGATTCACAAACAGGCAGTGCTGGAAGGTGTGGGAAGTGTATTGGTGTTGCTTCCAGTTGTCTGCCATGCTGTGGGTGCTCCAGGCTGTGTGCCCAGGCTGCTGCATGCCCACCACCAGCAGCTTCTCCTGAGGGCTCGTCTCTGCTTTCTTGGAACTTGTTTGGACTGTGAATTCTTAGGCATGTGCCATTGCTGACATGAAGAAGAACCATTGCTGTATTCAAGGGTGTGTTTGTATCGTGTCTCCCCCCCCATGTTTGTTGTGTTTCCCAGGTACCCTCACCTCTCCTTTCCAAGCTTGCTCCAGTTGTGCTCCATCTTGTTTGAGGACCAGTGGCATTTTTTGCACCAGTTTGAATCTACTTTGCCTGTGGTGCAGTGTGACTTTGGTTGCTTATCTCTTCTCATCTGTTGCTTGTGCTGTGGAGCTGTTGGACAGCCAAGTAGGAAAGTTCATCCCGTCTCTCTTGAACAGTATCTGAACTTTTGTTATCATGCCTTCTCCTTTTCCCTGTTTTTCCCTGTGCTAGACACACCTATATACGTGTATGTGGCATCATACAGGGATTGTCCTCTCCCATATATTAAAAGACCTGCTAATGGCACCATGGGTCTAAAAAACAGTCTGCAGAAAGGTTCAGGCAAGCTTTCTTTAGTTCTCCCAGACTAAGACCTTTCTTTTGCACAGACTCCTAGGCTTTTATTTTTCTTCTTTAGTTGCCTGTGATGGCAAGAGCTGGATTTCTTACTTTTCCACTGCAGCAACAAAACAACATAACTAAAAACACTTGTTTGGGCTAAGCTGAAAACTTGAAACATCTTTGGTGTGAACCTGCAAACAAGACTTCCCAAGTCCCGCTCTGTTCTAGTTCAACTGATATATTTGATCTTTGGAAAAAATAATGAAACATTTACTTATCCTTGGCAAACAAAGCTCCCTTTGGAGGACCTGAAATGTGATCTTGTCATTTCCATTTCAAATAATTTAAAAAACCTGTATAATTTTAACCATAAAATGGAACGTGTAACTGGCCAGTCACTGTGAATGGAAATGTTCCCTTTCAAAGCATTCGAATGAAATCTTTCATCTATTTTCTTTAAGCTTTCCTGCTTGTTGGCTGGTTTGAAGTTGGCAATTCATCGAGATGAAGTTGTGCAAAGTTGGCTGCTGCTGAATTTGCATTTTTTTTTCAAGAGGAGAGAGATTGAGAGTGACAAATATTGCTGTGCTGCACCATCAGGAGTTCAGTCCCTCTCCACACACCCCCGCACTATCCATGGAATCACAGGCCTGCCCTTCCTCACCTCTTCCCCCCACCTAAGTCCTTGCATGGCAATTCTCCTTGTCCCCGCTCTGGACACGGGATTACGGCTCCGGCTCCTCTTCCCGGAGCATCATCAACATGTTGTTTCCAGGGTCATAAATTTGCACTGTGATGAGACACAACCAGATGTTCGGATACGTGAAGTGACTGGCGAAGCAGCCTGCCTGGCGCAGCCCCCGCCTCTGGAGTCAGCCGCCCGCTAATGAGAAGCAGGACTCTCGCCTTGAGCTGGGCCAGGACAGACGGAGAGCGGCCCCAGGAGCCACCACCGAGCTGCCATCTCGACCTCCTTCCTGCTCTCGGTGCCCGGGGAGCATCTCCAGGGCTGGATTCAGGCACTCTGGTGGCTATTGGCTTCTGGCAGCCATCTGGAAAGAGAGTTTGGGCTGGTAAGAGGGGGGGAATGCACAAGGCCGTGGTCCTCCTTGCTAGCAAGGAAGCCGGTTACAATGCCGTGGGATGCTTTATCATGTAAAAATACTTCTGAGATGCACGTTTTGGATCATTTGTGTGGCTGAACAGGTTGTTTTGTAATGGAGAGACTCACGGGGAAGTGAGGTCTTAGCTTGGGATGCTGAGCTAGTGCCCTCTGTCAGAAGCTGCTGCTGACTTGGGATGCCCCTTTCCAGGTGGCCCCAGCCCATGTGTCCCTAAGTCCCCCGAGTGGACAGAGAGCTGAGGCCGGGCAAAGTGGCACTCGAAAGCGGGTGAAGGGCTGTTTTCAGACAATGTGTCCCTCATGGGCTGTGAGGGTCCTCAGGATGGCAGCAGCTCTCCAATGTCTCCTGCACACACACCCCCCACACCACCCAACACACACACACTGCCCTTGCAACCCCAGTCCTGTGTCCCTTGGTGTATATTCACTGGTGATATTTTGGGGCTCACACTGAACAGCAGGGAATCCACACCCTGACGGTAGCCCCAGCGTGGAGATCTGGCCTTATAGCTGCTTCTTACCACTAGAGGGGAAATGGCCACTAACTAAACAACAAGAAATTCCACCTCAACATGAGGAGAAACTTCTTTACATTGAAGGTGGCAGAGCACTGGAACTGCTGCCCAGGCAGGTTGTGGAGTCTCCCTCTCTGGGGACATTCCAAACCCACCTGGATGTGTTCCTGTGTCACCTGCTCTGGGTAACCCTGCCTGGGCAGGGGGATTGGACTGGATGATCCCCAGACGTCCCTTCCCACCCAAACAATTCTGTGATTCTCTTTCCTTCGCTCTTGCCCAGCCCATGTGGGTACTGGTGGTATTTCCTCACACACATGCTCCGATGGCACAGGGCTGGGCAGGTCTGCTCTCTCCTTTTAGCATCCAGGTAAGCACAGAGGGGAGAGAACTATTGGAAGCAGAAGGAGTGTGTTGGTACCAGACCCAAGGGCTGCGTGTTGGTCAGGACATCCTCAGGAGATGCTCCTCAGCTGGAGGTTCAGCAACAGCCTCTAAACTGGAGAAGAAGGATATGGATCTTGGTAAGTCCTTGGAGGGGACAAAACACCTGGTACCTGTGGTACCTGCATCCCTTGCAACCCCAGCTCCATCGGAGGGGAAGCCCAGCCATCCCCATCTTTGGGATGTGTGTCTTTGCCATCAGCCCAAGGGGTCTTCCTAAGGCCATGCTGGAGGGATGGGATCAGGCAGTCCTTGGGCATGTTCCCACCAGCCCTTTTCAGGGACTTGGGAGAGAGAGCGAGTACTTTTGGCTCTGCTCAGCCCCTTGGGAGGAGCAGCCCACGGCCCCAGGAGACTGTGAAGGGTTCCACCACCCTCTGGGAAAGCCGCTGCCCTTCCCATGGAAAGGCCAGGCGAAACAGGGCTGTCTGCCAGCAGCTCCTGGGGCTGCACCTCGCTGCCCCAGCATGTCCAGGGGAAGACGGGATGCCCCGCGACAGGCATGTGGAGACCTCTGCATCCCACTGTGCTGCAGAGCACCCACCCCATTGTGCAGCACCACTGGAGGGAGTTTGGGTTAAAAGGGGTTAACAGCTCTCTGCTGTAACACATGATTGGTCTTTATGAGGTTGAAACTCTTGTCTGTTTGAGGCCTACAGATGATGCTAAAGAGCACAATAATGACAGCAATTCAAAGCAATCTAATTATGCAAACGGGAGGCTAAACAATTTCATCATCCTTAAATTAGATTGTCCTAATGAGATAAAGACACCAATTAATCCTGAATTAATTTCAATAGCCTATTTCAGGCAAACACTTTAATATGCAAATGTAAATGAGAAACAAAGCCTACTGTAGAATGCCAGAGTTCAAAACCTCTCTCTGCACAGCTGCAGCGGGTGTAAATAGTGTCTAATGAGTTTGCATGGAAAGACACAACCAGTTGAAAATTTTAGACTTCATAAAGCACAGCCGGTGCCTCAGGTATGTCGTGGTGCTGAGGCGGGCGGGAGGAGAGGGAGGAAGAGGGAGGACTCACTCGGCTGAGGCCGGGAAGGCCTTCGGCCACTCTCCACAGGCACACCAGGATGGGTCCAGCCGCTGCCACCACGGGATGAAGGCCTTTAACAAAACACTGCTCTGAAAAGCTGAATGCTTCATGCTGAGTACCTGGCCAGTCGCCTTCCTAGGACGCAGAGATGATTTTAATTAGCTGTTGCATAATTGTTTTAAATTAGCCGTTTTGCTAGGCACTCAAACACACAAAATCTACTCCTGTTTCTTTTTCTCCTAAGCACTTGGCATTGGAAAGGGCAGGGCCTAGGGTTTAGGTTACAGGCAAATCAAACACCATCCTGAGTTCCTCCTGCCTTGCTGTAACCTCCCTGCTGTAATGAAGTTTCAGGAGACATCGAGGAAGTGAGTCCCAGTCCTAGAGCCTGACTGAGGTCTGGCTTCCAATTCACACTTAATTCCAGCCCTGGGCAGGGGAGCTGTGTGGGGAGCTGTGTAAGGCTCTGCAAAGGTGGTCATGGGAAATGATAGTATGGAAGGTGAGGCTCAGCTCTGAGTTATTCCTACTGCTGTGTCTCCTCTCCAGCAAGTCCCAGGAATGTGCCCTGGAGGAAGCTGTTAAAAACAAGCAAACAAAGGAGTAACAAAACCAAACTGCCCCCAGAATGAGCACCTCTTGGATAATTTATCCCTCCACTCCTCCTTCTGCCAAATCCATCCTGGGCTGCTGTTATGGGATAATATTAGAATCACTGAGTTCTAATATTGGAAGGGACCTCAAAGATCATCTCATTCCAACCTCCCTCCCACAGGCAGGGACACCTTCCACTAGACCAGGCTGCTCCAAGCCCTGTCCAGCCTGGCCTTGGACACTTCCAGGGATGGGGCAGCCCCAGATTCTCTGGGCAGTCTGGGCCAGGCCCTCATCACTCTCACGGGGATGAATTTCTCCCTGATAACTAACCTAAACCCACCCTCTTCCAGGTGAAAGCCATTGCCTCTTGTCCTGTCACTCCAGATCCTTGTCACAAGTCCCTCTCCAGCTGTCTTGTAGCCCCTTTAGGTGTTGGAAGGGGTCCTAAGTTCTTTCTGAAGCCTTCTCTTCTCCAGGCTGAACAACCACAACTCTTAGCCTGTCTCCATAGCAGAGGTGTTCCAGCCCTGTAGAGTAACGCTGAGAGAGTTTGTGTCCTTCCAAAAATATTTCTTCATATGTGACAACCCTGGATATTCTTCCCCCTTAAAATTCCTGTTCTTTCTTTGAATTTCTCTGAGGTTTATCCTCAGCATCACCTGGTGGCAGTTTATGCTGCAGGTTAAGGGACAGCCTGGGAGGAGATGAAGCCCAGGGACTGTCCTGCAAAAAGCTGAGGCTTCTCTATCCCTCCTACATTCCACTGTAGCCTTTCCACCAAGTCCTGAAGAGCTACCAGCTGGGCTGGAAAGCAGATATTTTTCTTCTGGGCTTCTTCTTGATAGAACAAAGCTGAACACCACTGCTTGATCTTTACCAAGCAGATACCTTGTGTCCTCCTCATGTGTTGAAGGAAATTCCCTCTTTGTTTCGGCACTATATGGTTTTCCAACACAGGTATTTCCTGAAGCAGTGAGATCCTGTCCTGTTCACATCACCTCTTGCAAGGGCTTTCTGGTACCAAATAATATCCGTGCTGCTTATTGTCACTCCTGCTTCTCTTAGGAGGGCAGTGTGTGTCGGAGACAGGAATTCCAGCATTTCTACAGGGAAATCTTGGGTAACCATCATTTGTGCAACAGGGTATTTAATCCTTGCTGAGTGGACCACGAGCATCTCTTTCCATTTCTCCAGCCTTAATGGGCATGGTGGATTACTGATAGATGAATTGAGACAGTGAAAGGGCTGATGGCCCAGAGCTCACAGCGTGCCAGCAGATCTGGGGTTCTTCTATCACACATGTTTGTCCTTGGAAAAAAGACAATTGACTTGGTAAATTGCTTAATCTCTGGCACGCTGGGTACCAGTGCTGTTTTTTCTGCTGGAGCATGGGAGATTTTTTTCCAAAGCACTCGGCATTGCCTGGGCTCTGCTGTCTGAGCTATCAGCAGGGTAGTGTGAGCTTTAGCTCATCTGGAGATGCTGTGCCATGGATGGGGACCTGGGCAAGAGCTCAGAGATGCTGATGCTCCCAAGCCTGCTCCCCGCCAGAAGAGCAAATCCCACAGGGTGCAGGCATTCCTGGGAGCAGGAGTGCAGCTTTAGTGGCTCTCTGGGTCTCTGGTCTGACATGGGAGAGCAGGGGGATCCCCCAGACCTGGGGTTGTGCCTGTCAGGAGAGAGGGAGCAGGCTGGGGGAGCCCAGGGTGGGGTAGCCATTAGCAGGCACAAGCTGCCTCCAAAAGAGGATGACAGATCACAGCCTGGGGCTGTGGTTTCCCACTAATTAATACCAGATCTGCACATTACCCCGTCACCTCATGGGAGGAATTGGGACTGAATCAGGGGTGAGCACATGATCGCATTTTTGCCAAATTACCCGGCTCCTGCAATATGGTGTGCACCTGGCTCCCTGCCAGTGGCAGGAGCACAAAACAATACCTGATTCAGCAGAAAGTCTTCTGGGCCCTTTGGAGATCTCGTGAAGCAGCAGAAAGAGTTTATATCTGTTCAGCGCTTTGCATTGTTTTCAGCCTTGAACTGGGTGCCATAAAATTGGATTTATGGCCGTGAGGAAGTGTGGCCAAAGGAGCACAGCCTCTTGTGCCAGTGCAGTTTAAAAGCAGAGGTGAGGATGGGTCCAAAAGCAAGGCCTCCTGAGTTTCCATCCAGATGTGGCCTTTGTTGCCTGGATCCATCTGTTGTTGAAGCCTGGTGATCCCTGGAGAAGCTGGGCCTGCTGCTAAGATCCCAAAACAGGGTCGCTCAGTCATGTTTTAGTTAACGGGCTCTAACAGTCAGCCAGGGGACTTGTAAAAATGTTACCACAGGGTCTCCTGTTTATTCTGCCATTCTCTGTACTCAGCTCACACATTAAAAGGTGGTATTTTTTTAGCTACCAGTGCTGCTGTCTGAAGAATCCAGCTGTTTTCTTTCCCTCTCTGAAATCATGACATTTATAATCAGCATTTCGTGGGAAGCCTCCCAAGTGTCATGCTCTGCCCTGGTACTCAGGGAGGTGGAGTGGGCCTGTGGGGATGTTGGTGGGTGATTGTCCTCCACCTCCTCCAGCCTGGGCTGGTGCTCAAGCTGCTGTGCTGAGGTGAGCTGAGCTCCCACCCAGAAAACACGCAGCCATCTGGGATGACAACAGGCTGTCATTTGGCTTGCCAGGGGCATGGGTGTGAAAATCATCCTCAGACTTCCAGCTGCCCAAGCAAGCTGGACTCTCCTTGTTTTCTTCAGGCACCCCTCTGCCAGGGGAAGGAGGCCCAGAGACCAGCTTGGGTGCCCAGTGCTCCCTGCGGCTCTCTTCATGCCTGCCTGAAAGCTCCCAAGGGGAAGGGAGAGATAGCTGGGCTGTTCTCTGTCCTGGCATTGTTTTTGGGAGGAGAATGCTGGGACTAAAACTCTGAAGCAGAGTAACAGGAGTCTCCTGATCTTCCTGTCTTCCAGAAGAAAAAGCACATCTCTTTCCAAACTAGCTCTCCCCAATCCCTCGCCCAAACCCCCTTGCACAGAGCAACTCTTCCTTGCATCAACCCAAGGGAAAGTCTTTACATTCCTTGCATGTGGATACTCACAGTTTTGCACCTGTACAAGTGAGGCTGGGCTGGGGAGAAGCAGTGGGGTTGCAAATGTGGGCTCAGAGGAAATAAAGCCACAGCAGCAGGGTGGTTACTGATGAGCCATCCGAGTTGCAGCGGGGAATCTGCATAAAATATTCCTCATGGAGCTCGGGCAGCCGGTTCCAGCCCAGGTAACAGTCTGACAGTCGCTGAGGAAGGATGCCTTTAACCTTCACAAACTGAGAGGACAGCAGAGAAATGAGCCAGACAGTGGTGTCATGAAAATCACAGCCTCAGCGCTTTGGATGCGTTTTGCTCTGCTGTGGAATTTTGGGTGGTGGAGGGAAAATAAGCAAAATGCTGGGAGGAGGATGAGTGGTGGGCCAGGGGCATGCTCCTGTCAGAGCTGTACCAGTCCCCTGCAGGAGGAGATCTGTGCAGAAATTGACTCCTGGTGGTCCTGGGGAGGAGATGCTGTTGCTGCCGGATATTCTGTGCCACATAAGGGTCATGGGTTTAGTGAGAACCACCCAGCAGAGGTCCAGTGAGACCATAACGTGGTGGTGCGGGCCCATGGGATGATACCCACCAGCTCTTTCAGGTCTTCAGGGGCTGCTCTCACTTGTGTGAGATTTAAACCTCTTGGGACAAGCATTTTTATCATGGAAAGGGTCTCTGGAGACATATAAAGGTCTATGCATTGGACTGCACATTTGTGGTTCAACTTCTGCCTGGTATCAACCAGCCCAGGCTGGTCTGCACAGGGGCTGTACAGGCACCTGTTTGCAGCTCGGGGTGGCTGTGGTGCCTCCTCCTTTCTTCTGAACAGCCCTATTGTTTCCTTCACCCTGTTTTCTACCCTTGTACAACCAGTTCACTAGTGGAAGGCAAATCTTTAAATCCAGTTTGGCTTTCTGAGAGCTCTTTTCTTCCTCTGTTGTTGTGAAGAGTGGGAAAAAAATAAGGGAAAGCAGAGTATTTCTACAGCTAAATGACCCATGTTTGGACAACTGGGTCTGAGGGCTGGGGTATCTTTCCTGGTTGGGGTTTTATAGAATGGGGAACTCACATTAATATTTGGGAAACACTGTTTTGTTGTGAGTTTTAATGCAAACAACAATCCTTGTAGCAAAAGATTTTACCAGGCTCATAACACAGAGATAATTTGACACCCAGTGTGGGACACCCAAATGCTGTTCAAAAGGAAAAGCCATCTTCTGTCCTCACAGCTTTCTTGGTTTGCCAAAGCACGTATTTCATCCATGCCTCAAAACAAAACTGGCCAGGGCTGGCAGGCTGGGCAGCTCCTGCTCCACAGCCCTTGTGCTGAACAATCCAGCATGTACAGCCAGCTTCCAGCTGGGTTTTTCCTGCAGATCCCTGGCGAAGTGGCATCTGGCTGTCCCCAGGCGAGCTGCTTCCCACCAGCACTGGTGGAAGGCAGCGCTTCACAGACACTGAAACACCAAAAAAAAAAAAAAAAAAGGAGGAGGATCAGCTCTTCATCTGGGATGGAAATAAAGCTGGTGAAAGGATGGATGTTTTCTCTTTTGCCTTGAGGTTAGAAAACAGCAGGAAACCCTTGCTTGAAGAAAAGGCACATGGCCACCACTACAACTTGTGCAGGCTCTGCTGCCTTGAAGTCGGTCTGGAAACAGAGTTTTGTGGTGGATAAAATTTCACAGACTTTCCATGGTTTCTGACTGCAGCTTTTCTTGTGCTTGGCTTGCAGCTAAAGTGGAATTTTTGCCATATTTGCACAGGCCTGGAAGGTAGTGTTCATGCAATCGGGATCTTGGAGCTGAGTGAGGCAAATATTGGTTTATCTCTACAGCTTTATATGGGGCATTACAAAATACCCTAATGGGAAAGAGTTTGTAGGAGCAGTCAGAGCTCCTGGTTTTGTCCAGGCACTCGACTCCACAAAGTCTTTGGAAAGTAAGTGATCCTTTAACCAGCGACCCCACAGCCTGCAGGACTAACTTTGCCTTTCTTACTTATTACTAAGCATCTTTTGTGAGTAACCAAGATGTATTGGGTTGGGACTCCCCAAGTGCAAGCAGCCAGAGATAGCTTTGACTTTTCCTTTTTTTAATTTACCTTGTGGGGCTATGGGAAATGAGAAATCCTTCTGGCTGTCAATATTGCCAGTGGTGCTACCACTGCTGTGACAGGGAAAGGGGGGCCGGGGGGGGGCTGCAGGAACCAGGCACCCCGGGATCAGCATCTCAGCCTCACGCCCAACTGGAGCTGACATGGCCAGCATGACAGGACTTCAGTTGATGAGCTCTTGAAACTCCCAGAAAATGTCTTTTTCTTCAGCTCTTGCCCCTTTCCAACTTTCCCAGACAGATTATTCCCCTTATTTATCCTTCCTCAGCCCTTCTCCATGCTCTAAGGCTCCTCCTTTTGCAGAGGGGCTCCTTTTTATGTTTTTGCAGGGGAAACCTCCACATTCACAAAACAGTGATGGTAATGGGGAGCAGGGTGGTGTGAGGGGGATCTGCTCTGCCCAGTCGTCTAGGATCTGCTGACTTGCTCTGTAACCCTGCCTCTCTCACCATCTCTTTTTCCCTTGCAATAGCAGCCAGGACTCTCACTGGGGATGGTGCTTTTGGGGTGGCCTGGACTTGGAGGTGTTTTCTCCTATGCTTCCAGGACAGGCAGAAGGCAACTTGAGCTGCCAAGTGGCCAGGGAGAGAAGGGAACCACCTGTATCTCAGTTAAGTGATATTAAAGTGATATAAAGCAACTCAGCTGGTGCAGCTGGAAGGAGAAAGGTGATAAGAAGGTGATAGAAGAAGCTTTTGGTGGCTCCTTCTCTTTTTTGCCTCCTTTTCTTTGTGGCAGTGAGATATGCCCTGAGGGTGCTCTGTTTCCTGGGAGCTTCTCTGTGCAGCATTGGAAACCTGGGAGAGCAGAGCCATTGGCCCCATGGGGATCATTTTCCTCTTGTGCATCACAAACTGTGAGTGGGGTGTTGTGGAGATGTGGGGGTTGTTGTGGGGTGCTGCTTGCTTGGAGAGGGGAATGTTTTGGGAATGCTGCCTGGGTTCCTATTGCTCTGGTGCATGACACTTGACTAGTGTTTTCCAAGCATGTGATATTTTCCTTGCCTGTTTAAAACTGTTGGATTCCCTGCTCACATGTGGAAGAGCATTTGGTGTAATTTGTGTTTGTCTGGTTGGGAGCAGGGTGTGAGCCCTCTTTGCTGACACTGAGCTGGGCTGGGCAATAGGGGCTGCTTTTGCTGGGGCTTTGAGACCCCCAGAGTTTAGAAGCAGCTCAGGTTTGGCTGTGTCTGATGTTGTACCAACAGCAATAAACCCACCAAGGGTCTCATCCTGCGGCATCTCTCTAGCAATGCCACATGAGAAATCCTTTAATGTGCCCTCACATCTCACTCTGTGTTGTGCAAATGCCTTTTCTGGGACTCCTGTGCTGCAGATCCAGGTGTGTGGTGGAGCAAGGGGATGTGGGCTTTTCTGTGCCCCTTTTGATGAAGCTGAAATCCCCCCTGTTTTGGGGATGGGGTAAGAGAAAGGACAGAGGCTGCTGTAGGGCTGGATGCTGACTCTGGGTGTAATGTTGCTCCTGGTTCAGCCTAGGGCAGGGTGGATGGAGAAGAACCCAGTGGAGAGAAGGGAAAGGGCTCCTTGGTGTCCCACCACAGCTTGGTCAGGGACTGGGGAAGGACAGAGCCAGGAATCACCACCTGGTTTGCCAGGTCACTCTGGGATATCAGTGCTGCTGCTTCCCACAGGCAGGCTGCAATATGAGAGGCTGATTTCCCATTTCTTTCCCTTCCTGGTTCTGCTCACTCAGCTGCCAGCAGACACCTGGGAGAACCTTGTTGCCCAGGTGGCTTTGGTCACCTCCTCTGGTGGCTCCTGGAGGAAAAGCCAACACGTCTTTTGGTTGTTTAATCATTTTGTGTGACCACCATGGCAGGGTCTCTCCTATCTCATGTCCTTCCTGTGCCGGGAGGCTCTGTCCTGGTGCCATTTGTCTTCCGTACATTCCATTTATCTCCAGTGAGAAGCTTCAGACCCAAACCATCTTAAGTGATGTCCAAAAGACAGTGATAAGTACCTTCCCCCGTCATTACGGCTCCATTTTATCACGACGGTGATAGCAATAATGGCGGTTGTAACCCCCATCAAGTCCACTTAACATGGTTCATTTTCAAAAGTCACTCAATGCCTCCTGACAGTCCGGCTGGGCGGTATGAAAAGATCATTTAACCCTGATGATCCGAGGGAGCCGGCGAGTGGGAAAAGGAGCCCTGGCAGCCGGAGAGAAGCCAGCACGGGGCGGGCAAGGGAAGACCATTGATTTTGTGACAAGGGGCAAAACCACTGTCAGCACGAAGCGGCTCGGTGCGGGGGGACGTTTCAATTAGTGCTGCTGGGAGAAATCCCAGGGAAGGCAGAAAAGCCTGGGATGCCTCACCTATTATTTTTTTTTTAACAGTGAAAAATGAACCCAAAATTAGAATCCCTATTAACAATTAGTGTAATTAAAGGCGACACGTTATAATTTCAGCAGAAAGGCGCTTTCTGATGATACGGTGGCCTGAGATAATTGCAGCCGGTGCTTGGCTGAGGCGCAGGGTAAATGGACGGCGCACTGGCCCACCTGCCACTCATTCAGCCCTGCTATTACCCTGCCTGACGTTGTCCCCGCCCGGCCTCGCCATCAAAAGTAAAGCCATCCTCTGGTGGCCTTGGAGTCACGTGGAAATTGCCCCTGAAGCATGCTCGGTTCTAGAGGATGGGGAGGGGAACGAAGCGCCCTGCTTTGCGGCAGAGGTGCCCAACAGGTGGTCACTGCCATGTGGGCTGTGTTGGTGGCCGGGTGTGCAGTCATGGAGGAGACCCCATGGCAGAGATGAGCCTCCCTTCTGCCTCACCCACGCATGTCAAACACATGGCTCTGACTTGCCACCATGCTCAGTGCAAGCTTCTCCATCCAGCCCTCTCGCCAATGCCAAATCTCAGCCCCAGCATCCCTCCCTGCGTGTGCTGTTCCTCCCCAAACTGAAAGGAGGTAAAGCCAAGCCCTGGGTTATGAGCTGTCCCCCTTTTCCTCACCTCCCCCCAGACCCCTACTGCCCACCAGGGACATCTTGGAGACATGGCAGCTGTCACCTGCTACGGGGGAAGCGCCTACCAGTGTTTTGAAAGCAAAGTCACTCAGATTTGGCAAGGGACTCGCTCACGCTCTCGCTTTCAGGTTAGCTTATTTGAATAATTACATGAGCAAAGCTATCCCAGAGTGTCTTGGAATATGCAGAAATACATTCCATCTGTGTATGCCACAGCATTAAAGTCAAAGAGCTCTTCAAAAGGAGGTCAGCCTCACTAACATTTTAATTTGGGGTGGAGAATAGTGGAAGAAACGCTAAAAATCAGAATTATATGCTGCCAAAATGACCCATTTGGGTTCAGGCCCAAAAGCTTGAATTTATTTTGGATTTGAGATCATTTTGGATTATAGTCTATGTAAGACCATGTGAAGCTTGAAAGCATTCAGCTGGAAGCAAAGCTGTCAATTCTGTGGCAAAGAAGTGCTTTGATCACTGGGAGAGGAATTGTTTGGAGTTTTTCCTCTACTGTGGATCTAGAACTTGCTGGGGAGGTTTCATCCCTTTTTGGAGCAAAGTCAGGAGAGTGGATTTTTTGCAGTCCCTTAGTCTCTAGCTGCTTTCCCCCGGCTGCAGGAGGATAAATACAGGACCTCACAGGAGAATCACTACCAGCAGTGCCTCTGCATCCCAGGCTGGGGAGTGGGACCATGCCGGGGCTGGAGCAGTTTGCTCCCGATGGAAGGCAGTTACTGGCAATTTACAGCATGTTCAAGGAAGTCCCTCAGAAGAGGGTTTAAGAGTTGTTGAGTCAACATGAAACAATATATCAGTTAATGAAGTTTAATAGCACTGAATAAGAACTGCACTGCGGCTCTGGGATCCTCTTGCAAATGCAGTTATGGTCTGGAAAAGCAAGGCTGGGAAAGCAGTCCCTTGCTCCTGTCCATATGTTGTTCCCTCCGTGCTTTGCAACTCAGATGCCTTTAATCGCAAGCCAGTCCCACAGAGGTGATAACAGGAGCTGGCTGGCATCTCTCCTGCTCCTGCAGCATCAGCAAGATGATGAGACCTGGGCATTTCAGCCAGACCTTCTCCAAATTAGCTCCAAACCCCAGCTTTTCCTACTCTAAGGCCCAGGGTGGAGCTCTGCTTTCCTCTCTTTAATCCCTCTGGAGGTCTTTGAATTTTGCAGGAAAGGGGCTTTTATAAAATTGAAGTTTCCCCCAAACACATGCACTTGGGAATGAAGGTTTTGGCATCACGAGATTTGCTGGTGGTAATTTTTTGTTTTGTTTTGGTTGGGTTGTTTTTTTTTTTCCCGTTTTTGTTTTTGGTTTTTTTGCTTTTGTTTTTGTGGTGAAAATCTAAAGATGTCTTGGGACATCTGCAAAGCTAGGGAGTGGGCAGGGAAGAAAAGGAGATGACAAAGAAACTACAAAAGCATTTCCAGGATGGCAGATTCCTTCTCTATATCCCGTACCCTTGCCCTGTGCTGTCATATGCAGCTGCTGACTGCCACAATACAAAAGGAATGGGGTGGGTGGCACCACCTGGGGTAGGAGGGCAGGGATGAGCCCTAGGCTCAGCCTTAGAGTTTTTCAATTTATTTATTTATTTTAATTTAAAAAAAAACCCAAATGTCAAAGGGGTTTTGGGGTGTGCTGGACTGTGGAGCTGGGCAGGAGGGAGCGTGCCGGCAGGGCATGTTTCTGGGAATTGCTGGGTAGGTAGTGGCTCTCCTGGAAGCACCTGCCCTCCTTGGAGCACCTCTGGCTGCAAAGAGGAAGAGTTTAAGAATTTATCACATCCCCTCTCCCACTGCTTCATTGTGTCTGGCTTTCCCAATGGCAGAGTCCCACCATCCCTGCTGGGATGCTGCTCCCTGCAGCAGGGAGGTGAACATTGAGCTCCTGTCTTCAGACAATCCTGACCCAGTTTTCTCTGGAGCACTGGGAGGCAGTGCATTTAAGAATGTGTCCCTGCCAATCTCCTCTGCCAGCCTGCGCAGCGCCGGGCTCCAGAAATCCCTGCAGGAATTTGTCTGTCCTGAGGAGGGCATTGCCTCTCCCAGCCTGGCCTCTGCTCTGGCAGGGCTGGGCTGTTCCTGCAAGAAGCGCAACCAAAAACACCCCTGTCAGGCACGGGTGGAAAAGCCACAAGGAATGTTTTGGGTTGCTCTGGTTTGGAAGCACCTGGGACTCAAATGCATGCAGGTGCTCTTTCCAAAGTCCTGAGGTTCTTTCTTCTCTCTCATTCCTCCCACAATCTCCCTCAGAAGTAACACTGGCCCTGGTTCATCCCATCTCCGTTCAAGTGCTGGGGAGGGTAGCTATGGCATTACAGAATGCAGGTGACAGAGGAACAGGCCTTGAAAGCCAGAGTGACCTTCTGTCTTTGGTCTGGACGAAACCCTGGGACCTATGAAACACATCCTGCGTCACCAGGGAAGTGGTAGAAGAGCATTGTGGGTTTGTGAACTGCTGGACCTGTCAGAGGTGAGAAACACTGTTTGTTACCTTAAAAGGTATTGTTTACCTGTTACCATAAAAGGCAGTACTGTGAAATAGAATTGGAGATTGGGGCACACTGTGGTGTAGAGTTATTTCCTGTTTCTGTGATAGTATATAAGGATTTTTCACTACATAATAAACGTCTTTGCATACCACCATCTTGTGAAGCCCATGACCCCTCATCAATCACTGCAGGTGGCTGTGATGGTGACGAAGTCACCCCCCTGAGCAGTGTCCCTGCTGGGGAAATGCTGACTAAGCAGGTGCTTGCAGGGGAGGGGGGCTCACAGGAGGTGCCCAGAGCCCTGGACGGGGCAGGAACAGGGGCTGACTGCTGCTGCCCTTGGGCTGTGGATGAGAGCAGCACCTGCTCCAGCACCTCCTTATACCAATGTCACCTGGCCATCCCCTCATCACCAGGACAAGGAGCCACCTCCAAACTCACCTGGCCATGACCCTGACCCCTCTCTGTCTTGTGCAATACCTTCAGATTCCCTGTGAACACCTGCAGTGGGTGTTCCTGCTGCAAACTGGCACCAGTCTGGAAGGGAGGGTGGGAAACCCAAGAGGGCTGGAAGGCCCTGGATGTGTTTTGCTGGTGCTGCATAGGCTGTGAGAGTGTGGCAGAGCTGAGGGAGGCTATGGAACATCCAGCACCCTGCCAGTTTCAGGCATGTCCATGGATCAGAGGGGGAAAACACCCTCTGGCACTCTCAAAGTTCAAATATTTAGAATAAATGATGCCTGACCCTTTCTCTCTCTCTTCCCTTCCCTCTCTCGCCTTCCCTAGTGCCAGTTCCCAGTAACCCAGGTCCAATAATTCGGTTGTAATAAAATGTGACTGCTGGGGCTATTTTTACGGAGTTGGCACTCATTTGCATGCCGGCTCTGTGTGGGGCCCCAGGCAATCTTTTTTTTCCTTCTCCCTTCTCCCTCCCCTTCCCCCCCACTTCCCTCACACCGCTGGCATCCCTCTGATCAGAAGTGACAACAGAAACACAGCCGTATTTCCCGGAGATTTACAGAGTTAGACGATGAAAGCTCAGAGGAACAGTTACAATAGGAAGGGGGATGCGAAGGAAAGCAGCGGGGGAAGTTCCTAAACTGATCGTTTTCAAATGTCAACTCTGCTCTCGGGGGCTCTGCTGGCTCCGGGAGCCAGCCCATGGCTTTGGAAAATGCCAGGAGGTGGCTGAGGCAGAGGCATGTGGATGGAGGAGGCCAACGTGGGTGGAGGATGCCAGCCTGGTCCTGCTCATTCCTTGGGGGCTGCAGAGCCATTGCTCCTGTTGGGTGGCTCCATGGGGTTTTATCCTTGATCCTGTGCTGGTGCTGCCACACCATTCTTGGGGGGTCATGGGATGCTTTTGGGGCTGCTGTCCCTCTTCCTTTGCTTGCTGGGTACTTCTGCATCCTTCAAACAGCCCAGGAGCAGCTCCTTGCTCTGGAGCTCTGGCCTCCCTCACCCTTCTCGGCTCTGGGGTGTCCCCTCGGCACTGGAGGAAAGAGAGTGGTGGGGATCAGGCTGAGACATGGCGGAGCAGAAGCTACAAGGACAATGGCTGAATTTATGGATAAATTTACAGTTTGTTGCATTTTCTCTCCTCCCAGTCTGGAAAATCTTCTTGGGTTGGGAAACAAACAACCCCTGGATCGGCTTGGGAAATAAGTGCTGCTCTCCTGACACCCAAGGCATCTCAGAGCAGGGCTTCAAATCCACATTTAAAGGTACCAAGAGGCTCCCTGAGGTGATCCTGTCACCAGGCCGCAGGGGATGAGAGGTGGGGAGGCATTTTGGGGATCCCTGATGAGGACTGTGGTCAGGAACCAGCTTTGGTGGTCAGGCCCTGCTGGCAAATGGGGCCCTGGGCACACACTACAGAGGATCCTGGAGGAATGGGAGCAAGGTGGGATTGCCATGCCCTCTCCTTCCACCCCAGCAACTGCACCCAGCACCCTCACACCAGCTGTTTTAGCAAGCAGCTCCACTGGAGATGGGGACAAGTGGGATCTTCCCAGATGGGAGTTGCAGTACAGGTGCTTGGTCCCCCCATCCTCTGGCCTGTCCTCGCCCCGCCTCCATCCCCCTCTCTCTCTCTGTTTCTCTCCTCAGCGCCACTGTCAAGCAACTTGATCACCTGCCAACCCATATTGATTTTTGCTTCCCAATCTCCAAGCTGGATGGAAGGAAAAGATTAAAAACAGTTTGTCAGTTTGAAGTTGAATAAGAATTCAGCACAAGGGATATCACAGCGGTTTGGGGGGGCCCAAGGGGTCAAGGCCAAGGATGGTGTTGGGGAGAGTGTAACCCTTTGGCACCCTCTGGTCCGGAGGGGACCTGATCCAGCATTCCTAATGCCTGGATGTGACCTCCTGCCTGCCGCTGGGGGGCTGCTTGCATCCCTTGCCCTCTGGGTATCCCATGGGTGTTGTTCTGGGGGTCTGAGCAGCCCTCACAGCAGCATGTGGGATGCCTCTCATTCCTGGCCTTCCTGCTGCTCCGCCGGCAGTGCCCAGCCCCGGCACTCCCATCCCCACGTGTCCCCGCAGCCGCTGCCATTAGTATTCATGTGGTGGGTCTCCTGCTGTCCTTGTCAAGACTGAGTGGGCAGAGTAAGGAAATTTGCCCTTCAAAAAATGAGAATCATTTGAGTCAGGGAAGCTCTTCCCTCGTGCATGTGGTTTCCTTGCCAGCCCCAGGGATGACGAATGGTTCGCAGACATCCCTGCGCAGTGAGAAAAGGCTCTTTGGTGGGGATTGGGAAGGTTATGCTGGGTGCAAGGAAGGGTTGGGGGTGCATTGGGGTAGCTGGGCTGTGTGAAGGGGACAGTGTGTGTTTGCCCAGGGTGTGATATTCCATCAGGTGATGGAGGCTGCTCTGAGGCAAGAGAGAACCTCTTGGCTGCTTGATTTCCACAGGCTCAGGGCTGCACTTCTTGCTAGAAATCCCCTGAAAATTCCCCACAGGGTGGGACAGCGATGGCAGGTGAGGTTGGATGTACAGTCCTTGTTGATGTCCAGACAGCCACAAGCCTGTGCTGCTGCCGTGGATGAGGGCTGCCTGTCCCATCATTGGTTTTCCTCCCTCTGCCTCCCTGCTGCTTTAAGGGAAGGTGAGAGCTGGAGGCTCAGGAGTCTCATTGCTGCTACTATTTCTGGTCAGTGTCCAGTAAGGAGCTGCTGAGATATATTTGCCTGCTTAAAAAGTAGGGTAGATTTACTTCCATTTATACCTGTAGGTGTATTTCCTTACCTAAATAATAGATGGTTACATCTTCAGCCAGGCTAGGCTGGCAGAGTTCCTCCAGGGTCAGCAGAGCTGCACTGGCTGACATCCAGAGGAGAGGGCCTGATCCTTCCAAGGAGGATGTGCAGTAGCTGTGTAGGCAGAGAATGGAAAGGAAGGTGGCCATGTCCCCAGAGGCCTGGACTGTAGCTCCTGCCTCTGTTCTGGGAGATGTGGGACCAGTTATCTCAGCCAAAGCTGTGGTCTGCACCTCATGATGGAGTACCATATATATATAGTCAATGGGCAAAAACTGGCACTTCCTGGGAGCACTGCCTGTTCGGGGTGGTGTGGGAGCTGGGACAGCTGCTGGCACTCACCACTTGATCTTTTTAATATACTGTTTTGCTGGCTGGTTAAATGAAGGTGGCCTTTGGGAAGCTTGGGATGGCAGTGCTGAGGACAAGCTCTTCCCTGTTCTCATCTCTTCAACCCCTGGATCCAGCACCCACCTCCTCAGATCTGAGTCCCAAGGATACTGTGGCATCTCCTGGGCAGTGGGAGAACAAAGGGGAAGTCCTGCACTTGCCAATATCCCAGGTGAGCACGTCTGCTGATGTGCACTGACAGGCTGAGAGTTCCCTTGGCCAGGAGAGCCGCAGGGCATCGTTAGTACTCAGTGCTGGCACCTGGCAAGAGGCAGCTGGACCTGCTGCTGGCCTTGGCCACCCGCTGCCCCTCTGCCTGCAAATCAGGGTGCAGGCTGGCTGGTGGCCAGGAATGGCCAGGGGACCCCAGCTGGGATCAAGGGAAGCCAGGCAGTGAGGTGGTGGCCGCTTGGCCATGTGACTGCATCACAGCCCTGGCACTGGGGTAGGAATACAGCTCGATGCACCATTGGGTCAGGGAGGTTGGCTCATCCTCCCTGTGCTGCTGGCAACCCACAGGTAAAGCTGGGCCCCAAAAAGCCAGGACTGGCCTTGGTGGATGGGGCCTGTGCCTCCCCTTCTCCTCAGGGTGAGGGCAAGGTGCTCTATGGGGGCAGCAGGCAGGAGAAGCTAGAACAAGTGAAGCATGAGAGCCTCACAGGAAAAGGTCATGGAGAGTTTTAAGTAGAAATGTCACTGTTGTTCTGTCAAAAGGATCATGGAGCTAAGGCACATGCAGCCAAGTGGCTGAGGCCAGGCTCATCCAGATGTACTTCCCTGGCCCTGGGGAAGCAACTGGGTTGGGTTGGTTGTCTCCACCCATCACCTCCCCAACCTTGTGCTCCCTTTCCCTCACCTCTCCTTCTCTCTTTTCCCAGTGCCCATCTGCTCATCACTCTCCATTCTGGTGTCATTGAACGTGAGATTCTGGCATCTTGCAGGTGTAAGGGAAAGGGAGAAATACTGTATTTGCCAATCCCAGTCAGGCTGTGCCTAGCTAGGGAAGACTGACCTTTCCCCATACAAAACATGGCCAAGTGATCCCTTGCCCCTGGCTGTGACTGTGCTGGTGTCCCCGGCTCACTGGCCAGCCTGTCACCTCCTCTGCCTGCCAGTGCTCCCCTCCAGGCCTGGGTCCATCAGCAGGAAGGGACAACAGAGCTGCAGGCTCGGTGTGGTGCCCGGTGGGCAGGGAGGAGGAGGAAGCTTATACATCCCCTCATGTTTGCACAGCCCTGGGGTGTGGGGTGAGTGACACAGGTGTCAGAGGCAGACTTTGCCTGTCACGGGTTTCTCTGTATGAGGAGGAGACGCCATAATTCCACCGCCCAACAGCAAGGAGAGGATGGGGCTGTGGAGCTGCCACATGGCCAGCACCAGCTCTAGAGCCTGCTTCCGATTAGTTTTTAAATTTTTTTTTCCCCCAGCCTTAATTACTGAATTTCCATATCATCAATTCCCTGCGAGTCAGCACTTGACAGGGAAGACTGTGGCTACTGTCCTTGCTGCTGCCATCAGAGAGCACCCTCTCTGTCCAGGGGACAGCTCTCAAAACGTTATTTTTATCTCTGTCTCATAAAGCCTGTTCTGTATAAATATATTTTAATTAATTAATAAATGGGATGTAATGAATTCTGGCAGGGTGACATTTGAGCATAAAGCAAGGCTTAAACAGATCCTGACATGTGTTAGCTGGGAAAACACAACACACCCGTGTGTGCACCACACACACACACATTTATATATATATATATATAAACTCATTGGGACTGTTATGCAATGTAGAGGATTGTGAGGGTCACTTTTATGTGAGAGGTGAGAGTCATAAGCACTGCCTCTGCCGAAGAACCACGTAGGCAGTCCCCTGAGTTGCCTCTGTGCCTCTGTCTGGAGCTGGAGAGGAGGAGGCAATAGATTGCTTCCTCTCCCAGAGACTGATGAGATGTCTCCAAAGAATGGAGGAAAAGCTGGAAAACCCCTGTCTCTCTGCCCTGTGCCATTGGCTCTGGAGGGCCCTGTGGTTCTGCTGCACGTTGGAGGAGGGGGGACCTAAATTTGTGGCAAGACCTTGGATAGGATCCTTATGCTCCTGCTGGCTTGTGGTCATGCTCCAACCCAAGCCAGAAATACAACCAAGTGGTGCCATGTTTGCTTGGGGAGGTGATGATGATGATGATGTGCACTGTACAGTTTGGAGTTTTTGTTTCTCTAAAATAATGTTTTGAAAAAGAATACAATATAAAATAGGACAAGGGGTAATGGATTCAAATAGAGAGAAAATTCAGGTTGGATATATGGCAGAAGTTCTTGGCCATGAGGGTGGTGAGGCCCTGGCACAGCTGCCCAGAGAAGCTGTGGCTGCCCCATCCCTGGAAGTATTTGAGACTAGACTGGATGAGACTCTGAGCAGCCTGGTCTAGTGGAAGGTGTCCCAGCCCATGGCAGGAAGATTGGAAGAAGATAATCTTTCAGGTCCCCTCTAACCCAAACCATACCAGGGTTCTATGAATACAAGGAAAAGGACAGAGCTGTGCTGGGGCTCCCTGCCAGCTCTGGCACTGATGGGAACTTCCCGTGGATCTGAGGGGTGGAGGGGCATGCCAAGGGCCAGGGATTGGAAATCTGAAAGAGAAAGGAAGATCCCATGACTTGTTTGGTGTTTTGGTCCTAACTTGGTTCTAGTGGCACCCACTGGGGGAAACATCCATCACAAGAGATGCTGTGCTTGCAGGATGGGTACAGGATGTGTGACATGCTGGAATAATAAAAACTTCACCCCTTTTCTTCGAGTATCTCTGTGCATCTGGAGGCTGCATTCCTGCATAGAGCCAGGAGCAGATCTGATCGATCTTAGCTGGGATGCAGGTTTGGATCCAAAAGTGGAGAATCTTCTCAAAGCTGCTGTCTCAGTATAGCCCACTGGTGGAAGAGTAGGGTCCTAATGGTGAACATTTTCCAGTCTCAGATCCTTACAACAGAAATCTTCTCCCTTCCTTATTTTGGGGCTGTGAATGTATGGCCCTGCTCTGCTGTAGCTCAGGGAAGAACTGGTCAGAAAATGATGTTAGTCCTGATCACATGTGCTCTAAAGCAAAAGGTTGCACCTATGTACATCAGAGTGTGTGAAGGTAAATGCAGTGTAGAGCAGTCCTCCAGCAGCACAGAAGGGTTGCCCAAAGACCCATAACCCTGATAAAGCTCACAATCCCTTGGGAGCTATCCCTCTGCATGCAGCTGCCCTTGGTTATGGGCAGTGACACTGCCCACTGGCTTTTCCATCCCCTGCCCAACCCACCAGGACACCCAGTGGGCTTTGCTCAACTCTCTGCCCAAGGCTTTGCAGCGACTCCCCTCCATCCTGGGTTATCCCAGCATTGTCTCTGCATCCTGATCTGCCTTTGGGGAATTCTGGGAGATGAAAAAGCAAATCCAGGACACTTTGACCTACTATAGTTGCATATGTACACGTATTTGATCAAATACGAAGGGCTTGCTGTTTGTTCTTCAGCTTTAGTTACGAGCTTTGGCTGCTGGAAAGATCACGGGGAAGCAGATTTGAGGCTGGTTTCCATGTGGGAGGGGCTGGGTGGGTAGACTGGGGGATTTTAGTGTTTTTCCTCCACAGAACGGGTCAATATTCCTCTCCTCTCCCTCGAGTAGCTAATAATATAGTGGTTGGCTCTTCTTCGCCCAGCAGGGTTATTGTCATCCTTGCTAAAGTTTGACATTTTACACTTTAGCTAAGCACAGCCTTAGGCAAGAAGCTGCTAAGAGACAGATTTCCTTATTAAAAGAAGATGTCACCAAAAGAGCAAGTCAACAAATATGCCACTGCCCAGAAACAGCCCTGTGACTGGGAGAGCTGAGCAGGGTGGCGAGTGGAGCCAAGGTGGGTGAGGGGCTGTGGAGGGACAGCCTGAGCCATCTGGGGACACAAGGGGCCTTCACCCACTGCTTGATACTCTCCATGCAATGGCACCTATTTGCAATGAGGCTCTGGGGACCTCATGCAGAGTGAACCATTCCTACCGTGGTCTTTTAGCTTCAGGGTGTTCATCCAGGTGTCTTTCTGAGTCTGAAAACATTTACAGGGATTTTTCTCAATATTGCAGTCACAAAATGCCAGGCACACATAGAAAGCTGCAGACAGCTCCTTTTTTTATTTATTTTAAATATATAATCTGAGCGCACCTGGTCATGTGCCTCTTTCCCTGGGCTGCTGACAATGGGTATTTTTGGTCCCTTTTATGGTGTTTAAGTATAATACACTTAATAGCAGTTAGTGATGTCAGTGCTCTTTGGTATAGCAAATCTCTGGTGTGAGATAATCTTAGTTAATGATCAGCATAAAACAGATAGAGGTCAGTATTTTAGCGTCACTATAAATCTCACGTTTACTGTGGTTGAGTCGGAAGGAGATGATCCCATTAACCTTTCCATTGTATTGATAGGATGTGTGTCCCGCCCTGGTCACTCAGGCTAGAGGAGCTGTGTGGTTCAGCACTGTGGTCCTGCTGCCATCCTCCTCCTCCTCCTGCAAGGCTCAGGATGTTGTCCAGGGCGGGGGGGGAGATGCCCCACCTGCCTCTGCAGCCTTGTTCGGGGAGACACTGTGTAATGGGAGAGCAGCCTCTGCCAGGCCAGGAGAGAACAGAGAGGTGCTGGCGGCTTTTACCCTCTGCAGGTCCCACCTTGGAAAGGACAGCACAATGGGCACCCAAGCCAGGCGCAGAGGTGGGGGGAGCCCCTCTGGTGCCAAAACTCTGGGGTGGTTCTGGATCACCATCCAGTTTGACACCCCCAATGGATTTGGGTGAGGTGGCGCTGGGTCTGGCCAGCTGTGAGTCCACCCCACTGCAGTGTTCTGATAACCAGGAGATCCAGGCAGTTTGGAGAGGAAAAATAAGATTAAAAATTCAATTAAGCATCATGGTTAAGAATCAAATTGCATAAAAGTCAGGAAATAAAATATTGAAATGGTCCTAGAGGGCCATTAAATCGGTGAAGGCTGTGCTTATGTACATGGACACAGTTTTCCCTGGATGTGAGTGCTGCTCCTTTCGTGTGCCTGATGGGCAGTGCCTGGGGTGAACCTCACTGATCCAAAGCATCACTGGCAACCTTGGGGTCCATGCAGAGGGGCCTGGGGCAGGATGGAAGAGACGTGTGTGAGGATAGAAGGATGGCCACGAGGGTTCACTAGAAGTTCCTTGCAGCACCATCTCCTTGCAAACCCTTTCCTGTCTCCCCAGCCCTCTCTCCTCTCAGTCACTGTTAACAGCGAGGATTTGTCTTGCAACATTACCCAGAGACCCAGGGTTTTGCTGTACTTCGGACCACACCTTCTCCCCGCTGTCTTTGATTAGTTACCTTGGTTGTAGGGTAGTGCTAATTTGATCAGCGTTCAAAATCAGTGCTGGGCTGGAGCCTTTTTCCCTGTCTTTCAACTGAATGGATAGAGAGGGCAGAAATAAAGGCTCCCTCGGGTTCTGGTTCATATGTCACCATGAACTGCATTAATGAATCACTGGTCCCAGAGCACATTTGCGGCTTGTTACTAGCAGATAATCCTGCACTGTGACCCAATTGCTACTTGGCTGCCCAAGAGGAGATCTTTCTCCAAGGCCCTGAGGAGCAAAGATGGGCTAGGCTGGAAGTTGCCTTCAGCTTTGGAGCTGGAGCTGATGTATTCATTAGGGAGGTTTTTCCTGGCTAGTGTTTGGCTTTGGTTTTTTGCTTTGATTTTCTTCTTTATTTTATTTTTAATGGAGAAAGCTTGGAAAAATAGCCCCAGAAAACTTGCTACCATATCATCCTGCCACAGGAGGATATTGCATTATAGTACAGCCTTGCTGGATGTCTCATGCCTCTGATCAGCTACTGAGAGGCTCCCCAGTGTTCCCCGTTGCTTCAGGGCTCTGTGGCATGGGGAGGTGGGTCTGGCATAGGGAGGGGGACACCAAGCACAGGAGGGAGATAAGGGCTCCTGTGGTAGGAGAGGTGGTGAGGATGCTGAGGTGAGGAGGCCATGGGACATTTCAACTCCAGCGGTGCTGAGGGGACACCAGTAATGGCAGCATAGCTCATCCAGCTGTCTCCAGGCTGTGTTGCTTGGGAGGGAGCTGCCATGCCTGGTGGCACATGCCCAGAAAAATATACCCTGGTCCCTGAGAGCTGGCAGATAATCTGAGGCAAGTCTGAGTGCTGCTCCTCCTCCCTGCCCTCCAAAAACCAGCCACGCACACTCTCTACAGAAAAGAGATGGTGTTTTCAGCTAAGGCATTTCTAATCCTGTAATTAGATGTTTTTTATCTGGCTCCTTATTTTGCTGGGAAGGATGATGTTATCTCTGGCCCTTGCGGGGAGATCTGGGTGCATTTCTCAGACCTCAGGCTTCTTCTCTGACCTTGAGCAAGGTCACTTCAGCTCCTCTCGTCCCAGTGCCCAGCCTGAGAAAAGAAAAGGGGCTGTGGATGCTTTATTTCACCCACTCCTTATCCCACCTGGCTGACCCATGGGCTCCTCAGGGCTGACCGTAAACTGTCTGATGCACCTTACCCATGGTGGCCACGGCTCAGAGCAAACCCCTCCAGCCCTGTGGCCTCCATTTGGCCACACTCATCAGCAGGAACTGGGAAAGAAAGTCCTTCTCAGCCTCCAGGGAGGCGATTTTTCCAAGGAGACACGTAGTCCACTAAAACCAGAGGACCTGTGAGGAGATAAAGGTGTGCAAGTGAAGATTCACTCACTGGCTGATTGTTGCCCTGAGTTTTGCAAGTTCTCAGGGTTTTCTCTTTCTGTAAATACTTTCTCATACTTTTCTGTAAACATGGCCATGGTTTCTTAGCAACTATCTATGCTTTTCCTGTGTTTATAATTCCAGTATACTGGGTGGAGAAATATGATAGACAGATGCTTGACCAGTGGAATTAGGAGGTGTTGATTTCTACCTCCAATCCACGGTGATTTGTAAAAACATATAAATAAAGGCAGAGGGTTCTGCCCTCTCTCTTTTTTCTGCTCTCCGTCTGTCGTCTCGGTGTGGTTCATTATTTGGCTCTCCTTGGGGCTCCTCGGCCTAGTTAGCCAGCCTGACCCAGTGCTACATCAGATAAGTTAATATTTTCTTTTGTATGAAACATCTTCATGAGTGTTTTCTCCATGCATAGTGGAAGTGACTGTGCAGGTCAGAAAAGTTGCCAGGAGTCGGCAAATACAAGAGGCCCTCATTCATTGAAAAGTTTATCTCTGCATTAAATTTTCACCAAAGAGGGTTTCATTAGGCCCACCAGACTGGTATAAATGGGGTGCTGAAACAGTGTTTTTCACAACCCCAGAGCTAATTTCTCACTCTGTTTTTTGTTCCCGTAGTTCGCATGCTGGTGCTGCCAAGCGCAGTGAGAGCGAAGCCTGTATTCAAGTCAGATTTTTTTTTATTTCCTGCATTTGAGCAGGCCAGAATTTATACTGCTCGGGTCTCCTTAAATTAGTCCAAGAGGATTTCATTTTACAGGCCTGCTTGACTGGGATCCTTTTGGCACGATGGGCTCAGCTTTGTATACAACTGAGATTCATATTTTATGTGTGTATAAAAATCCCAGCCATGAATCTAGCAGCTTAAAACTTCACCTTCATTCTTTACAGCTCAATTCAGAGCACTCTGCACATTTCCAGCCACTTGGTCTTGCAGCTGGCTGAGCTGCAGGAAAGTGGCAGGAGATGCAGAGAAAGCTCCAAAGGGATGCTTTGCTCTCCTTGGTCACCAAATGTGGCTTGAGAGCCCTGAAGGCCTCCAGCTACAGCAGGTCTTCAGTTAATGATGAAGCCTTCCCTCTTTTGGGAATCCAGTTCCAAATTTGAAGTGAGACCTAGAGGATATTCTTGGGAATTAGGGCTACAGCAGCAATTTAAGACTCTGGGGAGCTGGATTTCATCTGTGTCTTTGCTCCACTGGGGAAAGTGTGGAGATCATCTGGAGCTGTTGTTCTCTGTTGGTGCTTGTAGCAAATATTTGGTGATTGCCTGTGACCCATCAAAGCTGCATGTAGGTTGTGCAGTAATGCAGGTGTTGGTCTGCAGAGTCCAAGCACCAAATTCCAGCCTGGGTCAACTGGCCAGGCTGAATGTTCCACGTGGGAACAGGGAGGTTCTCTGCTGCCCAAAGCCATGGATGACTGGAAAAACAAAGGTGCAGAGGATATCGTTGGTGGGAAGTGCCAAGGGTGAGACATTTGTGTAGTCCTGCGTGAACCCAGCCTGAATGCTGCTGGGCTGGTCCCAGCAGAGCTGGCTGTTTTGGGCTGAAGGCAATCAGGCTTTGCCCAGCCAACACCCCCTGAAATGCCGAGCTCTGGGGAAGCTGTACCAGAGCAAACAGCAGCTGGACTGTTGCCAGCTGCATCTGGTACTGCATGGGTGGCCCTGGTGCCCGTTTCCCTGCTCTCCTGGTCCTTGTATCCACCACAGGGTGCCTCTGCCTTCCCCCTGCATGTACAGTGGTGAGCTGGACCAGGCTGGTAGTGGTGCCTCACCTCTGGAATGATGTGGCACAGCTAAGTGGATTGGGGAACACCAATGAGTTTGGTGTGGGGGTGCCAAAATTCCTTCTGTGTGCAGACAGCAAGGATCTGCAGGGTCTGTTGGGACACAGTGATGCTCCAAGTCTGCCTCTGTATGGGACAATAGGGTGCTATGGGATGCTGCTCCACAGCTCTTGCTACTGAGATGGGAAGAGATGAGTCTTCATCAGTCATTCTCTTAGAGGTTTTCCTCTTGGCTGTGAATCCCAGTGGGGTTCACCAGAATTAAATTTTAAGGAAGATAGGATTTAAGAATATGGATGTCCAAATGTTGGGTTTTACTTCAGGCTTTTTGGCAGTACCTGCTCTGCATTTGGTTGGCAAGCTTCTCTGTGATGCTGTGCTGCCTTCCGGAGTTAGCGTGGTTTGGCTCCCAAGGTGTGAATCCCCTCAGGCGCTTGTCAGCCTCGGCAGATTCCTCCTGGTCCTGAGAGACTGCAAGGAAAACTGGAACAAGAGTAGAAAAGGGTCCCTGGCTTTGCCTTGCTTGGTGTAGGCTGGCTGTAGCAGGAATGTGACTGCCATGTGCTCTGGGACCAAGTAGCCGATAGCTGGGAGCATTTTTCCACCATGAGTGAAACATGCTGCCTCTTTGGTTGTGAATCCAAAGCACAACCACTCCCTCCCCAACCCATGTTTGGTTTTCCAGTGGTTGGGTTTTATCGAGCAGTTCTTTATTGGATTTATCATGCCAGTTGTTAAAGCTTCCAGCTGCTTAAATTTACTTTCTTGTTTTCTCATTTTCTCATCTGTCTTTTCTGTGTTCTTTACAACAAAATCCACACGGCCCTCTATATCATTAACTCCACGGGCAAGTTAATCAAATTTACTGTCAGGCACTGCTGTAGCTGCTGGAATGTTTCTAATTTCTTTGGAGGGGGATATTGGGCTTGCAAAGAATCAGCGCCTCCATTTCCTTCTCCATAACGCGCCCCGGAGTCACTGCAATTCCCAGTCCAGCTCAGGCGCTCTGTTTCCCACTGTAGTCTCTCCTGTTTCTGCTCTCTCCATGCCAGCTCAGTCCAAATTTGGGGTTTGTATGACTTGCCATGGATGCCACATCTTGGTTGGGGTGATCCAGGAGACCATCCAACCTAAAGACCAACTTTTGTGTGGGAGGGCTTGGAGGTTTATCCAACCCAGAAAAACCTTCATGGGTGGAAAGAGACTCTTCAGCCCTCATCCTAGGCTAGAACTTGCTGTGCAGAGGTTGCATGAGGAGCACCCTTGAATAATCCCCATGGCGTCATTGGGACAGCCATATTTATGGATCACAGTGGGATCCAGAGGTGGAATGGAGACTGAGTGTCCAGAGTGCGTGGCTGCAGCGTGACTGTTTGCTGCTTGCCTGCTCTCAGCATCCAAAGGCATGTTCTGGAGCAAGGACTCATTTGGGTATTGTGGCAGTCACAGAAAATGTGGAGAGTGCTACTGAGGGGCAGCTCAGAGGGACCTCACTGTGCTGCTGCAGACTGTGCTTCCCTGGGGACGGCTGCTGGTGTTGGGAAGGAAATGTGCTCCTGCACTAAAGCTCGACAGTGATTTGGGTCGTGCCATTTTGCAAACAGTGTGTGTGACCATAGCTGACATGATGCTGCCTCACAGAAAGATGCTTGAGAGACTTTATGTACCTGAGGGAACTGCCCAGGAAAAGGGTACAATGCAGTCACATCTGCAAATACTCAGGAGCAAGGTGGTGGGTCTGTCCAGACAATGGAGAAGGAGCTGTGTGATTTCGCTGCAGCTGACCAGGCTGCTGGACACTTGGTGACCCAGCTGCCTATGCCCTTGGACCAGCCCCTCTGGAGGAGCCTTTGGTCCCAAGCCAAGCCTCATCCCTGAGTAAAGAGAACCAAACCCCCAGGGGAAATCTCTTTGGGTGCATGGGCTGTGGGGTTTGAGTGGGATAGAGGTACCCCATGCACGTGTGGAAATAAAACAGCTCTCACACAGGGAGAACGTGAGACCGTGGTGCCTCTCCTACGTGTTCGAGGTGTGAGACAGCTGCTGTCTGTGCTATAGGAGTGACGTCCAGGGCTCACCTCCCAAATCACCAGGGCCAGTGGGCAAGGGAGGAGCACAGGAGGAAGGGGAGAGAAGGGCTGGGAGTGGGTGAAGGAAGAGGAGGAGGGAGGGAGGGAAGGGGGAGCATGTGAGAGAGGGCAAGGGGATGAGGGATGGGGAGACAGAGAAGTAAACAGGGATGAAATTGCAGGTAAAAATAAAGCCGAAGAAGCCCAGGTGGAATTCATGCAAAGTCTCCTCATCAACACTGCGACTCCCTCCTGTCACGGGAACTGTCATCCGGGCTCGGCTCGTAATGAAAGGGAAAATATTTTATTCAGATTTATTAATTTGAAAATGAAGCCCGCCTGTCGAGAGGGGGACAGTTCTTCTCAATCTGTCATCGTTGAACCACACGCTCCTGACACCAGGATTCATTTGTCTTGTCGGCTCTGACAGTCGGATTCTCCCAGAGCTGTTCCTGGTGGATCGCCCTGGGATTTTAAACCGGATGAAACACATTCCGACAAGGAACAGCCTCTTTATTAATGCAAATTACACGAGGAGGAAAGAGCGTGAGGGAGGGAGAGAGGGAGGGAGGGGTGACGCCAGCAGACGCTCTGGTTCCTCTCCCTGTATCAGTCATTTGTTATTTACATTTATACACATTTTTCAGGTTTAATAAAAGGAGATCGGGATTTTCAGTGACATTTATGGATGGATTGTTTGGGGAAAGAAGGGTACTATCACTAGAAATGTGTGCAAAAAAAAAAAAAGTATAGTATGTGTGTATATATACTCACAGAGGCATGTGTGCAAGCTCTGTCTCCCATGGGCAGAGCTCAATTTGGACAGGGAGAGCATGTGGGCTTCCCCAAGGTGCAGGAGAGGTGGCTCTGAGCTGAGAAGGAGATGTGTGGCAGTGGCAATGGTCTGGTCAGGCTGCCCAGGTGGTCAATGGCAGGGCTGTGGCATCTCCATAGGATCCATCCTCGGTCCCTGGTGGGAGCAACTGACTGGAAAGGGCTTGTTCAGGGTTTGTGGGGTAGGGAGTGCTGCCTCTGCCTCTGGCTGTGAGGCAGAGGCTGGAGGCAAGGCACCCTCACATCCATGGGGCATGTCTGGGGGGATGTCACTTGTGGGACTGTGACTCCCGGGGAATCAGAGTGACTTCCCAGGGCATGGCTGTCCCTCCAACCCCTGCTGCTCTTCAACAGGGAAGACAACACTCACTAAACATCAGCATCTTCCAAACTCTCTTGCCTCTCTCCTATGGGCAGCATCAGGGCTTCCAGGACAGGTTTTCACTTGGAAGCCCTGCCTGCCCCTAAGGATCCCAGCTGTGCTAAGGGGGGCTGACATTAGCCCCCCCCGAGGTCCCCTCAGCTCATTGGAGCTGCATAAAACAAATGCCAGAGCCTGGAGTGTGGAAAGCCTGAACGTATGTGTGTAATGATGTCTCCACAGTCTATAGAATGAATATTTAATAGCGCTTGTCAGCAAGATCTTATAGAGGGATTTCTGTCCTAAAATGCTCGTTAACTCTCGTGATTTCTGCGGCAGCCTCGGTGTTTATGGGGCTTCTGGCTGGTTTGACACCTTCCCCCTGGATTCACCATCCCTCCTCAGCCAGGGCTCAGCAAAGACCCCCTTTGTCACCATTGTCACCTCAGCAGTCGCATTGCTGGTGAGGACAGAGGTGTGAGGCAGCAGATGAGCAAGTTGGAGTTGATGGATGCCCCTCTCTCCATGGGCAGGTGAGACCCCCTGGTTGAGTGTCCCAAAGTCTCTAAGGTGACTTTGTGTGTCCTGCAGCCCCCCGTGGGTCCGAGACCCTTGCCCCCACATTCCCCCACCCTGCTAAAGCTCTGTCAGAAAGACGTTCAGGCTTGACTTGAAGGCAGCAAGTGATGGAGAATCTACCACGTCGTTAGGCAAATTGTTCTGCTGGTTAATTAGCTTCACTTTTAATGTGCTTAGAGCAATGAGAACAGTAATTCACGGTAGGAACGGGGACGTGCAGTGAGGGCCTGGAGAGGTGTGGGAGAGGAGAATGGAAAGCCGGAGAAAAAGGACTCAAAATTAGATCAGAGACATTTTTCAATGAATCTTTAGTCTGTGAGAGGGACAATGAGAAAAGAGAAGAGGAAAAAGAAAAATGAAGAGAAGAGAAAAGAAGGAAACATTTCAGAGGGACCAATGTTATTTTTGAATTTGGGTTGAGTTTTGGGAATGCTATTTTTATGACCGGAAACTAAAGAGTAGAAATAACAAAATTGTATCATCCTAGAAATCCACTCATGCACTTTTCATTCTGAAATGGAAAGTTTTAAAATTTAAATCTTGGTCTAAAAACATTTTCTTTTAAGGAAATGGGGGAGAGGTTTGATGCTTGAACCTCAATGCATGAAACCTTCCTCAAAGGTTTTCCCAGAGTCAGTGGACTCTTTTTGGCTTGCCTACCCCTTGCTTGAAATGAGGCATGTGCCTGCCCAAACAGGAGCCCATAACAAAAAGGTCTTGGCTTCTTTAAGTTTCTTTCTCCAGGTGGACCCATTGTAAAGGTGCATTAACCCAGCACAGTGGCCACAGGAAAAGAGATGTTGCTGCCCAGGGAGCACAGGGACTCTCAGGAGCTGTGCCTCACTCGTGCTTCCCTAGATCAAGGCCCAGAAAACAGTGTGGATGTGTTTGGAGAGATGTCCCCAGAGCTGCTCACTTGCAGGAGAGAGGAAAGCTGGGGGTAGGGAAATGTTTCTGCAGCTGCCCCAAGCCCTGCGCTCATCTGCACCCAGCTGTCAGAGGTGACTGGGACATGACCCCAAGGACAACCTTGGGAGCACCTTGAGGAGCCACCTGGAGCCCTGGTCCATGCCTCAGCCCAGTCAGAGCACCTCTAAGTACTGCTTTCAAGGACCGCCCCACCTGGTCTGTGGAGACTGTCTGAAAAATCACTTCTGTCCTTGAATTCCTATTTCCTTGCAAACTCCATGGCTAAGGGGCTCAGCCCTGGTGTAATAGGCATCTGCTTGTAGTAATCTCAACACCCCTCCCCAAACCTACTTATAAAATACTGTACCTTGCACCAATTTTATCTGTGACATCGCATAAAAAAAAAAAATCCATTAAAAGAAATAAAAGCAGGTGCAGCCTGGTGCTGCAAACACTCCTTCACTCTCATTCTCTCCCCTTCGTTCTCCCTCTCCTTCACTCCCGGTGTTTGCTAGTTTGTATGATTAATTTTATCAATTTTCCTGACCTGCTTTGCCACTGAAATAAATATGACAGCTGCAGTGCTGCCTCAATTCGTTCTCTTGCCAAGTGAGCTGCTGAGATGTGTTTTCTTGTTGATCGCAGACTTTGGTAAATATCAAGTAAATAGACTGAAGAGGATTCATTTCAGCAGCTTGGATTGTCAGGACTTCAGCCTGAGAGCACATCCTTCACTGGGGAGACAAAGGGAGAAAGTAAGCTCCTGTCCCTCCCCAAAAAAGCAATCAAGAAATCCTTGTGGTGCACCAGGCCGCTGCCAGCCTGGCCCGTAATTAGGGGTGTCAGCAGATATCTTGGAGGAGACTCCTAAAGTCTGGGTCCTAAAAATGAGCCCTGTGGCCATGCAGCTACTGTGGGGCGTGTGAGTCAGCATGGCAGCAGAGATGGATGTGTTGGGCACTGCCATCCCAGTCCTTTTCTCCATCTCAAAACCATCATGGAGATGATCCCTCACCAGATTTTCCACCGTGGTATTGTCTCCTGTCCCTGTGTGGAAGAGACATGTCCTGTCTCTCCTCAGAAGAAGGTGGCCCAATGGCCATGGGTTTATGCAGCACCAAAATGCTGGCTGGTGTGGGTGACCTGAGCAGGGAATTTTGGTGACAGGGTGATAACCTGGCCTTGCAAACTGCCTTCAAATGAAATGGCCATGTCCAGTGCCTGATTTTTCTGTTTTGTCTCTCCCAGTGAAATTCAGCCAGGAGTGAGCTGAAGGCTTCCTGCCTTTCAAGGAGTCTCTCCTGGAGATCTCATTCCCTGGTGAGGCTGGAGTGTGGTCAAAGCAAGTCTGCCACCCTAAGCAGGTGTTACCTGTGAGTACACAACCAGCACATGGGGCACTGAATCCTGGACAGGACACTTGAATCCAGGCTCTTGCTGTCCTTGCACGTGGCTCTTCATGTGCAGCTCTGATTGCTGCAGGGCTGTGCTGGCATGACAGGACCCAGGCTCTCTTGAAGTCCTGGGGACCCTCGTTGTTGGTTATACATATGGCGTATTGTTGTGCACATGGAGAATTTCAAACATTAAGAGGGAAATGGTTGTGTTAGCATATCTACCATATGGCCTGTTTAGCTGTTGTGGCAGGAGAGAGAAAGGGAAGGACTGAAATATCACTGCTCAGTGTTGGTCTTTCAGCCAGCAGTGTCTCAGTGATGGTGGTCTTTGCCCTCAGGACCTTTAGGTATCTTTCAGAGAGACTGGGGATCAATCTCAGAGCCTATCTCAAAGCAGCTGCATCTTCCTTACATGGTGGCTGTGCAATTTTTTTGGGCACAACTTCCCACAGAGTGCCTGAAGCACCAGAAACACTCAGGGTCAGAGCACCCAACCAGATTAGAGCAATGAGGATGTGATATGGGGGTAATTTCTGGAGCAATTCCTAAGGGTGATGTGGACAGGAATGATGTTGCTGGGGCTCTGTGTGCTCTGCCCTCCTACACGAGGGGCTTTGGCTTTTTGAGAGTATTTGAGGCTATGCCTGTGGAAGAAGTAGGCATAATTCCTCAGGCATAGCCTTAAATACTTCCAAAGCAGTGCTGGAGAAGAGTGCTGAGCAGAATTTACTAGTATGGAAATCCTTACTAACATTTTCTAAGCTTTCAACTTCCTCAAGAGTCCCTCAGTGGGATGATGCTCCCAGTGTTACCAGTCCCACCTGTACAAAAGCCTTGAGTATGCCTACTCATCCCCAAGAAATCATGGCATTTGAATAATGTCATGATTCAGGGACATTGGAATAAAATCCAGGTGTTGTTTTTGTGCCTATACAGACTTTAACCTTTGGGTGCAGTTAATATATAAGCTTTATTCCTATAAACAAAAGCCTTTTGCTGATTTCTAACAATTCCGTATCTTTTGAGACTCTGTAAGCAAGGAATGCTGCATAAAAGGTTTTGCAGTCTAATGGAAGATAAACATGATCCAGTTAACCAGAAAACAGTAATTAACCAGCACAACCCACGGCCCAGCCGTCTGTCCGCTGCAGATTTCAGCAAAGCTGCCTTCAGTTGTCACATTCAAACATAGGGAGAGAGGGGAAAAAATAGAAACTCTCAGCCTCCAAAACCAAAAAGAGAACTTGTAAATGTGACCCAGATAAACACATTGCAGGATGGCATCCTTGAGTCAGCAGAGAGTCTCAAACACCTGCTCATGCGAACTCCTCTACCCTGGCATGCTGGAGGAGCCTGCAAAGGCTGGGTGGCTGCTGCAGCACCCCATCATCCCCCCAAAACTGCCACAGTCTCCAGCCTAGCTGTGAGGTGCCAAGCTTTGGCTCAACAGCTTGAAAGCAGGCGGCAGAATGAAGGGGGCACCGTAAAATACCTGTAACTGAATGTAAACCCAGAGACATAGAGTTCCCCTGTTGCTTCTGCTCCAATTTCCTGCAGATTGACTGTGCTCCCATAGCTTTACCTTTCAGAATTATTGCATTATTACCATTACTAAGGTGATAATTTTTCATTAACGACTTGCTGCTGGAAGCTGCAGAGTCCAGGACTTTCCATCAGCACAAAGCTCTGGCTGGCTGCAGGGTCTCCCCTCTCCTTGTCTTGGCACCAGCTGGGGCACTTGGGAACCAGGAGCCAGTGAAAAAACACATCCCTGCATTTGCTGCCCTTGGATAGGGTTCCAGACATGTGGTGGTGGGTAAAGTGGTGTCACACCGCTGCCACTCCTTGCATGGATATGGTCTTGGACAGAAAGCCCAAGCTGCATGTCCAGTGTTCTGTGCAGGGGGCTATGCTGCTGCCAGACCTGGACTGTCCCTGGTAAAGCCACTCTGTTAAGGTGCATTTTTTGGGAGCAGAGGCTATGGCCCACTTCCAGGAGTGGATGGACCTAGGTGGGCTGAGCTGCTGTGTGAATTGTGCTGTTGTTCTCCTTGACCATATTATTTCATAGAATCATTTAGGTTGGAAAAGACCTCTAAAATCATTGAGTCCAACCCATAACCTAATACTGCCAGGCCCACCACTAAACCACGTCCCTAAACACCACATCTATGAGTTTTTTGATCACTTCCAGGGATGGTGAATCCACCGCTTCCCTGGGCAGCCTGTTGCAATCCTTGACCAGGCTGTTAGTGAAGAATTTTATCCTAATACCCAATCTAAACCTACCCTGGCACAACTTGAGGCTGTTTCCTATTTAATACAGCCAGGTTAGTGCTGCCCAGACCATGGCCACATAGCTCAGGGGGTGTCCCTGAGGGAGACCAGCATGGAACTTGCATTCAGTGTGCCTGTGCCAAAGGTCTCCAAGCCAGCTCCAATCTTCCCCAGGCACTGTGAGCTCCAGGGATCCCTTCTGGCTGTTGGTAGAGCAGCACAAGTGATGGTAGTACCATGGCGTAGTGCCTCCCAAGAAAACCATGGTACAGCAGCATCGGTCCTGCTGCCAACGCAATGGGCTGTGATGACCAGGCAGAACTGGGATCATGGGAACATCACCAGTCCACCAGGGAGCAAAGGGCAGCAGCACTCCCCCCCTTCTCTTCAAGATGTTCCGATGGCTGCTGTGTTTTTACTGATGCAGATCACCTTGGTCCAGCAAGAAGCTTACACAGCAGCGGCTCCTCATCAATTCAGATGCACCCCTCCCCTCTTCTCAAGGACTTCTGAGAGCAAAAGGCTTGTGGCTACAAAGATTTACACCCCCTCAGCAAGGGTTAACCTCATCTGGCAGCCACTATTGTCTCAGGACAACTTGTCAGTCTGTGAGAACGTGCCGTAATGGATTTGAAGTGGATTGCTTAGCCCACGGAGAGGGTGATGCTGTATTTATTGAATAGACATTAAAAAGAACATTTCTCAATTTCTCAGCACTGAACTTGAGGTCAATGGATCTTTTTGGCACTGACATGCTGAGTCAACTCCTAGCTTAAAGCTTTTAGAAGGACCAGGGTTAGATGAAAGGATTAGACTCTGTCTTTAGCGTTTCCCTGGCAAAATCGTTGGGTGCTAAATCATTTATGTTGCTTTGCGGTGCTTTGCTAGGCCTCTCCCCGTTACCTTGGAAAAGAAAAAAAACAACATTCTTCCCTTTTTTCAGATTGAAATGACACAAGTTGATTTTTTCCCCTGTGCTGAGATGAGGGGGATACAAAGTGAGTTGGGCTCCTGGTGCTGTTGGGCAGTTGCTGAAGGAGCTGCAGAGCCCTTTTCCCTGGAGAAGGAGGTGGCTCTGTGGAGAGACACGGTGCCAGCCCACCCACCTAATGCTGAGAGGGCCTGTGGCTCACTGAGTGGTAACAAATTCCCTGTGCACCAGCAAGATAGAGTTTTAATAATGAACCGAGGACTGATCACAGCAGCCCTGACAGCAGGGCTGGCCTGGCAGTCAGTCCAGAGCTGATCCCTGTGGGAGCAGGGGCTTCCCTCTGCCCCTGCCTGTGGGACAGGATCCAGCCAGGGCTACGGTGGGGTAAGTCTGGACTGTGGCACTGGCTGCAGGAGGTGTTTCCACAGATTCCGACCTCCCTGGTGTCACACACATATCTGCTGTTCCCTGTGGCTTCAGGCAATTTTGTTAAGGTCCATTAGTGTCACACTGAGAGCAGTGCTGGACAGGTGGGTTTGGATAAGCCTGTCTAGCCTGAGAAAGCCTTGGGAAAGGCAGTTTTGGAAAGGGTGCCAACCACAGAAAGAGTGGTGAGTCATCAGAAGCTGCTGCTGTGCTCCTGCTGTGCATCCCTTGTCAATCACGCTCACTGCTGGGGAGAGACGCGCTCCTGCATCAATTCCAGTCCTCCCAGGAGGAGCTGGGAGGACCACGGGGTGGGTGGAGTAGCATCTCCTCCAGCAGAAGAGGCAGACAGCCTTCTGCCAAAGCAATACCCGATCTAGCTGAAGGTGTCCCTGCCCATGGCAGGGGGTTTGGACTAGATGACCTTTAAAGGTCCCTTTCAACCCAAACCATTCTGTAATTCTGTGATTCTACCTTCTCCTGCAGCCTTTCCACTTGCAGACAGTACGTCCCACGCTGGCAGCTCATCCATGCTCTGCACAGCCCATCCCACAGCCCTTTTCCCAGGCCAAATCCCTGTTGCAACCAGCACTTTCCGACTGTTCCAGGCCTTCTGGTAGCAGTGCAGCAAATAAAATGCAATCCGCCTGTATCATAAAGTCCAATAAAAATGAAACTGAACATCCACTTTGCAGACAGCAAGTACACTGTAAATTTATGAGATCATATCTCGTGGAGGACAGGGTACTTAAGGGGGGAAGGAAGGGGCTGGCAAAAATGGGAGAGAGCGGCCAAGGGGTAGTAAATATGTTTTCAATAATGAAGAGGCCCGATTACCCTCTTTGCAATAAAAACGTGCACAAGGCAGAGCTGCCGTAAAAATTACTCCCGAGCAGCCTGGCGTATTTGCACCTTGTCATCTTGTCAGCTCCATGCAAATTTCCAAGGCGCCGGCAGCGGGTCGGCTCTGCGGGGCTGCCGAGGAGCGGGGGACGCTCCTCCCTCCCAAAAAACCCCATTTCCTTGACAGCCCTGGCACCCCAGGTCCTGTCCACCGCCCCCTCCCACCCTGCCAAACGCACCGGTTCGCCCGTAACCGTGGCAACCAGCGCAAACTGCGGGATGCAGGGATGCAGGGAAGGATCACCGGGGTGCCACGTGTCCTGGGTTTTTCTCCAACCAGACGAGGGCGGTGGGAAGCACCGCGGGATTGGGGATGTGGCTCCTGTGAGCTCCGTGGTGCATGGCCAAGAGCCCTGGTCACATCAGCAGGTGACAATTCCCTTTTTTGGGATGCATTACGCATCCCCCCTGGGGTTGGTGGTACCACGTGCTCTCCAGGGCACACCAACAGCGCTGGGTGCCACTGAGCTTCATGTATTTAAAGCAAAAAATAAGCATTTTGTCTTGTCCCAGCACAAACCAGAGCAAAGGCTGAGGCCTGACCTCTTTCAAGGTGCTTTCTCAAGAGGTGAGTGTTTAAAATTATTGAAATGAGGGGATATAAACAGCACAAGAGCAGTTTCAAGTAGTCTGAAAATCAGCCTGAGCTGTCCTCAAATAAACCACTGCTGGGCCCAGAAGAAAGCAATTACACAGGGGCTTAGCTGAGCTGATTTTAAAAAGCTGCAGTAATTAAACCTCATACACTTCAGGCAGGGGATTCAGCTCCGAGTGCTATCAGGATCCTGTCTCGGAAGGTAAGTCTTTTTGGTGTGAGCTGCTGAGGGGATTTAAACCAAGGTAATTCTCCTTTCCTTCTTTCCTGCCTCTTGGCTGAGACACTGCCCTCGTGTCTGCCAGTGGGGATAACAAGGATTTCTTTTGTGGAGCAAAGACAGAGGAGAGCAGAACTCCCAGGCCCATTGCTTCCTGCACCAGGACACAGAGCCCGGAGCTGCTTTAGAGGACCTAGCAGGAATCTGACTGCTAGGCACAATTTATTGACTTGATCCTGCAGCCTCAGTGTAGAAAATCCCATCCTTTGGGGGTCATGACACTGAATGGGAGCCTGCTGAAGCTAATGGGAGCCTTTCTAAGGCGTTCAATGGGCTTTGAATTGCGCTGCTGAGGCAGAGAGAAAGTGCCGAGTGTCGGGGCCCCATTAAGGATGGGGATGGCCAGGGCTGGGTGCTCCCCTGCAGAGGCAGCCCGGCAGCCCCGCTGGGGAGCATGAGGCCCGACCCACTGCTGGAAGCACTGTCCGGCATGCCAGGCATCCCTGCTGGAGCCACGGGCTGTGGGGATGGAAAAAAGAAATCGTGGTCGTGTAGCTTGACCTCTTCTATTCAAAGCAAGATCAAAGGAGGGCCAAGAAAGAGCAGAGGAGGCTGTTGTGCCCAGGAGCTGAATGGAAGATGAATGGGAGAGGAGTGGGGGGGAGCTGGGGGCTTGGGATTGCAACAAAGCCACGAGATTCAATTAGCGGGAGAAGTTGTTTCTGGAATCGCAGCACTAAAGGGATGTGGCTGGAGCAGGGAAGACAGGCAAGGGCATCAGGGAGAAGGGGTGTTTTCAATGTCGAGGGTGCAAGTGTTTGCATGGAGGGACAGGAAATGGGGGGATTAGAGTTGCTGGAGGTCTCCAGCTGTTGGTTAAAAGGGAAAACACTGGTGGGTTTTGAGTACATCAGGTAAAGGAGACTTCAGTGAGCAGCTGGCAGCATCATTGGGTTAATGTGGGATATCTGTTCCTGGGGAAAGAAGGTTCTCAGGGGTGCGTGGGGGACCCATCTCCATCACCAAGGGTGGGAGAAGAGGGAAGAACCTGTTTCTGGTGGTTACTCCTGCAGTAGAAGCTGGCTACAGATGTAGAAGGTTCCCTCCTTGAGTTTCTGGAAAAGACTGAACTGGTGCGGAGGGCCAGGAGGGAGAAAGAAGAGCACTGGACCTATGTAGAGGTTCCTGGACTCCAGCACTGGCTGACCATGCCCAGGTAAGGCCCCCAGGGAAGCTGATCCTGAGGGGGAAAAAGCTGCTAATGAGAGGAGAGCCAGTCACAACTTCTGAAGGGCGCAGTTCAGACCACGGTGTTGTAGGAGAAAAGAGGCACAGGAAAAGAGCTCAGATCTGAGAAATAAACCTGGGGGAAATAAAAAGTAGGTCAGGCCATGAAGATCAAGTACAGAAGTGCAGCATGCACATGCAGAGACAAGATCAGAGAAGCCAAGGCACATGGTAAGATGCAACTAGCAGGGGACATCACGAGAGGCTGCTCTAGCAGTACCTCAGCAGTTGCTGGAGAACCACAGAGGTGTTGGTTTGGTATTTGGGGACAGGAAAAACACTCAGCAGATGATGCCAAAGAAGCAGGATCACATTTGTTTTCCCCTAAGAAGGTCATCTGTGATCCTAATTAAGTACTAGGGAAAAATAGACTTATCTTTAAAAAGGGAGAAAAGTGGGAAAGGGATAAATATGAACATTTCAGTTTAACTACAGTTCCTAGAAAAGTACTGGGGCCTGTAGTCAAACTTGTAGAAACCTAGGAGAAAACAAGGCTATGAGAACAGGTAACACACGTGGCTTCAAGGGAAATTGTGTCAGTCCAGTAGGATCTCCTTGCCTTTGTCCAGAGAAGCTGCCCCATCCCTGGAAGTGTTCAAGGCCAGGTTGGATGGGGCTCTGAGCAACCTGGTTTAGTGGAAAGTGTCCCTGCCCGTGACAGGGGTTTGGAATGGGGTGGTCTTTCAAATCCTTTCCAAACCAAACCATTCTGTGATTCTGAGTAACAGGTCTCAGGAAAGAAGGCGAACGCCGGAAGTTGAGCATCCCAAGTTTGCCAGATGTGGCTGGCAGGGTGGTCTCATAACTTTCTCAACTTAATGAAAATCTAGGGGCTGAAAAAGTGGCCAGAAATTCACACTCAGACTTGCACTGAAAGGATTTGTTGAGCAAATGTGCACAGGGCAACTCTGGTATTTGGTGATGCTCCCTGTTTTCATTCGTGACCCAGGATGGTGGAATGGGGCTGCAGTTATTTCCAGCTGACACAAGCCTAGCTAAGCTGGAGAACCAGACTAACAGGCAAAATAAATAAATGGGAGAAAGGGTCTGGGAAAAAAAGGTGTGACTGGAGCAGTATTGGTTTGGAGGTTTTAGACATAAGCTTAGGGGAAGGTTTGGTCTGGCAGGTGCTGCTTCCATGTAGGTGAGCAGAATGATAGACTAAAATACACATAGGGGGAGGCTGGCTGACAGAGAAAGAGGATTCTGTAGGGAGAGAAGAGCGAGTGAGAATGGACACAGTCAGCTAGCAAACAGGACAAAGAAAGTGGCTCAATTATCCCACCTCGGGAAGGACTGGGGAAAAAAGGTGAAAAATGTGCAGAGCATTAAGAAATGTTCAGCAGATTGTGCCTTATTCTAGAGCTGTAAAGCTTGGGCCAGGGGGAGCTCTGACAGTTCTTCACACCAATGGGGTACATGGTCGAGGGAGGGAATTCTGCCCTTTCCCATTGTGCCCTTGTCAAGTGTAGGTCCACCAGAACTGATGGAGACACTGTAGTATCAATCCAGATCTGGGAGTGAATGTCCCCTTTTAGAAACTTAGCCCAGGAGTATTTTGGAGGGAGAGAACGGAGAGAGGGATCAGAAGAAGAAAAAGAAGAAGGTGGCAACAGGTTATTGAGGTGGAAGGACAGTTTGTGATGGGCCATCATCTGGGCTGTGTCCCTGCTGGGTCACTGATCCCCTGCATAGCCTTGGCCTCCTTCCCTGGTGTTTTCCAGTCCCCTTGCCCAAGCAAACAAGGGCCTCTCCTTGCAGGGAGGAAAGGACCTGATGTGAGACCGTCATTTGCTCGTGGTGCACCTGGCCCAGAGGGCTCTCAGCCACTTCTCAGGCTTTTCCTTCTGCTGAGTGGAGGAAGCCCCAAATCCCACGTTGTGGGAGAGCCTGAAGGAGCAGTTTCCACCAGGACACAGCTACTATGCCTGTTGCAGGGAGTATATTTAATTTCAAAGCCCAACAGATCAAATGCAGCTGGGGGGTGGAGCTGCGCTTATCTCTCGCCTTGTCCAGAAGTTTGAACAGCAGAACAAACGATCTGATCATGTTTTTATTGTGCTTCTCCCCCACCCCTCTATCAGAGAGCTATAAACCAGGGATCATCTGTAATTCTCCCTGCCTAATTGTGCTGCCCGGCCACCTGAGCGAGGAAATGCCTTCCCTCTTCCCGGGTCTCTGTGCCGTCAGGGACACGGGGCCAGCACCGGCTGCCTTCACAGCTGGCTGCCGAGTCCTGAGATCCAAGTGTTCCCTGAGGTAATCATTTATTGGGATGCTAACTGGGCCGTCCACAGAGTGAATTAAAAGGACATTCCTCCACCGGCTCAGAAGCTGTGGGAATCCTGTGGCTGTGCCCAAAGGGTAGGGGGGAAATCACAGAGAAGTAACTGGAGCCTGGGAGCCTGTTTGCAAGGAAATTAAACTAAAAATGTGTAGAAAAACAGCCGTGGGGCTTCACATTTCAAACTCAGAGTGGCATCCAGTAGGTCTGAAAAGCTATTTAGCATGTGAGCACTAGCTCACAGACTGCAGAGTCTTATTTTCGCTAAAATATTAGTGCTCTTCCACCCTTCATTACAACAAAATAAAGTGAAAAAGTGACCACTTGCTTGATTAAATCCAACTAAAAACCAGTTGCAAACACCCAGTGCTAGGCAAGGCATTTCTTTTCCCATTCTTTCCCCCCACCCCGCCCCGCTCTCACAAACCATCCATTATCAATAGGTTTAACCCAGAGTTGCCTGTTTTGCTATGAGTGGCAGGAAAAAAAAAAAAAAACAAAAACAAAACCATCCCCCAAACCACAAAAACTTTAAAATCAATATTTTATATTGTCTGAGAAAAAAATTAACTTCTTTTTTTTTTTTTTTTTTTTTTTTTTAAAGCTCAACACTTTTGATGAAAAGGTGTCAGCCCTGCCCGGCTCCCCGAGGAAGCTCCCTCTACGGGCGATGCTGCGGCAGCGTTGCTCCAGCTCCACGCCACGTCCTACTCCAGAATCCCATGGGTCAGCCCTGCACAGTGGGCACTTAACAGTGCAGGAGCAGCCGAGAGTTCCAGATGGTGAAATTTTTAGATTAAATCCTCTCTTGTTTTTCCTTTTTTTTTTTTAATAGAATATGATTTAAAAAATAACCACAAAACCCTTGCATTTTCATCTGAAGCAGTAGGATGCTGCAGTGCCACCAGAAATGGTATCAGTGTTGGTGCCAGAAGCTGTGCAAGGGGGTGGATATGCTCAGCTCTGAACAAAAATTTGCATCTTGTGATGAAAATCTGCTCTTATTTCGTTCGGAAAGTGCTTCTGTATTTCTGCTCATAAAGAAAATGGGAGTTCATGGTGGGGAAAGCAAAGCCATTTGCACATTTTGGTGTTGGATCTGGATGATCTTTAAGGTCCCGTCTTACCCAAACCATTGTGTGAATTCGTCCTCTGCACTCTGGATTTACAAGCGAGCTTGTGCTGAAGGCGCTGATGGGCAGCTCAGCCTTCCTTCCCAGCACGGCCATGGTGGGGAACCGGCATCTCTGCTGTCACCAGAGCTCTCACCCAGCACCAGGAGGGGCAGGACGGAGCTCAAAGGTGAGGACACCAGTGGGTCTTCTCCCTCACAGTTTGCAAGAGGCTCTGGAAAAATTTGTGGTGGCTCCAGATGTTCAATTTGGTTGACCTTAGCCAGCTGCTGACTGTTCAGTCAAAATCTAACACACTCATATGGAATACACTGAGTTTTCCACCTCAGGTGCTACTGTTATCTCTGTTTGCTAGGCTGTGATGGAAAACGTTGGGTTTTAACCCCATATAAAGGCTTGGAAAATACTTCTACTCAGCAAAGCCAAAGTTTCAGAGTCGCCATCAGAATGGGCATAAAATGCTGTAAAGATATTTTGATTCTGAAATAATGGAACATCCTTAGAGTAAGTTCGGGGTCAAAGGGAGAAACACTGTAGCTGTGAAATCAAAAATTCCCTGCCTTTGTGGAAGATTTGGAGTTTGCCAGGGGCGGGAGATCTGCCAGAGTGCACTTTGCAGTGCAGAGTTGAGGCCCAGCAAGCTGGAGCAAAACAGTTGGTGTTGGGGGCCTTCTTTTAGAGAAAAGGATCCGTTTATAATTTTGCTGGTTCTAAAGAGAAAATTGGTGTGTTTTCCTGACGTGTTGTTTTCCTTCTCCAAGAGATGATGTGACAGCACGGGCTGGACCAGAGCTTCTCTGCACAGTAGAAGCTGACTGTGGGCCACTGCAGGGTGTGAAATACCGGCTTAAATCTTGGATGCTGGCCCAAATCTCCCCCAAGTTCTTGGGGTGTTTAGGGAGAGCATTGAACCCTAGAACTTTCATAAAAATGCATGTCACCCACTGTGGTGGGTGGTCTGTGGCCCTGGAGGTGGCAGGACAGACCAGAGGGTGTCTGGGCTCAGAGATGTCCCTGACAACTCTGCCAAGATGAGTTATGTGAAATCGTCATGTTAACGTACAGCCAGGGAGATAGGAGAAATACTGCCACGCACAGATCCATATTTTTCTCCACAGAGTAAAATACTGTGTAATTTTATCTAGTTTCTATAAAACAGTTTATACTCCTTGTTTATTAAAAAAAAGGGGGGGAAAACCCCCATATTTCACTTCCTCTTCTGACAGGCCATGGAGGAAAAATAGATGGTTTCTTCTGCATTTAATACTTCAAACCAAGCAGACTCAAAAGAAAAGGCAGCAATTAACCACAAGCACCAGCAATGTGTTCCTTGTGTTTCTTCTCTCTGGATTTGGCTACAAAGAATCGGTTTCATACAAACTTATTTCCAGTCATGTTAAATCTTTCAGCAATAATTTTCCAAGCTAGGCAGGAAAGCAGTGCAGCCATGCACACCTTCCAGGCCTCAGACTTCTGAGATGGGACCTGCATCTCACATCTGCTCAGGATTTTAAATCCTTTACAGGATGGTTAGGAAATGGTCAGCACATATCTGACCATAGGTTGGAGTCAGCTTATACACATACAGAGGGAATGAAATTTATAAGCCTGGCAGAACCTGAAAAGGGGGCCAAATGGTAAAAAGGGCATTGACTGTGATGCAGGTTCTCTACCTATGGACATCCGTATTTATGCTTGTTCATGCAGAGCTATATATTTTCCCTCTTCTCACTGTAAATTCCACATGAGCCCCGCCCTGTGGCTCCGTGACAGGAGGAGAGATACCTGAGCACCATCTTACCCACATCTGAATCACTTTGCCATCCCTGTTTGATCTCTTGCCACCTAAATCGCAGGGCTGTTATGCCAGGGTTTGCTGAACCCTCAGCAGGAATCCAGCAAGGACACAGAGTTCCTTGCCTTCCTTCTTCACACAGCTTCCCGCACCCAGGCTGGCAGCATCCTGTGACTAACTCTTCTAGACTGGATTTCTCCAAGGGACGACCAGCGCTTAATTTGGCTGACTCCGCGCTCTGCGGGAGCTCTCATCCATGCCAGCTTGAGTCCTAGCAAAAACCCATCATCATTAGTCCTCCAAAGGCACAGCTTGGATATTCTCCACCCCCGTTCCTGCAGGCTGGGCTGCACTGTGCGTTCCCACAGACCGAAATTCCCCTGGTAGGCTCAATTACAGCAATCAGCCTTCATGCTCTTTTCCATGGCAGTGCTGCCTCCCACTCTGCGCGGACACCATGGTGGAGCAGCAGCTTTCCCACAGGTGTCGGGGAGATGACACTGCTCATCCAGGCCTGTGGGCAGGCTCTGTGGTGTTCGGGGCCCAGCGGCTTGTCCCTAACAGGGCTGTCCTAATTGGAGCCATTTGGGACGTACCCTGGCTCTGTACTCCAAGGAGTTGGTTGGAGTGGAACGCTGAGCACAGGCTCTCCTTGGGCAGGGCCTTCTTGCAGCAGATTTTTCCTGGTGCAAGGGAGGGCTGGGCTGGGGAGGATCTGGCCAGTGTGCATTTCTCTTTGCTAACACTTTGGCAGCCTTTCAATGAACAAACCACCAGAAAACAAATCTGGAGCAGCCCTCGGCTGCGGTGGCCAGACCTCGGCTGTTAACTGGGCTGAAGAGTACCAGCTGCTCTGCTCCTGCCCCAGGGAGGAGAGGCCCTTCTGCTGTGGTCTGGGGATGACAAACATGCCTGAACCAGCTCCTGCATACTGGGATGGCTTTTAGACTCCAGCTCTGGATCCAAATCTAAATTTCATGGCTTTACATGCTGTCTGAACCAATGTCTTGGCTCCAAATATCTCTCTGCTCTAAAAGGGCAAATAATATGGTGGTGACAAACTCTTTTTCTGCCCTTGGCTCTGTGTAATGCTGACTTTGAGGTGTTCTGGCTTGGGCTTCCCCAGCTGCATTGCTGCAGCCAGGACAGTGCTTGAATTCATTTCCCTTTTTCCACCCCTCTGGCAGTGGGTGCTGACTGGGCAAAGGGACCTGCCTGTATTTGTGCTGCAATCTGGGAACGTGTGGGTCATGTTGCTTGAGCCATGGGTGCTTCCCAATGGCAGGAGCAGCTGTGCTCAATGGGTTCAAACCCTCTCTGGCTGGGGATAGGGAGCCAGGGTGGTTTTTCCAGCTTTCCCTGCACTGCCTATCTGACCAGCTTATCCCACTCCCCTCTTATGCCTGTTGACCCCTTCCCATACCTCGCTGATGCTCTGTTCTTAAGCTTGGCCCCCTCCCAAGCCCCGTAGCTTGTATCTGTCAAGCCTGATGATGTTGTGGAGCTGACCTGTGCGGAGCCGGTTTCTGGTTTGGAAGAGCTGTGTGTAGGGTGGGTAACTCTGGGGGCTCCAGTCCCAGGAGGGGCTTGGCAAGGGGGAATAAGGGCAGAGGAGGGAACATGTCATTTTGGCTCTCACAAGGCACTAACTACCCCTTCCTCAGAGAAGGACTGAGCCTGGAAAACCTCTCTCTCTCTCTATGTTTTCTAGTGGTGCCTGTGCAGCAGCAGGGTAAGACTGGTGCTGAGACACCAGCTATGGTCATGCAGGACTCTGCATCTGCTGGGTGAAAAAAGATATATCCCTGTTATAAATGGGAAAGATTCGGTAGAAGAAATATATTTTCCTGTTTGTGTAAATTTTACTGGTGTTTCACAGTTCAAAAGGCATTGGCCAGCTTTGCCATGGGTTGAAAAGTGAGGGAGGAAACTACACTCATGCCATACAAAATTTTCTACATCCTCTTCACATGGGAAACACTGGGTGAGCTGCTCAGCAGTTTTGTCCCAGGTTTGCCCTCTGGGCCAATGGCTGGAGTGGTCCTCAGCCCATGCTGGGCTGTGACAAGCAGCAAGAAACATTCAGGGTGTCACAACACCCCTGCCTGTCCCCTGTGGCTGAGGACACGGCCATCCCTGGACAAAAGGATCCAGCAGCACTGAGCCATGGCAGGGGATATATTACAGATGTGTTGCAAAATCAGTGGGTGGGGAAGGAGATGGGCTGGCTGAAATCCTGGTCTCACCTCAGCAGCATCTCTGAGGGGCCATCATGACCCCAAAGCTGTTGCAGGAGGTAGGGTCCTTCTCTGAGCCATGTTCCCTGAATTGGTGCTCAGCTCCCACCCTGCTGCTGTTTCCCACCTCTTCTCTCCTCCTAGGATTCCCCTCCTGAAGCCGCCTCAACCTGCTGTGGCACCTTCTGTCAAACGCTTCACACGTTTGTCACCAAAATGTTTTGGCAGCAGCAGCATCTCTAGGTTTTGACATAATCCCGACAGGAGACTTTCTCAATTATTACTAATGGAACATTATGCTCCTCTTTGGGAACTCCTGCATGAATAAAAAGGGTCATTAATGACATCTGCGCAGAGCCCGGAAATTATTAGTCAATGCTGATACAGTTTTATTTTATTTTTTTAATTTTTACATATATATTTTCTTAAGCTCCTGCTAATTTCCCACCTTGCCTCCCACCCCCTTTTCCAAAGTCTCCCGTGCAAAGTGGAGCTGAGTGGGTTATTGTCAATGTTCTCGCTTTTGTGCAGGTAAATGCTCTTCCCCTCCCACCCTTCCTTCCCTTTTATTCCCTCTTGGCTTCTTTAAAGATTGTAGCTCTTGTTTCAGTCCCAAGAGATCCCATCACACCTTTCTCTGGGCTAGATTTTATTGCCAGTCAAGCTCAAATATTTCTTGGACTTGGAGAAATCAATATCACCCTGGTCCTACCAAGGCAGTGCTGGAGAAGGAGCAGTGGCCTGTGTCCTGCTGCCTGTGGACCTCAGGGTGGCCTGTCCCCATCCCTGCAGGATGCTGGTGGCACACAGGAGATGCTGGGAGAGGGATGGGAGGTGTCCCCGAGTGCCACATAGCGGATTGCAACAGGGAAGCTCAGCTTGGATTGTTTCAGAGGACTTTCTAGACAGCAAATCATTGGGGTTTTTTCTGTCCTTCTGCCAGGTATTCAGTTACCTCTGCTCAATACCCCTAAAAACTACCCAAAGAAGGCTTTTTCTCCCCCCTCCCCCACCCCGAATTCTGCAGCAATTTGAGAAACTGACAGAGCCCTACAGAGATGTGACAAACAAAAATTGTCTTTGCCCTGAGCCATTTCAAATGGCTCTGCAAGCTATGACCGCTGAGGAGGTGACAGGTGCAGGGCTGTGCGAGGTGTGTCTGTCCCTTGTCCTGTGTCAATAACGACATGTGGGTTTGATGGCAGTGGCAGTGGCACATCCAGCAGGACAAAACCCTGAGGTCATTCCTTTTGCTGCAATGCTATGCCAGCACATGGAGTTTGGAGGCATGTGTAGGGTTGGGTTTCATTCCCAAAAAGAGGAAAGGGGAGGTTTGGGATGATGGTCAGGTTTTTGGTGGGACCTCTTACTGTCTGTGGAAGAGGAGAAAGCTGACGTCTTCACTGACTCAAAGCTTGTTTTTGTTTTCTGGGTTGGTGTCAGTCACATAGGCAGCACAGAAGTTGAAGATGGTGCTGGTCCATACCCAGCAGGGAGGATCTCAGTGTCCTGAAGCCACTACAAGATGCCCAACTCCGCATTGAGTGTCTCTAATGCTGCGTGACGGGAGGCTCTTCCCAGGCCATTGGCTGTGACCTCGGGAGACGTGGCTGCTGTGGGGCTTTGCTTGCTCACCAAGGCACACAAGGAGCACCACCTGGACCAGGGGATTGGGTGGGAGATGTGACAATTCTCCCATGAGGCCTGGACTCATTGCAGAGGTGCTGCATTTCCCTGGGGAAGGCCAAGCAGGGATCGCCAGCCTCCGTTCAAACCTGGCACCTGGGGTAAAAGGTTGGTGCGGTAACTCTACAAAGAAAACTACTAAACAAGAAATAGACTCCTTTAAAAAAAAAAGTCCCTCAGAGAAAAGATATTTCAACCCCTTTTTGATTTATGACCTACTATAGGATATTGAGATGTTATTTACAATCGATATACGCTCCTGCAAGGCTCCCGCCGGAGCCATAGACCCCGCCTGTTAGAGTGGAGACCGGTCAGCCTGCTCCACTGGAAGTGCCAGCCATGTCCTGCTGGAGCAGGCTATAAAGCCGGACGCAGCTGTATATCTTTCAGAAAATGGACCTGGTTACACATGTCTTTGGGCAGCTGACATAGGGATATAGTTTAGGGCTAAGACAGCAGTTCAGTAGCAGAAATCAGCATTCCTCAACCTTGCCAATAATGAAATCTCTTGCGCAATGTAGAGTGCTCCATGGCCTTAAAGGTGCAAAATGGAGTTGTTCACTTGACTTATAATGGAATTGGGCCAATTTCGAAGCAAGCACTGGATTTTATTCTGGGATTTTATCTTTAAAGGGGGATTTGCAAACACTTTAAGGAGGGGGGAAAAAAATTCATTCGGCATAAAATTGCATCCTGGCCGAATTCCAGTTTGGGTAATTACGTTCTCTTTCTGTAGTGGCTGCAGGACAAAGGGCCATTCATCACGCTCCAAAGTGCTGCAAAAGGCTCCCGTGTTCCACCAGAGAAGTGCCTGCATTTGAATCCAAGCGAGAAAGTTTTCTTCCCGTGCTCTGGGCCGCTCCGGAGGGTAATGGAGCTTGGCACTGCTTTTTAGGATCCTTTTGGGTGAGATAGAGGGGCAAGGACCTTGTCACGAGCTGCTCAGCCTCTAACAAATCTGGGTAAGTAGGGCGCTGAGCAAAATAGATTCCTTGAAGCCTCCCGTGGCTCGCCTTTCACCCTGAGGACATGCTTGTCTTTGCAGAGTGCCGCTGGAGCTCCAGGGGATCCTGCTGGAGCAGAGGAGATGGATTTCCTCTCTGCAAACCTCCCGTTTTGGAAATGCCTATAAACAAGAAACTGGGTCGCATCCAGCTGAGCAGGGCTCAAGGACTTGGGGTGCATGCAGAAGTGGTGCAGGGGAGCCTGGAAGGTTGCGGGTGCTTTGCCTTCCTCTTTCTAGGTCTCCATACAGCCAGAGAAGAAATATTTGGAACCCTTCATTCTGCTTTCCAGCTGGAGATGGTCATGCTTAAGTAGTGGACCACAGTTTTCAGTAGAGCATTGCATATTAGGAAGGAATTCTTGACTCTGAGGGTGGTGAGGCACTGGACGAGCTTTCCCAGAGAAACTGTAGCTGCCCCATTCCTGGAAGTGTTGAAGGCCAGGTTAGATGGGGCTTGGAGAAACCAGCAATAGTGGAAGGTGTCCCTACCCACAGCAGGGGGGTTGGACTAGATGATCTTTAGGATACCTTCCAACACAGACCTATGATGCTAGGATTCCTTAGCTCCCTTGTAGCGCTCTTTGCAGCCACTCCCTGTCTAGACAGAGTGAGGCCCCCACGGTGGCAGCCCCAGTACTCAGGTAGAGGCCGGGTGAGGAGGCAGCAGCAGCAGCAGCATCTCCACAGGGTGAGGGAGCATGTCTGCATGCCACTCACCAGCTGACCTGCCAGGGAGCATCCTTGGCCTATGTGCCTTGAGAGTGTCCCTTTAAAGCAATTTGTAGATGGTTATCCTGTATCATTAACCTAATTAGTGTAATTGCCACCATTTATGTAATGAGTATAAATACTGGAGGAATCCCATAATTAGGAGATGTAATTAGGTAATTAATAGATGACATGGTAACAAAAATCCAGGGGAAACTTTGCAAGGTGGACACTGTGCGTGTGTGTTTGTGCATGTGTGCGTGGCTGTTCTTGCCAGGGTCTGTCACAGATGTGCTCTGGAGTTGGCCTCAGCCTGGAGCCCCTCCATATCACATGGGCAATGTAAAAGGACCTTCAGGTGATGTGAGAAGGCTCTCTTGGAGCTCTACAGACCTTGCAGAGGGGATCTGGAGAGCAGGGATCTGCTTAAGGGGAAGAGCAAAGCTGTGGCCATTGCCTTGCCATACGGACACCCTTTCTTTTAGATCCTGGGAGAAGCAAGGTGAACTTAGCAAAGTCTGAGATGTTCCTCAGCCCTGCTGGAAGGTGGCTGGATGTCCCATTTGTCCCACAGTGCCTCTCTGCTACAAGCAGTGCTGGAAATAGCATGACAGCCAGCTTCTGCATCAATAGCCTGACCAGAGGGATGATAAGGAGACTCAGGGTGCGCTTGGCTGCCTGATAAAGTCTCATTTTAGTTCTCCTGTTGGTTTGGCTTAGAAAAGTGATTGGAGCTGGAAATTGTGTTTGTGCTGTGAAGAGCTGATAAAGTTCCTGCTGTGACTGAGGAGCGTTTTTTTAGAGCGTCATGAGTTGTGAGTGCTTGAGCTGGACCCTTTCTAGTTGTTGAAATGTTGAATTTTGCTTGCTGCTCTCTGTTTCTTGCTCCTCCCAGCCTGTTTGCACTTCTAGAGAACTTACATGTCCAGATGTATCTGAAGAAAATAAGTTGCAGATAAGAAAAGTTTTTCTTTTTTATTTTTTAGTATGTTGTTGTTGATTATCTGTTTGGCACCTGCCAGGAGTAGTCACTACCACCAGATTTCAGTACCTGAAGGGGACCTGGAAAAAGAACTGGAGGGACTTTTGGCAAGGGTCTGTAGCGACAGGACAAGGGTTGATGGCTTCAAACTGACAGAGAGCAGGGTTAGGTTAGATATTGAGAATAAATTCCTCAGTCTAAAGATAATGCAGCTCTGGAATAGGATGCCCAGAGAAGCTTTGGATGACCCATCCCTGGAAGTGTTCAAGCCCAGGTTGGATGGGGCTCTGAGCAACCTGGGGTAGTGGAAGGTGTCCCTGCACACAGCAAAGGCTTGGAATAAGATGATATTTAAGATCCCTTCCAATCCAAACCATTCTGTGATTCTGTGATAGGCCATGAGTACCTTGGTGTAGGATGTCTCCCCTGCAGATGGTCCTGGGCTCTGCACACCACGTTGACCAGTGTACACTGGCTTATTTTGAAGAAGCCATCGATCTTGTGGCTTTTACTCTTGGCCTCTCTACCTCCCTTTTGCAGTATGTTCTCTCCAAAAGATGAGCTGTTTTGCACTTAGAGGAGCACAGCAGCCAGCAGGAAGTGACCCCAAGACGTGCAGCACTGGAAGCCCCAGCTCGCAGGAGAGGTCAGGGTTTCTGCAAGCTTTGGGTGGTCAAAGGCTGCGGAGTCCCCGGGACCAGCAGCTAGAGGGAGATATGACCTCACGCTGAGGGCCAGCCTTGCCTATGCCGTGGATTCCTGTCGTGATGCCAAAGAAAATCCTCCTGCTTTCTAGTGTTCAGGGTCCATGTAATGAACAGCCATAATGCAGACTTCATTACATAGCATAAGTAATTCTCGAGATTAAAGACTTTTGAAATGGCTCCTGCTGCAGGTTCTGCCAAAGTATTTCTTAGTCCCTGTCTACCTGGGAAGTTTCATCAGGTGTATCATGATCAGTGTATGTAGGTCCAGTTACACCAGAAAGGCTCTGTCTAGACGTTTTAATTCCAGTATAAAAAGGGCCTTTCTTTCCTTTAGTTTGAATTTGCTTGCACATGCCCTTCACAAAATCAGAGCCTACTTCATCAGTGGAAGAGTCTCCCTGTATACAGCGTTATGTTTAAATACCTACCCTGGACCGCATCAAAGCTCCCTCTGCCCCGAGGCCAGGAGTTCCTGCTCCTGCAGTTTCCCTGGCTCATGGATGGGTAGGTGGATTGGTGTTTGGCAGCTGCTGGGCCAGAGGTGGCTCTTTGTGTCCAAAGCAAGCACATGGTCTTGCAGGACACTTCTGCAGTCTTTCAGCTTAACCTTCCTCTGCCCCTCTCTGCTTCCTGGTCCCTTGTCCCATGCTCCCCATCCTTCCACTCCAACAGAATATGTCCCATGAGGCAGCATTAGCTGGAGTCTGATCCCTCTGCTTTATCTGATTTCAGGATTTGTCCAGTGAGATACAAATTTGCAAGAACAATGTTGTGTTTTGGCTCATTTTCCCTGTAGTGAGCTCTGAGTCCAAATGATCCCAGCTTCAAATCTGTCTTAAGGCCTTGCAGCCCCTTGACCTTTGCAGAACTGAGTGAAGGTGCTACAACTCCTACCTTGTGATCACGGAGGGTGATTTTGGCTGCTGGCTCACAAAGTGAGGGACTATGAGGAGTATCTGCCTCCCTTTGCCCTGGACCAACACATGGGTGAGGATTGTCACCTATTTCTACGTTTTGCCCTCATTTTGCCCTTACCTTTACCCTCACCAGGCACCAAGCATTGATTTATTCTTGGTGCCATGTCCAAACTACTTTAACACAGACCTCCACCTTGGGTACGGACCAGATGTACTTTCTCTTGTTCTCCTTTTATCATAAACTCCTTTTTGCTACATTTCTGTCTCCCTTTCAAGGTCTAACTCTGCCTGAGTCCTGCCAGCTTTCGTTTTGTTCCTGTGTCTCTTGATTTCCAGATGTGTCTTCCTTCGCTGATCTCTCCCCCACCTCATCTTTTTTCCTTTGTAGTCCTGATGTTAAGTGTGAACACACTTTTCCTATAAGACATGGTTCCAGGCTCAAAGCTTTGCTTGAGTGGTTGTCCCACCTGGCTTTCACACTCTAACTAAAAAAAAAAATTTAAACTTCCTCCATGTTCAAGCCCTTAAGCTCTTCAGTTGTACTGAGTGCATTAATAGTGTTGTAGTTCTGCCCTAACTTTGTGCATCTTTTCTAGTGATCTTCATTTATCTCTCCTCTCCAGGTTCAATCTGAAAATGTCTTCTAGGAATGACCAGCTGTTTTCCAAAGCAGTGGCCAAACAGGCATCCATGGAAAACCGTAGGTGTGAGGAGAAACCTGGGTTTCAGGAGCCTATTGGGAGCAGTTGTCTGGAAGAGAAAAAGGGAGCAAAGCTCTAACTGGGAGCAGTGAATTATGTCCCTCTTAAGATTTGTCCTGGATTGAAACAAAATGGATCCAAGGAAGTCATGTGGCACATGTTAGGCAAGAAGATTCTAATGTCTTTTTTTTTTTCCTCCTAACTATCCCTGTCTACAGATTTGTTGGAAGACAGGTTGCCAGGAGAGTGTTACCACATAATTATTCTGTGCCTGCTTAGAACAACCTCTGCAAGAAAGTGTTTAGATAGAGAAGCCATGTGAACTAGTCATTAATATCTTATAGGTCAGAGTTACGGATGTTGCATTGTGATGAAATATGTATTTCTTCCTATTTCTTAGGAAAATGGGCTTGTGAGACAGAGCAAGATTTATGATGATCTTAATTAGTTATTTCCTAGCTTTCAAAATGTTTGGGTTTGAGAGATATGATAGATAATTAACTTGTTGTCAGACAGCGACTTTTAAAATTAAATGTTTGTTCTCAAAATATTATTTATCTCAATGTGCATCGTATGCATGCCATAGTGCATACACACACGTATATATAGATAAATATGTGGATATGCATCCCTGCAGCCACAGGAGTTGGGAACATGGGTTAATACTTCCATGTAGAGCATCATTCCTGGCTCCATGCCAGGCTGAGCAGTGCACGCAGAGGTCCCAGCCCTTCCACGGGGATTTCTGCTCTTCTTGTTGTTCTTGTCCTCATCCTCCTGCTGGAACGATGACCCATGGAGAGAAAAGGGACTGGTGTTCTGTCCTGCCCTTTCCTGTGTGGGGTTATGGGCTAAGGTGAACGCCAGAAGGGTTTTTACAGGCTGAGAGATTTTAGGTTGTTCATCCTGGAGAAGGGAAGGCTCCAGGGAGGTTTTAGAGCACCTTCCAGTACCTAAAGCAGCTAAAAAAGAACTGGAAAGGGACTTTGGCAGTGATAGAATAAGGGGGAATGACTTTAAGCTGACAGAGGGTAGAATTAAATTAGATATTAGGAAGAAATTATTTCCTGTGAGGGTGCTGAGGCACTGGCACAGGTTGTCCAGAGAAACTGTGTCTGCCCCATCCCTGGAAGTGTTCAAGGCCAGGTTGGACAGGGCTTTGAGCAACCTGGTCCAGTGGAAGGTGTTCCTATCCATGACAAGAGGGACTGGAATGAGATGATCTTTAGAGTCTCTTCCAACCCAAACAATTCTATGTTTCTGTGGTAAGTCCTCCAATCCAGTAACTTCCAGGGACAGCTGCCAGTAACATGGTGCTTGTTAAGAGGTGGAGAGTTGTGATATTTTTTGCTAAACTAGTAAAGCTTAAATGAAGGGAATTATATCCCTCGTTGCTATATCCCTGAAGGACAGAGAGAGGGCTGGAGAGAACCTTCAGGGAAGGCAGAGGGCAGGATTGCACTGACCCCAAAGGATGCTGGATGTGGTCCCTGAAGCCGTGGCTGTTGCAGTGCCTCATTGCTGCAGGGGAGCAGAGCTGCTGCAGAAGAAAAGAGGTCACCTGGAAGTTGATTTATTTTTCTTTCTTTCTCTTTCTTTTGCATTTTTTCATCAGAGCTTTATAAATAACAGACAAAACCCCTGGGGAAAAACCTCCCAACCAGCTGCCTGTTGCAAATACTCCAGGAAATGGGAGGTGGCAGGGGAAGAGGGAAGGAAGGCTAAATTTGCTGGCTTTTATTTTTAACAAGGGCTATTTCAATTGGCTTTAAACCCATGTAAAAAAAAAAAAAATAATTAGAGCTATGACAAACTTTTGCCAGCACCATAGGAGTCTGTGGAGCCGAGCACTCGCTCCGGCCAGCCTGGCACAGATGCGGTGTCTGCGCCAGCCCTTGCTCCAGGACTTGACAGCTCAGACACTGCCAAGGCCATCACAGGGACTGGGAGCTCAGGGACAGAGATGAGGCAATATATTTCAAGGCCTTGGAAGATTTCTCCATCAAAGCCAAGAGAGGCTCAAAACTTTCCAAAGCAACCGAAGGAGGCATCTGCAAGTCCTTGCTCTCCTGCAGGGCTGTTGTACTTGGGTCCCTGGTGCAGCACAGTAAAGCTTAAGTTAATGAACCCAAACAGCCAAGCAGAAAGCAAATCCTTTCTTTTATTTTGCTATATAAAAAAAATTTCTGTGACAACCCTTTTCCTTTGGACTGGCCCTTGCTAAATCTGGCTGTTTGCAATACCTGAAGTCAAGGCATATAAAATGACTTGGCAGCATCCCTCTGACATTCCCCTGGCACTCTTCGGAGAGCAAGGGTGTTAACCTTGGTGTCCTGGCTGTGTGCCAGCGTAAGTAATTACATTCGGCCTCTATAAATTAGCCCCATGCTCACAGCCAGGGAGCTGCAGCGTCATTTCCTCCCTGCTGTGCGATGCCCGACACGCTCCACCCGGGCACCGGTTGCACCTCTGTGGAGGACAGGTACGAGGAGCAATGTGGGCTTGCTTGTGTTAATGCTCCCTTAAATTGCTCTGCGGTTACAGGTCTGGCTCTCAATGCTCCTGCTTCTGTGCTCCAAAGGGAAAGCACAGAGCTGAGCGGAATCGGGCTCCCTACCCCAACAGGGTGACCTGATAAATTGCCACCAGTCAGCTGAACCTCAGTAATGGCCTCTCGGCTCGCAGCTAAAATTAGCTGAAATGGCATGAAGAGAATTGCTGAAACCTCCACGAAAGTGATTTAAGGCAAAGCACGTGACCTTGCATTTGTCACGGGCCGGAGCACGCGCAGGCTGCTGGCACAGCGCAGGTGATGTGCAGGAGCATGTTCAGCCCTGTAGTCCTGAGCTGTAACTCCGCGATTGGATTGCACGCTCCACCTGTGACCTCGTCCAAGTGTTCCCCAGCACTGGCTTGGCTTAACCCCTTTTGCTGGGACCCAGCTTTAGGAGTCTTCAGCTAGTGTCTGGTTATAGCTGGAGTGGACTTTGGAGTGTAGTTAATTTAAGGCTAGGTAAAATGTATTGGTCAGCTGTGTGTATTTCCCACTGCAGATGCCAAGATAACCCTGTCCAGTCTTGGCTGACATGGAGTGTGCCTACATGGAGGAGAGGATAAAGCAAACAGGGCTGGAAGGTCTAAGCAGGAGGGGATGTGGTGCCACGTTCCAGACTTGTCATCATCCCTTTCAAAGGCTGTCTGCTTGGCCTTTAATTTCTGAGAAACTGTGGGATTCTGCACCTGGGATGGGGAAACCCTGGATGTATGGACAGACTGGGGAATGAGATGCTGGAAAGCAGCGCCATGGAAAGGGACCTGGAGGTCCTGGTCGATGGGAAGTTGAATATGAGTCAGCAGTGCCCTGGCAACCAGGAGGGCCAAGTAGGACCTGAGGGGCATCAGGCACAGCCTTGCAGGCCAGGCCAGGGAGGGGATTGTCCTGCTCTGCTCTGCACTGGCATGGCCTCACCTTTAATATTCAGTGCCACAATATATGATAGACATTTACATGTTGTTAGAGAGCATCCAGAGGAGGGCAACACGGATGGTGAAGGGCCTTGAGGGGAAGCCATATGAGGAGTGGCTAAGGGGCACTTGGTCTGTTCAGCTGGAGAAGAAAAGACTAAAGGGAGGCCTTACCACAGTCTACAACTTCCTTGTGAGGAGAGGAGGAGGGGCAGACACTGATCTCGTCTCTGTGGTGACCAGTGACGTGACCTGAGGAAATGGCCTAAGGTTGTGTCAGGGGAGATTTAAGTTCAATATTAGACAAAGATTTTTCACCCAGAGGGTGGCTGGGCACTGGAACAGGCTCCTCCGGGATGTGGTCACAGGACCAAGCATGACAGAGCTCAAGAAATGTTTGGACAATACTCTTGGGGATGGTCCTGTGCAGGGCCAGGAGTTGGACTCAATCCTTGTGGGGGGCTTCTAACCCAGGATATTCTGTGATTCTGTGTTCCCTGTGCCTCCTCTCCCATGGATCCAGCTGCCCCAGCATGGGTGCCCTTTCCCGGCTGGCAGTGCAGGCTGCAGCTCCCGTGGCTGCCCACGGTGGAGCAGTTCCACCTTTGCATGGCTGTTCTGTGTGTGGGAAAGGATTTCAAGAAACAATTGACCAAATGAAACCTCCGTAATGCTTCTAAATACTCAAACACATTAGACATGCCTGCCCAGCTCAGAGATAAATTAGAGCTATTATCACTAGAGCCCAGACAAACAAACGGAGGGCTCTCTCCAAACAAGCCATTCACTCAAGAGACTGGATTTACAAGGGTCATGGAAGCAGCATGAGTTGCAGGCACCGGCTTTCTGTGGAAACCTGTTTAACTTGACCATATTGACTGGTGCAGAAGGAAGGGAGAGAGCACACCTCCGCCCTTTGGGATGTGGGGAGTCACCTCCAAGCAAGGACTGTGGTGCTGTGATGCACTAAGTGGCATTTTGCTGTCTTCAGTTGAAAATGGAAGTCAGAGACTGATCCATTTTGCTTTTCTCCCATGTGATGGTTGGGAGATCAAGGTGTGCAGGAGCACATCAAGGATGCCAAGGCCGCTTTGCTTTACCCTTGGATTTTTGTGTCTGCTTTCAAGGAGGGATGGAGAGCCAAGCTGGTGGTAAGGTGGCATTGAGAGAGGTCAGTTCAAATCAGCATCTTGGGCATCAAGGAAACAGCCTGAAAGGGTAAATGGAAACCACAGCATGTTTTTTGGGCTGGGGTTTGCATGGCAGCTACAGGAAAGAAGGAGCAGATGCAGGGACAAAAAGGAGTAAAGGAAGAGAGAGAATTATTCTGCTTGCTGGCTGTGATGGGCAGGCAGTGCCCTGGAGCAGGGTCGCCAGCACAGCTTGCCACAGTGGCCAGGAGCACCACGCTGGGGCTGAGCATAACCGAGGCTGTGACTCGGAGCCTGGCCCAGGCAGGGAGTCTGGAGAAGGGCCATAGTCAGTGCAGGGTGTCGGGGCTTGGCTGGGCCCCCAAACCAGCCTCGGTGAGCCTGGGGAAGCCAGGCTGGGGGGAGAGGCTGGGCTGTGACCGCAGCACTGCGCCTGCTCGCCTGGCAGCTGAGGGCAGCCACCCACAGAGGCTGCGATGGAGGGTGGTATTCTCTTCTGAGAGATGCTCTTGAACACAAAAACTTGATCCTCAACCAGAGTGTTGCTTTTTGGAAGACATCCAGTCCCCATGCACGACCTCTGACTGATGATGAATTTGCCATTTCCCTTGGTAACTGGACCTCCTGATTAACGATCCTCCCTGCTCAAAATTGTCTTTTATTTCCCATGCAAGGTTCGTTTGCTCAGTGTTATCAAGTCTCACTATTTATTTTGGGTTTTGCTGCTTACTGTGCCTTTTACCTGTGAGCCTAACGAACATGCCACTCTCAGCTATTTTCACTCTGTGGGTATCTGGGATCAAGTCACGATGAAGATTTTCTTTGACTGCTGAGCAGACAGAGCCCTTTCAGTCTTTTGCAGGGTTGAGCACAGGCAGAGCAGAAGCTGTGCTTGCCACTGCCTTGAGCATCTCCCAGTGCATGGGATTTTATTTAAAGTCCCAGCCTCTGGACTTGCACAATTACAAGGACCTTCCTTTTTTTTTTTTTTTTTTTAGAAACCTTAAAACACAACCTAAAAGACAAACAAAAATAATCATAATTTGAGGGGTTTTTTTAAGGCATCAGGAGTTCTGTGTTGTCTTTGTTTATTGTGAGCAGAAGAGGTGGTAGATGCTTGCCTGGTGACTAATTTACAAAGACGCAAACTTGCTGAGGAGACACCATGGGGCTCAGGGGTGTCTCCTTCCATCCTGTGTGGTTCCTGCAGGCAAGGCAAATATTGACCTGAAATTCCCACAGCTACCTGCACAGTACCAGGGTATGTTTAGTTAATGTGGGTGGCCTATATGGCCTTGGCAGCTCTGAATTTCAAGTCTTCATCATCTGCAGGTTCTTCTGTGTTGCTGGGCAGGCTGAAGGGCACAAGTGGCCTCACCATCAGTGTCATGCACATGGAGAGAGAAGGAGTTTATTTTCTGGCTTCCTTCGAGGGTCAGAGGGCCACTGCATTGTGTCAGCCTCTCTCAGCTGAGCTAACGTGCTTCAGTAATCCCATAGATCCAGCTTTCTTTGTCTTCCACTGTGTTTGTCACCCTCCCCATGTCTCCTGGCCCTTCTGGTATAAACCAGGAACATTTCACACTGAAACAGCAAGATGTCTTGTCTAAAAAGATTGAAATTATGTGTTTCCCCTAAATTCATTCCTCTCTTCATCACAGGAAAGAATCTGTGAAACTGCATCCAGAGCAATAGTAGCTTTGGTGGTTGAACCAAGCTGGTTTTCTGTTGATTTAAAACAAGTCCTCCTAATTGCAGCCTGCCCCTCTTAAATTTCTCCAGCCCTTGCAGCGATTTATTCATTCACCATTTCCAAACTTCAAGATCTGGGTACCATTATCTGTCATTTCTGCTTCTAAAAAGGACTCTGAAGAGTGGGAGTTTGGGAGCATTCTCCAATCCCCTATAGATTTTGTTACATGTTATCCCTTCCATTAAGGAATCAAGGTGGTGGTCAGGCCCTGAAATGCTTGACTATTTTCTGAATGAAATAAAAAAGCTGCAGCAAATAAGGGTTGGTGTCTTAGGGGCTGGAAAAAAAAAGAGGGAAGGACCTGTGTGTCCATCTATTCCACCTGTATGGGTTCATGTTTCCTGCAAGGTGAAGGAAAGCCCCTTTTGTAGCATACACCTGTGGTTATTGTATTTGCTTCAAACTTGTCACTGGAGGCCTAAATGAGGGTGTCAATAAAATACTCCATGGTGGGCATGTAAGACAGCAGTGACATGTGTTTTATGAAATGATCTGAGGAGCAGAGAGGAGGTAGGCTGTGTTCACCTGACACACCCTGATGAACGGTGGAGAGGCTGCTTTGTCCCAGTTTTCAGCGGGAAATACTTGAAGGTGCCCAGTTCTCTCCTGTACTGGTACCCAGGTGCTAAGGGTCAGGAGAGACACTGGTAGGGGCTCAGCTCCTTGGAAAATTATCTTCCTTATTTATGTGAGGGCAAGGGAGAAGTTTGTGTTTAGAGGCCACTGAATTAATGAATTAGAAAATAAAGAATCAAACTTGTGTTCATTATTTTCTGTAAAACAAACACAGTCTTGACTTTCATTTACTGCAGAAGCATTTGAGAGGATATCCTAGCAGAAATCAGAGCTCCAGCCAGTGAAACCCTGTAAGAAACAGTCTGTGCCTCAGGCAGGAGACAGACAGACAGTGCAAGGCAAACAGAAGCAGTGACTGGTATTTGAGCACATTTAAAGGAGCAGAGGAATAGAGCTGGGACCGCGGGGCCAGCCCTGGGAACCCCAGGCCATAGAACCGTCCTCCTTGCTTCCACAGCAATGCTCTTAACATTGACCAAGACACGATCGTTCATGTGTTGCCCTTAGAGTCAGAGGCTGAAAAGCACTTTATGAGGCAGCAGAAACACAATGGGCTATTATTTTTAGGCTAGAGCCATTCACACATTTTCTGGGTAAATTGGGTACCCTCCCTCTTCATTGTGTTTAGTTGTTTGTGCTCGCCTAATATTCTCTGCCCATCCAGCATCTAACAAAATGAGATACTGATCTTGTCGGGGGGGGGGGGGGGGGNTAAAATAGTGCAAATTACCCTCATCTAGAAACCCTTTGGGTCTGAACCTGAGAGCTGCGATTCTGCTGTGGCTCTGCGTCCAAAGCAGTGGAGCTAATGACCTGAGGCTGCAGGGAAGTTTGGACACAGACTGCAGCTCCTTCTCCCAGTAATGCTCTCCTCAGTGGATTAGAAGAAGCTTCCCTGGCAAATTGGGAAGGAGTCCAAGCTGGGAAGCTGGTGTGATAGGAACTGACAGGGCTGGAAATTTGATTTCTGACTCTTTGTGCGTGTATTTCTTGTGAAAGAAGAAGAGGGAGAGGGAGCCAGGAGTACTTTGAATCCTGCAATCATTAAAACCAATTCCACTTTTCCTGCCCCTGCCCACCTCCTGATATGTGTGTGAAACAATCTTTACAGCTACACAGCCATCAGATGGTATCGACCCTGCGGTGGAAATTGCTATTGACTGCTGCTGGTGCTGCTCTCTGCACTTCCGTGGCTTTTAAAGCGACACTCTTCAGGTGATTTCACTTTGCACTTGATACAGCCTGGGAAGCGCTGCCTGAAACGGGATAGGAAAAGCCTGTGTGGGATTTGTGTGTGCAACAAACACCATCACCACCCCTTGGCCACAGGAAGGGTGTTTGAGCAAGTGGGAAGAGATGCTCCTGCAGAAACATGTGTCTAATGGGAAGATTCAGAAATTTGATTTTTTTTTTCCTTTAGTCCATCTTGAAAGGATTCTTGTGTCCCACTACAGTTTTTTCCTACTGCAATTCTAATGTAAAGCCAAGACCATTCTTCTACCCCTATGAAGGATCCACCCAGTCCTATATCAGCTGAGGACTAGATACATTGATTTCTTTTAAGGCGAACCTCTGATTCCATATACAAATTATCTCTCATCTGCTCTGGGTTCCAAAGGAAAAAAAAATTCAAATAATAATATTTGCCTTTGATGCAAGCGTTTTGTGCAGCTTAAAGAACTCCTGTCTCTCACAGAGCTCTGCCTTTGCTCCCTGACTTCAACCACATGCCAGTGCCCAGGAGCAGCAGCTGGCCAGATGTGTCCAGTGCGTGTCTGCAAGGAGTTCCCTTTCTTGTTATCTGGAACAGTGACTGCCTAAAGCTTCCGAGCCAGCCCCTTAGCTTGAATGCAAATAACCACTGCTATTAGCTGTGAGCACTCCCTGACAGCCTTGATTTCAGGTCACAAGACTGGCAGGCTGCTGAGGTGTCAGGAGACGTGCCTGGCATTTCCCCACTCTCCAGCCCAAGCCCTAGGAACTGCTCTCACTGCTTTACACTGAGCCCTGGCGCTCATTTGGGGAGTCTGACTCTTCTCAGCCTGGCTCTCTCAGCTAAATGGGAGGAAGAAGTGTGAACAGAAAGGGATGGATGTTGAGAGCATATCTTGGTGGGATGGTTTGCATTCCCAGCCCCAAGCACTGAGCAAGCTGGGAAGGGAGATGGGGTTACCTGGAATTCAGCAGACCTGGGCAGAGCTCAGGGCTTTACAGTACAGGTAGCAAAAGACCTGGACTAGGAGGGGTTTAACATGCCAAACACTGCCCTGCATACCTGGGGGGAAAGTACAGGGCACTTTGGGTGAGCATATGGCCCTTTGCTGCTTTTGCATCTGTTGCCCACCTCTGGGATGGCCACAAGTCAGGCATGTCAGTTGTGAGAGGGACTGATGACCTTTGCCTCTCCTCCTTTTCCCCTCTGTTCATGGCAGGTTGCATCTCCCAGAACACTGCTCCCATTCTCTCCTCTCACCCCACTCCCATTATGCTACTGGAAGCCTGATACTGCCTGTTCCATGGGAACACTGGGGACCTGTGATGACTCTTCTCCGTGCTCCTCCTTGGACTCTGTCACTGTCTTTATCTCTGTCCTGATTCTTGTACTGCTCCAGAACTAGACTATCCAACCAGGGAAAGAACACTTACCTGGGAGAAGGGGCTGGACAGCCTGGAACACAGGAGGAGTTTCAGCTCTTTTATTTGAGGCCAGGGCAATGTAGCCAAGAGCGGTCTTCTCAGCCTGGACCTCGAAATCCACATCTTCTGTGAGTTAAATTGGGACTTCTAAAAATTAGAAAGCCAGATCTTTACTATGAGTTAAATTGGTATTGCTTCAAATGAGATTTATTAATTTACATCCTTAGAGGACCTTCCCCAGTATGAGACCGGGGGAAGAGCAGCATGTTAGAGTTGCCAGCAGCTATTTGAGTGTTATGAGTCCTTTTGTATTCCCCATTGCCAGGACCACAATGCCACCATCATTTTTTCAGCCCTCTGTCCCCATTCCTTGGACATCCTGACTTTTATGTTTGCTAAATGGAAGCTGGGAAGGTTGAAGCTGCTGCTAAATAGGCCAGTGTGGGAGGCTGAAGGCTCGTTCCAGAGCAGTGTCCAACAGCTCCACATCCTTTGGCTCAACAGGACCTCCTTCCACAGCCACAATCCCAGTGAACTTGCCTTTCCAATCTCAGGGCTGTCGCTTTCCCTGCCCAGCAGGTGCTGAGCTGATGGCACTGGTGTGCCACTCCTGGAATGCGAGTATAGGTGGCTTTGGGCTCACTGAAAGATGTGAACAGTGTTTGCTCTGCAGGCTTTGCTCTGCTTCAACCTGTCCCTTTCTGGCTTCCCCTCTGGAGAACAGTGCCTAGGAAGGGCAAGCTGCTCCCCCAGCCCAGCTTCCAGCTCCACATGTCCCACAGTAACCAGGTGCTGCTGCAGTGTACATGTGCCCTTATCAAACAAGCAGCCTTTGATAGTTTTTCTTTCTTCCGGGCTTAACCTGCCTAAGTCTTTTTAGGGTGAGATACGATATGCGACTTGACAGCAATTCGAGGTGAGATTTTTTCCTCCTGGGAAAGCGTGGTAAGAAATTAAGCTTTGCAGGTTTTCTGTCCAGTCGACCAAGCAAAGAAAAGTCCTTGGTGAACTTGGGTTGGGTCTAGGGACAGGAGAGCTACTGCTGTGATTTGTGGTTATTCTCTCTGCAGCACTGCCTCCATAGTCACCAGTGAGAGGCAAGTGGTTTTGACACCTCTTTATGACCTGGGAGCCACAGGGAAGCAGTGGTGACTTGTGTTCTGGAAAGACAAGGTCATTGACAGGGGTGGTGCAAGCAGCTTTGGTTCGTCTGACCGCGCTAGAATCCAAATATTTTCAATTCATAGGAATTAAAGTGAACATCCTAGTTTTAGGCTCCTGGGTACTCAAAAGTGGGTGCTGCCCAAGGTGGTGTGCAATACAGGGATATTACAGGGAAAGCCGTTGGTAAAAGCAATAGTGAAAATGGATGCCTGGTTTGAAGCCTATCTGTCCTACAACCTTCAGCGCCTGCCAGGGGACGTGTTTCCTGGGCTGTGAAAAACCAGTATGGGACACAATCATATATCAGTGATTATACTGATCAGTGTCTCAGACCCATTCAGTCCAAGGACACCAGCATCTTTTGGAGAGGAGGTGTCGCTCCTGCTCTGGGAGTCTGGGGAGGGTGTGGAATGCATGGCAGTGCTGGTGTGTGAGGGGAGGTGACTCTCCTTTAGGGAATGCTGGGTCCATACTCAAACCAATTAGTAGAATGGAGCTGAGCAAAGTACAGAAGGGACCAGACTGATTATAAGCAAAACACTCAAATATGGGAAGTTGGGGAAGAAGCCAAATGAAAATGAAACGAAAGGCTAAGGTCCAACTACAGCAGTTGTGCAAAAAGGATGGGACAGCTGATAATAGGAAAGCCTGCAGGAACAATGGGTCAACCCCCCAGGAGAGAGACTGAAGGAATCTGTGAACAAGCCAAGTGGGGGTGGGGGGGTTTTATCGAAAAGCATTTCAGCAAATTGGAGCTGTTGGCTTGCATGGAGACCTACATCTCTCACTGTGACCTCTTTGCTCACTGCTTTGTGCTGATGGCCAGCTTGAGAGGAGCATGGGATGTAGGGCTCTAACTCAAGGAGCAGCAAGGGGCCCCTCGGCAGGCATTTGCATGGGAGGACACTTCTCACCAACTATGGCGCTGCAGTGGGGCCGACGGTATTGGCCCTATCCCTCAGCTCAGGGCTGGTGAGAACTGTCTTTGGGAATAGCCTTATACCCCCCTTTTATGAAGGTGATATCAGAAACCTGTAGCTGAGCCTCTTCAATGGCAGCCTTTCTTAGTCTGGGAAATCCATGGAAAACTCAGGAGAGGAAAACCAACTTCTGACTGCAGATGAACTCCAAAAAGACCATTTGAAGGGGGATGGTGTGATGGAAAACATTCCAAAAACCAAGCGTCTGCATCTGAGATGCAAAAAAAGTCATTCTGGTTACCTCTAGTTCACATGAGGCGGCAGGGATTTCTTTCCCGTCCACTGTGACCAAGGCAGGTATTACATGAGACCTTTGGGCGAGAACCTCAGCTCTTGCTGGTGGTTCCCAGAGGTAAGACCCTTCTTTCTCCTGGCTCTCCATATGCCTGTCTGAACAAGAAGGCTGGGGATATACCTTCTTGGTAAATAATCTGAAAACAGGCTTCCTACAAAAGAGAGCCCATCCTGCTGGTGGTGAAGAGGTCTCGAGGTCCCATTAGGAGGCTTGACTTGTGAGAGCTCGTGGAGAACCTGTGGAATACAGTCCTGTGTTCGTACTTCTAATGTGGCTTTATCTCTTTTTATAAGCACTGCACAAATGTGAAACTCTCTAGATAAAAGTGAATTTAACAGCTATTCGTATCCTTCGAGGAACATCAGTACTGGTTGAAAGAGGGTAAAAAGACCCTTTTTGTTGAGTCTGGAATGGACCTGCTTTTATTTGAGGACTCTACGACTGCTTTTGTTGCTATTTCCACTGATAGCTTTTACCTGACTTGTTTTCAAAATCCTTGTTGGATTTTTTTTTTTCTGCCTTGAAAAATGGCATTTCCTTGCTGAAATTCAAGTTTGGGGTCTGGAAAAATGTCCAAAATGATTTTGAAGATAGCTTGCTCTGATATAGATGTTCCAGAAATAGGACATTCTGTAAGGGAAGTCACCTGTTTATTTCCAGGAGGGTAGAAAATTTATTTTAAACAATGCCATTTTCTTTTCAATTATAGACATTTTTGTGGAAAAAAATTGCAGCAGTCTCTAAGAAAGAGCACGTGATCACAATTAAAGGATGTGCTGTGCTGTATCAGAAGGTAGCATTTAAACCAGGGAAAGTCTGAATATTGGCTATAACTCATTGTAATTATACCATCTATTTCAAACATGTAAATATGTTTGGTAGCACTTACATGTTTATGTCAGCTATTGGGAAAAGACGTTTTTCTTTTTGGTAAACTTCTGGTGGTAGGAATTTTGTTACTTGCATTTGAATAAGTAACAAACAATTGAGATACCACAAATTTTTGTGTGAACAGAATTTGTTCCCCTCTCTTGTGGTTGTAGGATTTTGCCTGTGGTCAGGTTATTTATAATCATTTCATGAATAGGTAATACTAATAAGTAATGTAGTAATTAAGACATGTATTTCTTAATTGAACAGACCATGACCATGGCAGAGGTGGTGTGATGCAGGGATTGAAGGTGTTTGAAAGGGCTTTGAGATCCCCAGGCTGAGATCTCTCCAGAAGATGTAAACTCTAGCACACAAACTGTGCAAAAACCTGAAGGCTGATTTAACCTGGCACCTGGAGTGAAGCCGTGTGTCTCTGCTCAAATTGATGAGAAAACTCCCTTTGCTTCTGAGGACTGGGATCCTTCACCAGGGGAAATCATTCTGAGCCTATTTCCCATCCCTTTGACATTTTCTGTCTTATCAAAAGCCGAAGGAGTGAGGAAGAAGGTTAATGACTAAATTGACGAATAAACAATCAGTTCAAAGCAACAAGATATTTCCAGGAAAATTTAAGAATTTCCTCTTAAAACCAGTTAGGAATGTAAACACTGCCACACTTCAACCTAACAGAGACCATCTATATGGAGCTCATTGTATTACAGGGACTGTGGCTGGCTGGGAAATAGAAAGGGTTTTGGGTTTTCCATGGAAAATTTTCTGTTAGAGGAAAATTGCAGAAGAGGGAGGAAAACGAATTCAGTTATGGTGAATGAAGAAGGTCATGGCCAAAGAGGTATCTTAGGTAGAGCCCCTCTGATGGTGTGAAGTATGATCTGTGCACTGTATGGCTCTGGGAGGTCAGGTTTGGGGCAGCAAAGCAAAGGAGTTTCTCTCCAGTAAAAAGGAAATGTCCAGGAAACCACTTCTCATCCCGATGGCTTCGCGAGTGTTGAGCGATGGTGACAGTGGGATGCTTCCCTTGTGCTCGGAGAACAGAGAGTGTGTTTGGCCTTCATTTCCAAGGGCTCCACTTTGCCACAGTAATGGTGCATTAACAACAGCTTGATTTTCATTTAATAAATAATAGGAATTATGCTGCGCCGGAGCCAAGATTTTAAACAAGAGGCTCCCATAAACATTTTCAGCAGGAATCTGTGATAAACCAAAGATAGCGTTAGACGTACTCAGGGGGAGAGGGGACGCCAGACTTGGATGCTGTCCATCTGCTACACCATTGAAACAAAACCACTTTATAATAACCACAGAGGAGAGGAAGCGAGGCAGCTTGGCACATACACTTACACTATGTGTGGTGGAAATGTTTATTCTTTATTTCAGAAAGATTTAGTGGGTGTAGAGATAATAGAGCATAGTGTTCACTTGTGTCTTGGGGAAGGAGGGGTGATGGTGTTTGGGTTTTAAGGGAGTCCAGTGTCGGCTCCCATGGGGAATATTTTCGGTAATACCTATTGCAATCTCATGCACTTGGAAGGCAGGAAGAGACAGAGGAATGAAATGTGCTTTTCAGGAGAGGTGTTGTAAAGGCCCCAGGATTAGTTATCTCTGACAGGAAGGATTTTGCAGACTCCAGCAGATAGCAGAGGCAGAATCCTGGCCATTTCTGCACCGGTATATAGATCCCTCAAGGTCCTATGCTGGGATGCTTCCCTTGGAGCAGCTTGGGTTGCTCTGCCCTGCTCTCTCTGAGACACCATGGGGCTGCCTGGGGCTCACCATCCCCACGTGTGCCTTGTATCCTACCCCTGCCAGCTCCCTGGGAGGGTCTCCTGGCTCCTGCTCTCTCCAGCCTGATGTGCCAAGGCATCACACTGTGACTTGGAAAATAGGGAAGGATCTTCAAAACAAGAGTCAGGAGGGCCAGCAGGCCACTGCATCCCATGGTCCCCAACGTCCCTGTCATTGTGCTCCCTTTCCCGCTATGCACGTTCAGCTCTGCTGCACTGCCTGTCCTTGAAGCCATTCAAAATCAAACCCAAAAGACCCTGTGCTGACCTGTGGGGGTGGGAGAGTCCCTGCCAGGGTTTGAGACAGCAAATGTCTAGACTTGGTGTGTGAGCAAGCAAGTGAAGGGATGACTAAGTGTCTGAAAGTTTGGACCTTTGGAGAGGAGTCCCTTGGCTCTTCGTTTCTTGGATACAGTTTGCTTCCTGTGGAGCCATGGTGATGATAATATTTTTTCTCCCTTATTTTTCCCTTTTCAAAAAAGTAAAAAATATACAGATATGTCTTGGGTGAGAAAGCAGAAACCTTTGAAAAATTTTGGCAAATCAAGACACATGAAGAACGTGTTGAGTGAAACATTTCAGAGCGACAAAAATCAAAACATCTCACTGCGCCTTCAACCGCTTTAAAACATTTTAATGGTTCGAAAGGAAATTTCAAAATGAAAAGTCGTGTTTTGCTTAAAACACTGGAAAGTGTTTCATTAAAAAGGAAGAGTGGAGGCAAAACAATTGCCTTATATATTTTTTTCTCTCCAATGAGCCTGATGGGTCTTTCCCCATCCTAGCTGAAGTCAGCAGCTGGGACTAGACACATCTTCCCTTGTGCTACAAGGTGCCTGGAGCTGGCACCCTTGGATCTGATGAAGCCATTTGCCATGCAAGAAATTCTTGAATCACCATAACTGTTTTATTTATTCTTTTTTAAATGCAAATTTGCAGGCCAGCCCAATCCCAGGGCCATGCCTTCTGACCAGCTAATACCTACGGAGATCCTTCCAGACACAGGACAGTTTCAGATGCCAGGAAATGGAGAAAGGGGCTGGGGAAGTCCTTCCTCTCCAGAGTACTGTGGCATGTAGGTTGAAATGGTGGTCTTAGTGGCCTCCGAAATCTAACAGCTGTTCCTGTGCTCTTTGGGTAGTTGAGAGGCCACCAAGTGTGTGATGTGCTTGGGGAGACTCTGCAACAGGGAAGAGAGAGAATCACAGAATCAGTCCTAAGTTGGAATAGACCACAATGGGTCATCTGGTCCAAGGTTTAGTGACAGAAACAGCACCATGAGGACACGCTGGAGATTGAAATGAAAGGATCTCCCTGGGGGCTACAGTGGAGGGGGAACCCTGCTTTTCCTGGGAGATTTGGGGACAGCATGGGGACAGCTGGATGGCTGAGGGGCAGTGGGGAGGGACGGAGGCTGCCTGGGGGGCATCAGGGGGCCCAGGGGATGGGTAAGGCCGACAGGAGGGGAGGAAGGCTAAGGGGAGGTGGGGACGGCTGGCAGAGGGGAGATGCGGGGCTGAGGGGCGGTGGAGAAGGCTGAGAGAAGGCAGAATGGCTGCCTAAGGGGGGGAGGTAAGGAGGAGAGGTTGAGAGGAGATGGAGAAGGCTGAGAGGAGATGGAGAAGGCTGAGGGTTAGGCGGGGGGGCAGAGAGAAGCCTGAGCAGCAGCTGGGGGGCCGCAGTGCGCCCGAGG
>VYZT01013442.1:179671-206343 GCA_013400735.1 Pomatostomus ruficeps
CCCTTCAAAGGTATTAAAAAAGATAAGGGGGGGGGGGGGGGGAGGAAAAAAAAACCCCAAATGAAGGAATTAAAACCAAAAAGTTGCCCTGAATTGCCTGGGTTACACTTGATATTTCTTCTGGGCTGCAGAGCTGCTTGGTGTGTTGTCCTTGCTCCTGATATTTATGCCCGAAGTTGGAGCAGATTTCTAGAATACATTGTTCCTGGAAAAACGCACCGCACAGCCCCAAAACTCGCTTAAGAACTTCCAGAAGGATAAAAGTAACCCCCAAGCCTCAGCTTCCATCCTCCTTGCCTCCACAGCTTCTGTAGAGCTCCTGCTTACCAAAAGGGCTGGTTGCAGGGCTGATCTTACTCCTTTTCTTATGTTCTTACAGGGACAGAATAGCTGTGAGGAGGAGGAAATCATTCACTTTCTCCCTGGCCAGACTCGGGGCAGTGAGGGGCTCTTCCTTTGGAAAGTTGCAGGAATCGTGTGTGTTCTTGTCTGGATAATTTAGTGTAGTTAATCAAATCAATAAAACCAAAGCAGAACAGAGCTAGGAGAAGGCTTTATGGGTTTCCCTTGCTGGTCTATTTCAGCTACTTCCTCACAGTACTTCTTTTTTTCTTTTGTAAATTGTTATTATTTTTAATTCTGAGCTGGCAAACATGCTGTATTTATCAATAATGTTTGGCTTTGCATTTCCTCCTTCCATCCTACTATTGCACAGTTGTTTTGCTGCCTCTTTTTTTTTTTTTGCTTGCTTGTTTTTGGTTTTTTTTTTTTTTTAATTAAGTTTTGGGAAGATGCAAAGTGCTAGCATTATTTGTAAGAGGGCCCTTACACCATATGTACGTGATTTGCGTATACCCAAATGTCTGCACCCATCTGGGTGTGCTGATAAGGGAATGCTGTGGTTGTGCAAGGGTATATACCTTTGAGAGACTTCATCAGATACATAAATCTTTTTAACATGTTGTGGGTGGTGGGGTGAGTAGTGTGAATGTTAGCCAGATGTTCACATTGTCTTTCGCGTGTAATTTCGGTTGGTAAACAGAAATCCCCGTAACCGGCGCCTGATAGCAACAGACCTGTGTACAATTCAACCCTTGGCTAAACCACCCTATGGCTTAAGAGAAAAAATTAAATCACACTGTTTCTTTGCCTCAGTGGGTGCGTGGTGGGTTTTGAAGCCAGCCAATTAAATTTCCCCCTCCCCAAAATCTCTCCTCAAAACCCACAGAAGAAGGGTCAGCTCTGGAGTAACAGCAGCCGAAAGGAGCAGCGTTGAATAGCATTCCCTCCCCTTCCCAGAAGCAGCCGGCCGTGATTTTTAATGTGTTTACTGTCCCAGTTGTAAAGAATTAAATTTTAACACCTGCAAATAAGCTGGATGTAAGTAGCATGGAGGCAGAGGAATGGGGTTCTGTCTCCATACGTCTTTCTGTGCTCCAAGTTGCGCGCTGAAATTCCCTGAATTGACAGCTCTGAGCAGAGGATGTTTCCAGCGCTGGGGCAAGGAGGAGTTTATTTCTCTTCTGCCTCACACGATGAGCCTAATAAAGCACATGGCCTGGTGTAATATTGGAGATGGGGAAGGGGGAGAGCCCAGTGCTCTGTATTGAACAAGACAGTTGATCCAAGACTGGCTCCCAAAAGCTGCTGGCTTTGCCGTGGAGGATCGCCTGGCTCGTGCCGGCCGTGAAGCCGCTCAGTGGCAAAGGCGATGTTCAGGCCATTCCTAACCTGGTGACATTGATCTTCCCTGCTTTGGGTAGGTGGCTGTTTGCAGCACTGGGGGCTCAGACCGGCCCCCCCCCACCTCCAGCATGCACACGCCAGCCAGCATGAATTTGGAAAGTTGTTCCCTGTGGTGACATCCTGAGCTCACCCTTCCCTCTTTTCTTTTCTCTCCAGGAAACATGCTTTAAACTGCCACAGGATGAAGCCTGCGCTTTTTAATGTCTTGTGTGAAATCAAAGAAAAAACAGGTAGGAAATCAATGCTGTTGGTTCTGTATTATTTTTCTTTTTGCTCTTTGGGGGTTTTATTCCATCAAGTTTGTGGCCCCCCCTCCCTATGCAGCAGAATTTAAGTGGGGAGAAATAACTCGTTGGTATTTAATGCTTCTGGCAGTGGACTTGCATGATGTGGTTTGTGTCTAGAAGAGAAAATATCGTGGTTTAATTTCTATTGTATAGCTTTTCTTCATTTATTGCTTTTTCTGGGGAGAAAAAAAATCAGCCCCCTTGCAATTTCTGTCTTGCCCTAGTTTCTTCTGTAAGATGTGACACTGTTAAAAAAACAAAATAAAATCTGAATGCAGAGTGTGCGTATGGGAAATAATCCCAACAAAATGAAATTGTGCAGTTTTATTGCCATTAGTATTCAGGTAAACACAAAGGTTTTTTGCTTGTTTTTTAAAGAAAGGGTTAAAATGCTCTTGTCTGCCAATCATCCAGGCTAGCTCATGTAAGAGCGAGTTGTCAGTTGCCTTTAGTGAAAGCAATATATTAGATTGTTAGTTACTTTAGGGTTCTGTTGTTTTATGGCATGGGCTGTTCTCAGGCTTCTTTAGAAGCTAATGGCATGAGAGCGTTGGTTCTGCTGTTTCCCACTTTCCAGACCTCCTACCATGTACTAACACACTTATAACACATCCCAGGGGGGCATTTAAATTTTAAAAGCAACAATTAAAAAATAGCAGTCATCAATCAAGGGTGATCTTAAACAACAGATGCTCAGGGAAGGACATTTAGCAACATGCACCACTTATTTATGTGTTTGTTGGAATCTTTTTTGGTTTTTTTTGGTCTTAAATTAAAAAAACAAAGTGGGGGGAATGATGGAAATTTGAGGGGTAGTTCATCTTTGCTGTTGGCTTTCTGAGCTGACCAGAGTCTGTCTGTGGGCTTTCCTATGCCGGTGTAGCTGCCTTGTTTTAGCACGCTGCAAAGTACTTGACTTTTCCCCCCCTTCCCCCCTCTTTACAACAAGGACTGAAACAGTCAATAATTCATATCTAAGCCATATAAGCAAGGGCATGACATGAATGAAAGTGACAATAAATATGATTGCACACCCAGTTGATATACATTGATAGTTACACATAAAAGGGGAACAGCTTTCAGAAACCTAACTGGGTCTTATTTTTTTTTTTCCATTCTTAAATATATATATATATATATATATATATTAAACTTCCCAGCGTGAGCAGCTGATTGAAAATACAATTACTTGACTCTTGCAATATATATAAAATGACTAAGAGGGCCCTTTGTTAAGCGTTGTTTGTGCAGCGTGTAGCCCAGACAAAGCACCTCTACCGATGGCATTCGGCTCTCCCGAGTCCTCACGGCTGCAGGGCCGCCTCTGACCTTCTCGAGGAGTCCTTCCGTACAGACTTCCCATAATAACCAGCTGTGGGTTTGGTGTGGGAACCTCCAAACTGTTCTTAGGCTGTAACATGAGAGAGTCTATGTAGAGAGAAACATTCAGGGTTTTGTAGCATTCCCCTGCGCACCTCCACAAAAAAAAGGAGCCACCAAGTTCCTTCCCCTCTTGTCTCTTTCTGCTTTTATTTTGTGTGAGCCAAAGGTGGTTTGTCTGTCTCTTCTCCAAGTGTGTTTGATGCTGTATTTGATGCTGCGTACGTTGCCTGTGCAGGAGCACTTCTTGGCAGGGTAGCTGTTTAATTCCAGCTCAGCTTCACTACCAGCGCAGTCGAAAGTTAGGGGACGGTGAATCTGCTGGGACCAAACCAGCTGGGAAAAGCCAGGTGAGCTCAGGAATGCTGTGAGGTCCCGGTGAGCTGGGGAGGGACGAGAAACTATGCATACTCACGGTGAGGAGGTGGGATAATTCCTTTCTGCTAAGGAAAGGGAGAGATGGTATAGGGTGAAGCATGCTGCAAATAAGGATATTCAGGTGTGAACTGGGGCTGTTTTACATTTTAATAAATGCTATTTGTTGCTGTCGTGACTGGATTACTTGGCTATGGGGCTGTGCTGTGGAGGTCTCCAAAGAGGTTGACTCGAGATGGCTTTTGGAGCATTGTTTATCTACCCTTGGATATGTTTGTGGTGAATTCTTTCACCTTGCAAATTCAAAGACCTCCTCCCCTCTCCCCCATCTGCATCCCCAAAAGTCACACTTCATAAGAAAGCAAATAGCCAGATGGTTTTGGTTTATTTTTATTATTTTTGTTTAATTATTGCTTTGTGGGCCCAATGCTAGGAGGAAGTTTGCCTTGTTTTTTCTGGGGCCGAGGGTACCGCCTGCGTCTGTTTGCTTACGCCTTCCTTGCGGGCAGTGGTGTGAAAGTTGAGCCAACTTCTTTCTTCCCGCTTTCCATTTAGCTTCCCAGATTTTTGCATGTGTGGCATTTGAAATCCTGGTGATTGTTTGTGGTCACTGGTGGGTGTTTGAAAGTGCCTGCGTACATCTTCCCCCCCGACGTTATGATGTGCAGAAATGTGCGTTCGGTTACCCCGCTGCCTGATTTAAGTGACTCCAGAGCCTTACGGAGACTTTACCACCATCTCTCGCAACATTATGGCTACTATTTCATAGTGTTAACCTTGTCTTGGGCAAACCCAAAGTGTCCATAAAGTTCTTAGAAAAATAGGTCATCTCTATTGGCTGAAGAGTTGCTTTGTGCATGTAGGCTCTTACGTTTTTTTTTTTAAAGCATTTATTAGCACTTAAAAAAATTATAATGATTTTAAAAAAATGCTCAGTGGGTTGTCTTTTGTCTGCAAATCTGGAGATTGCTGCTTTTGGGGTGATGTCTGTTTAAAAGTAGTAAAAGTTGAGAGGTCTGATCCAGGCAGGAGTATGTAGGGGAGGAAAAAAATAGCCGCTTAAATATACGTCGAAGTTGTCAGCGTTCATTTGGTGTGTTTTCACTTGCTGTTGGTCGCTTTGTTGTGAAGGAAGGGGCAGGACTGCCTTCAAATGGCTGGCTGGCTTTTTGGAATAATAATTATGGAAATGGGAGGCATTGTTGTCCTAAATACAATTGATTCCTCCGTCAATAGGGATTGAAATCGGAAATTGCATTGATGATTTATAAAAAGTTTGAAGACAGGGATAGGGGCTCAGTCTTTATGGCTGGTTTTGGGTTTTTTTTCTCTTGTTTTTTTTCCCTCTCTCTTGGTATTTTTTTTAAGCTGCTCTCTGCATGAGCAGAATAGCTAAGCAGAAGAATCAGGCAAGGCGTACGCAGACGTGGGGTCCTTGGATGGCAAACTGGAAAATATCTGCTGTCAAAATGCAGCAGCATCTATTTCAGCTGTGAGCCTTTCCCAACTCCCATCTCGTTCGGCGGGGACTGGCGGGGAGAGGCTGAGCACAGGATATATGACCATTTAATCTGATTCCTCCTCCTTAAGAGCTTTTCCCATCGTTTCACTTTCTCCACTCATTTGGGGGAGGTGAGGGCATCGGGCAAATTTGACTTCTTAAAAAGACCCTGACTTTGCATTTGAAATCCCATCATTTTTATTTTCTTACCCTCTTCTCCCTCCTGTGTTGAAAGAATTCAGGATTAAAAGAAAAATGTACATAGCACCCATGGGGGGATTTATAAAGTGGAATATTTATAGACAGCACTGATTAGCCATGCAATTGTTGTTGAATAATGGGTTTGTTGTCTTTATTTTTTTTTTTTTTAATTTTAGAACATAATAGCTATATAAGGTGCCTCTTAGCTACCTTTCCCTGTGCATTATCTTCACCAAACTTAACTCAAATCAGATCTTTGGAGGAGGTAGGATTTTTCCCCTTCTTCTCTTCCTTAACACCCCTTTGTTCTCTCCAGCTCTGTATTCAATTAACACCCCCATCACAGAACTGTAGTCTTTTTTTTTTTTTTTTAATGTCTGTTACTGTATTTCACTTCTGACACCTCTCTTATTATTCTTGCCTGCTATTTCTCTTTAATATAGCAATTATGAGATGGGGTTTCTTTTTCTTCCTCCCTCCCTCCCTTCTCTTTCCCACACCCCAAGTAAAACCCCACCAGGAGCAGCAAGGGGAGGAGAGGGGCAGCTGTGATGCGTGCGGTGCTGGGGTTTTTGGGGTGTGGGGCACAGCTTTAAGAGGGGCACACTGGCAAGCCCCTTGGCTCAAGCGTTTCTCACAGCAGGATGGGGCAGCTTGCTTTCCTTCCCCTCCAGCCCCTCCCGAGGGTATCAAATCCTGCCCTCCTCCTTATCCTGTGTTTCCAGCGAGGAGGTTTCCCAAGGCGAAGGAGAGAGTTCAACACCCCGATTTGAATTTCAATGCAATTTTTGCACCTAAGGCATCATTCTGCTGCTGCAAAAGCTCATCAGGAAAGTGCTCCTGCTTCAGCCCTGCAGTATCCGGGTCCCCATCAGCTCTCGGCAGGTCCGGCCCTTGCCTGGCTGCTCTCCCTCCTGCCCTTCAAAGGAGAGGAAGCCTGTACTTTGATATTTGTTATTACTATTTTTTTTCCTTCCACTTGAAAGGCTCTGAAGGCAAAAGTGATGCTTCTCTCTCCCAGCCAGGCAGAGTCTGCAGGGTCTCTGGTGTGGCTGCCCTGTGGGGAAGTGAAACATTTTCGGAGAGCAGGGCCTCAGGTCTGATCCACACTGCCTGAGGAAGACTTGCTGTAGCTCACAATTAAATTGCTTCCCGAAACCTGATGCCTTCACGGGAAAGGAGGGGAGGGAATGTGCAAGGGGCTAGAAGATAGGGATGGTTTGGTAGACCTTGGCTTGGTGGACGACTGAATTAACACAAGAGAAGTGGCTTCTTCTGGGACTGGATAGGAGGGAATGGAAACCAACCATCCTGATGGGAAGTGGGATGTGTCCCAGTAGATCCTGGTGGATGGAAGGAGCAGGGTCTTCAGGGCTGCACCTGTCTCTAAAACAAGTCCACTGTCTGGGCTTTTATCTTCCAGTATGGTGTTGTCCATCAGGGGTCTGCTGGGGATGGATGACTTCGGAGGACCATGCTTTCTGGGAAACTTCTCTTTTTTCCTTGTAATTTCATATTTTCTTCCTCTCCCCGGTACCATGTGGTCAGAGCTCTTTGAACGGAGCAGGCTTAATTAGTTTAATCAAAATTGGCCTCCTGCAATCCTCTAAGGGAGGAGGTGGGAAGAACAGGGCTGCCAGTGAGCTCTTCTTTCCGCCACCTCCCCCTCGGCCCTGCTATCAAAGCAGGGAAACCAGACCTGGTTCTGGCATAGTATTCCTGCTCCTGAGGGACCCCCCACAGTTTGGGCTGTACAGGAGCAAACCTGTTCGCTTTTCTTTCAAGGCTTGATTTTTGTGTGTGCCTGATACTGAGTGAACTTTGTTGTGATTGCAGCAGAGCAGGAGGGTGCTCTTGCAGGGAGGGTCTGCCGTGTCCCATTGCTCCCAGCCCCATCTGTTTGCTCCTGGGCCTGGGGGATGGATGAGCCAGTCTTCCAGCTCTTCATCCCCATGCTTCCTAGTTTCCAAGCCTTTGCTTGCACTGGCCTCCTCAGGTTTTGGGTACCCTCTGGGCCCAGGGAAGGAGGGTTCCTGGAAGGTGCCGTGCCAGCAGCCCACTCTTTGAGTCGCTCCTGCTGACAGCACTGGGAAAGGCACGGAGGGGAAGAAATCTTCGTGTTCACTATTAATGCCTGCTGGAAAAATACCTGTATTAACCAGATGTGGGCATAAACAGCAGCTAAGCAGAGCATTCTCTTCCATAAATGTTGGGTGTCTTCCCTGCTGTCACGGGTCTCTCTCAGGTCCATCTCCCCTCGCCTCTGCGTGATCCTGGCAGCAGTCAGTTTGTGGGTGAGTCTAGGGAAAGAGATCTTGTTATCGGGCCTTGTAGCTCCAAATGAGAAACTCAGAAGATCTTTCAGGCCTAAATTCCTCCTGGGAAAAGTGGTTCAAGTTTCTTTATTTGAGACCTGCAGAGGGATTTCCCCCTTGGAGCGTCTGCGAGCAGAGCTTTTCTAAATGCTCTCAAATGCGAGATTTATTCCTGCTAGCAGAACTCGTGTCGGCCCTGGATTTGAGGGCAGCAGTTGTAAACAAAACGCAGAGAAACTCTGAGACAATTTCATCATGGTTTGTTTTTTTTTTTTCTGTCACAAGGAAATTACTGCATGCAGCAATCCTTGAGGGGAGTAGGGTGGTGGTTTAAACATAAATGGGTTTGTTTGCAGTGAGATACGGTAGGCTGTGCTGCTGGTGGTGCTTCTGCTGAATCAGAGCTGTGGATTTTGGCACGGAGAAGGGAGGAAGACGGGATTCCTCCTCTGCCTTTGGTTCAGTGCCTTATTCCCCAGTTCCTCCTTTAATCCTGGAACTGCTGCCTTCTCTGCTAATGAAGTTCTGCAAAGGGTTTTGTGATCTTTTGCAAATCTGCTGGGAAGCATTTGACTACTACCTTTTCTTCCTTCCTGTGCTTGTAGTTGGGGTACTTTGGGAGGCAGGGGAGCCTGTCTTGTCTGCCCTGTGCACTACAGGGGTGGTTTGCAGTTGATGCAAAATATGACGAACCCAATATGAGTAGGGGGTGAGTTTTCCCCAGAAGATGTGATATTATTTATTTTCTACTTTTTTCAATATTCGTATTTTTTTTCTTCCTGCTTTGCGTTCCCATGGCAGTTTCCCTATGCAGTGAGTTTCTCCTGGTAATGTGTTTTGCTTTGGGAGTTGCTGTGGGGAAGGTGGGCTGCTCAAAACTGCCTCCACAGCCCCTAGAGCAGGATGCCCCTGCCAGGCTCTGCACTTTTGGGCTGAGTCTTTGGGCATTTGGGTGCCATGCAGGGAGAAGCGATGCTCCCTTGTGCTGCAAGGATGTGCCCTGTACAGCGCCTAGCACAAGGGGACTCTGTGCTGGGTCAGGGTTTGGAAGAAGGTAATGTGATTTACAGCAATGGATCTGGTTAATAATCTCCAGCAGCTTCTGTATACTCAGGGGCTGCTTGTATTCCCAGCCAGGTGTTTGCAGACCGGATCAATATGGCCCTATTTGCATGGGGCTGTCCGTAATCTAATAAACCAACCTCAATCTGCATCCTTTGCTTTCCCCAAACATCCACCAGGTCCCGATGTGGTTGGTCTGGCAAGTGTTACCCATGGTGGCAGAAGCTGTTTGTGAGCAGTGCCTGGCTCCTGGGCTGCCAGCCCGGGGTCACACATGGCACCCCAATGCTGCACCTCCTGCCAGAGCCTGAGCTGTGTGAGCACCCTGGATTTTTTGGTGTGCTGGGTGCTTGTATGTGCTGCATGCTGCTTTGCAGATGACCACCTCTGCAGTGCGCTCCAGAGGCATTGATCCTGGGGGTTTTCCATGAAATCCACGTTGCCTTTGGGGAGCATCTGCTGGGAAGTCCCTTGGAAACCAAAACTGATGGTTCTGTGGGGTGGGTGGTCAGCAGCTTTTGCTCAAAACTGCTTCGGAGGTGCTGCATCCCCCAGCAATTTAAATGATCCGGAGTAGCGGGCACTATAGGGATAAATTACAGAATGCCGTGGCCTGAGGAGGCTGTGGGCTGAATACATTAGTGTGTGTTGTCAGGCTGGGCTCAGGAGGGACTCGGGTGATGCTTTCTCCCAGTGCTGGGAATCGCTTGGCCTGGAATTATTGATTTGCAACTGTGTCAAGTAAAAGAAAAAAAAAAAAGGAATAGTAATATCTCTTGGCCTTGTGTTTGTGAGCTGTGCCCCTGTATGTGCGTATATATATAAATTTTTTTTGAGCTGGAACAGAAAACCACTTCTCCTGGCTCCTTTTGCTCGTGGGGCAGGCAAGGCAGCTAGAGAACGGGCAGCCCAGGAGAGGGTTTGGCTGCCAGGGAAGCCGTGCCTGCCGAGGAGGAGAGTGCTGTTGCTGGTGCTCTGTGTCTTAGGGAGGTCACCAGCACAGATAATAGAAATCCCCTGTGACACCTTGAGCGAGCCATACATTGTCACTGTCCCCTCCCTTCCCAGCCTTTTATTTATAGGAGAAGCCTTACCCAAAATAGCTTTTTTGCTTGCCCTAAGCTGATGGGCTCTTTCCAGCCCCTCCTGCCCTTTTTTTCCCCTAAATATACTGATAAATGGAAAACCCTCAGAAAAGCCAGTGCTGTGAGGAGCTGCTCTAATCTAAAATGATAACTTTGCCATTTTACTTCAGCCTTATTGAAAAGTGAGCAGAGCTGCCTTTGCAAGTGGGATCAGCTTGCATAAATGCTGGTGCCTGGATTTTTGTTTCTCGGCCGAGTACAAACCTGGAAACTCAGTTCATCGTTTCCATGTCCCATTTTTGGTTTCACCCAACCTGGCTGGCCTGCCCATCCTTCTTACCAGAAGAGGAAAATCAAGTTTCTCTCTTTGTTGGATAACATTTTCAAATTCCAGAGTGATGTTGATTAGCAGAATTAGCAGTGGCAGGTTACCTGGCAAAAATACCCTTCCAGTTGTGAAGTGTTCCTTGCTTCTTTCTGGCTCCAGTGGTTCTGTTCTCGGATACATCTCCATAGCATGGGGATTTTTCTCTCTTAACTCGGTGCAGTTGTTTCCTTTTGACATTTGATATTTACAAGGCTGCAGCCAAACCGAAAGTGAATCTTCCCATAACTCTTCTAAATGTGCCTTTCTAATTTCAGCATTAATGTTTCAAAACCCAAGCTGCTGGTGGGTGTACCTTTGCTTGTTTACACACGTCCTTTATTTTTTTTTTTTTGCCCCCTGTGCCGTGATTCTCTGGTGAAACATTAGAAAGGATAAAATATCTGGAGCTTCTGCATGGCTCGGTCTCTGGGTTTAAGCTGTCAATTTGACTTTTAACTCCTAAGTCTCTAATTTTAAAAGGTTGCAAGTGTTTTAGTGTTTTTTTGTTTGGGAGGAGCATGCTTATATGCAAAATTATTATTGTAATGTATGATTCATTGCAATAATAGTGCAAGAATTTTCAATAATATGATTGATTGCAATATTGCAATAAACTGCAAAAATATTATCTCAAATAGTGCAATAATGTGATGAATTGGCAATACTCTGATTATTGCAAATCTCTAGACAAAAGGCTAAAGATTGCAGTTTACAGGGTAAAAGGAATTAGCTGGAAAGAGTTGCTGCTGTCAATCCTGACTTGATAGCACAGGACACGGCCCTCCCGGTAGGTTTCGTGTGAAGCTGGTGCTTTCCAGAAGAGTCCGTGTTCATGTTTAGGGAAGTTACAGGCAGTGGGACATGCTCCACTGGTTGGTGGTGTGTTTTGAAGGGTTTATGACCCTTGCTTTGAAAGGGTCACGTATTTGTTTCTGATACGAATTCGTGAGGCTTCTGGCTGCAGCGTAGTGCTGTGCATGTGCCTGCAGAGAGCAAGGAGCTGCTCCCGGAGCAGTTGCGTGTTTGGGGGGAGCAGGTGGTTGGAATGGTGTTTTCACTGAATGTATTATTTCCCCGGAAAATCCTGGCTGTTAGATCTGGTCAGCAGATGTGAAGTGTCGATCGGTATCGGCGGTGGGAAGGGAGTTGCAATATACTTTGCTAATGGAGAAGAACCCAAGGAGCAATTCCCTGATTTACGCTTTCGGCGATGTGAAATGAAACCGTCTGAAGCGCTTTGCTCAGCGAGCTCTTAGCAGACTGCTTCTTCCTGCCTATTTCATGCAGATTTTTCCAAAGAGGCTGTTTCTTGGCTCCGTTGCTGGGTGGATAGAAGTGGCTAGGAGGCATAGACCCCTTAAATGCATTTGGAGGCACAAAGCATCCAGCATGGGAGCAGGGAGCGAGCAGCACCCACTGTAGCTCACTCCAAAGCCCCGGTGCAATTCTGTCCCCAAGTGGCTGAAAAGGTCATTTAGCGCAAGAGCAAACGTTTATTTTTTTTTTACTCAAATAGTGAAATTAGCATCCTTCCTCTGCCACAGGAACTGCTCGAGGGGGCATCCTGAGAAGGATTATAGGTAGGAGCGCCCAGGCCTGGGCTGTTCCTCTCCCGAAGGTCCCCAGCTGATATTTGCACATCCCAATGTCTGACTGCAGTTGGCATTTCCCCCGTTTGCTGGAATTTACTTTCTGCCTGGCAAGGGCATTGGGTAACATTTGCACACCTGGGCTGCTTAAGCTGTGGAGGGGCTGGGGGGATGTTGGAGAAGGTCAGGGGTCTCTGCTTTCTTTATGGGCAGGAGGGAGCAGGGAGAGCAGCTGCTGGTACTGTGTCCTCTCCAGAGGCAGCAAGAAGGAGGGGGAAAATGGTGTTGTGCAGCCATCTGGACCTGCTCTGATGTTGGGTGGATGCAGGGTTGGCCCTGGCTCTGGAGAGCTCAGACTCTGCTCCGTTTCCTCTTGAGGTGGATGAATCAGTTGGGCAGCAGGTACCTGGTTGATTTTTGTGGTGGTGAGGGCTGTATTTCCTTCTGGATAGGATTGCAGTGCATGTCTGGCAGGTTCAGAGTCCAGGGTTGGAGTTTTCCTTAGAAATGGCTCTTCTGCATCTAGGACTAGAAAGTCATGGGATCCTCACATGTGGGCTCTTGAGGGGGGTTAGGATGTACAGCAGTACAATGGCGTGGCTGGAGGTCTAGGGAGACTATCTCAAGGGCAGACTGGAATTGTTTACCATGAAAAACTCACAAGTAATATGTAAGGAGGTGAGACACAGCAAAGGGTGGTGGTAGGGGAAGTCCCTGGTCTTTCCATGTTCCTGAGGCAGTGGCAAAGTCCACATGGGTAGAAGGACAGATTTTTATTTCCTTTTTTCTGCTGTGTTTGGTTAGGCCATGCAATCGTCCTTCGTCAAAGGCAGCGTATCTGGGGGTCTGAGAGCCAGGGGCCAGGACAGAAAGTGAGGCCCATGGTGACACAGTGCTCCAAGGCCCTGTTGGGAGCACCTGGCATGGCTGGTGGAGCACGCTGGTGCTGCGTGCCGAGGCAGGCGGCTGCAAGCGAGGGCGGCCGATGGACCTGCTGCATCATCCTGGGCTGGCACTGGGGAAGGAGCTGCACAATTAGGAGAGGTCCCTGTGGTTTGTGTTTGAAAGGAGCTCCATTAGGGTAATTTTTAAGCTCGTATTTAATCAGAAGGCTGCCTGCTAATAAAGAGGGAAACACTGGTGCAGTGGGTCTGTGCTTGTGCTGCATCCCCTCTTCCTGGTTCCTTTTGCTTTTTTTTAATTGCTTTTGCTTCACCCTTTGGTAATGCTGGCTCTGCTACCCCAGAGGCACCTAGGTGTCCATCAGCACAATTGGGTAGCGCTTTCCATGGATTTTCTTGGCCTCTTGCCTATTGTGTGTAGTCGTATCTTGCTTCCTTCCTCTTGCTGCATCTCCTTCCTCTTGCTGCATCTCCTCCCTGTGCACAGGCATTGGTGCTGGGTCTGACTGTGGTCAGCGATTGCCCTTGCAGGTTCCTGAGGAAAGCCAATCCTGATGGCTCTCTGGAGGACTCCTAAGAGTCGACAAGGAGCATGGAGGAGACCTAAAGGAAGAACAAATGAGAACCATATAGAGACAAATGGGAATCAGATTTAGGAAGCAGACGAGACAACCCTTTGGAAGCGACAGGGGGTGTGTTTGCTTTAATCGGTCTCCTTGGGTTTCAAGCAATAATAAAGCAGATTTGTTTTCTTTTACTTTCTCTTCCCCCAGCCCCCACTTTTCCCCTCCATTTCCTCTTCCTTGCGGTTCTCAAAACAGCCCTGGATTCAGCAGTACCAACATCTCCTTCCCAAGCTCCCGCTTTCTGCAAATAAGATTACTGGCCAATCCAGTCAACATCCTGTCCATTTTTTTTCTCTCCTTCTATCTGATTCACACTGGTGGGAGCTTGTTGCCTTGAGACAGGCTACCTTGGCTGAGCTGCTGGGTGCAGGTCCCTCCCACTGCCAGATGAACTTTTTTGGACTTTCTGAAGTGAGCAGGGGAACAAATTCTTCCAAATGGGCTGTGGTTTTCTCTGCGGAGTCAGTCTGCCCTGGCATGCTCTGCTGTGTGCTTTAGAGGCAGTCCTCTGGGATTGGCCCTGCTTGGAGGAGATCAAAGTTTCTCCATCAGAGGTCTTGGGCAATGCCTCTGAGATGCTTGAGTGACCTCCTCACATGTGTTCCTCTGGGATGTGGTGGTAGCTGCAAGGGAGGACCCTGTTTTCCCAGCTTCCACAGACAGGTTGATTCCCTGCGGAAATGTGCTTCCTTCCCCTGTTTCTCTCTTCTTCCCCCTGGTCATTGTCTTGATGCAGAGCAGGTGGGTCTTAGGAGGGCTGGGGCTGTGTGTAGCTGTGAGTCAGTGAAGCCAAGCCTTTGATTCGTTCCACTTTCTGGTTCTGGTGGTGAGTTACTACCTTCCCTACCTACACAGAGGCCAGACTGGAGCAGGGATTAGTGGTTGCTACGACCATCTCTGCAGCTCTCCTGTGCCGGGCACCACGAAAGGAATGAGATTTCTCCCATCCTGAAAGGGAATGTGGACCCTGCCTGCTGCTGTGTACCTGGCTGGTGAGACCTCACCAGTGCCTTCTGCTGGGCTGTGGTGTGTTTTCTGGGTAGAACTTTCTTGTACAGAGCTGTTTTTCTCTTTGCTGGTGTTCAGTAGAGAGACAAGGCATCGGGGGTGATCTCCAGCATGTTTCAGTAAATGGTTTTCAAGTGCTCTCCTTGGTTTTGTAACCAACTTAGTCTCTGTCTTATGTGGGAGTCCCCGTCCTGGAGAGTAAGCTCACCCATTCTGCTAGGATTTCCAGGAAAGGCTGGTGGTGAGCAGTCTCCAGCATGTCCGTTGGATTTCCAACTGCTTGTGCCTCAGGCAGATACTTCCAAGGTGGCAGAGCTGGTGTTCCCAGCCAGGCTGTGGGGCTGAGGGTCTCCTCCAGTGTTCAGTGGGTGATGCTGGTACAGCATGGTGGGGTTGCTTATCTGGGACACCCTTCACCTCCAGTGCTCAGCAGGTCTCTCGTGAGTGCTGCAGAGTTTCCTGTAGAGTTGCAATCGTTTTCCTGCCTGGCTTGGCACATCTTGTGCCAAGGCTCTACTGATAGATAATCCTCGACGGAGGCAGTGTCCTATCCCTGGGCAGGCATCTTGGCTGCTGGGCAAGAGCCATTCAGGAGAAAGTGTGTGGTGGCTTTTGCTGCCCAGGAGGGGCTGATGTACCTAATGTTTGCAAGACTACCACAGGACTTTCCACTTGCAAACTGGTTTGGCTTAGCTCTGAAAAGCAGAGTGAAGCAAAGGAGCCAGATGTGCCCTGTGGTGGCTTTTGCAGGTCCCAAAGGTCAACACAAGGGAAATCGGCTCTGCCCCAAAACAGCCTGAGCCTCCTCCCTTACTCAGAGCAGCAGAAATCGTGGTTCTAAACACTCACCCCGGTACGTGACTGTGCTTGTAGGCAGTGTTCTCTCTCAGCTTCTCCAGGTGGGTGCCAGGGGAGCACACGGGTGCTTTGGTGCCCTGGCTCCGGCTCCATCCCAAAACTCCCTGCCCTGTATTTCATCTTCCCATGCATCCAGAGAGGTCTGTGTGTAAAATACTTCATGTTGCTGCCAGCAAGCTTCCCTTTACTTGTGCCATGGTGGGGCTTTTAAAAAAATTTTATTTTATTAGGAAATTCCCATTTGGTTGCTTTAAAAAGCAAGCCCTTGTGGCTGGCCCCTGGCCTGCCACTAACAGATTTGTTTGAGAAAAGGCTGCACTGGCATCCTGCTTTATTGAACATGCCTCCTGGGAAGGCGGTTTGAATATCCTTCTGTCTCCTCGGAGCAGGGAGCTCTCAGGACTGCCTGCCGCCATGGGGATGGGGAATGCTCTCCTCTCCCTTTCCCTCCCACCCCTTCCCCTTGTTCAAGCCTCCCTTTTCTTTTTGGGTTTTTTTTTTTTGTGGTTTTTTTTTTTTTTTTTGGAGAGAGAGCGCTGTGCATGGTGTGTCCCACTCCATGCGGCTTTTCTCTTTCCCCACGGAGTTCATCCAAAGTTCGTATCCAGACGATGAACAAAGTAGCTCAGACCTTTTCCTGACTCCTCACCCTTTGTCCTCATCACTTAGTGACAGACAGGAATCAAATGCCACAGACAGGCTGACGGGACAGGGCTGTGTGAAAGTCCTTGGAGGAGGAGGAGGAGTGGAGCAGTACTGGTTAGATGGGGCACTCATGTTTAAACTCATCTCCCCCTCCCCAGGGAAAGAGCAGAGCTACTTTTATGTTGAAGGGCAGAGCGGAGGTGCACTGTTTTTTTTTTTTTTTTTGGGTTTTTTTTTGGCAGAAACCATATAATTTTTTAGTGACAATAGACGTAGGGAAGAAGGACCGGATGGAGTTCGCCTCAGTGTTTAGCACTGGGTGTGCCTCCCGTCGGGAGCAGGGGAAGGAAGGGGCTACAGGCCATTATGGATCAGAGGGATGGAGGCTGCTGGCCTGCCTGCATTGCCTCTGTGCTGGGACAGCTTTGCCCTAGCGAGGAGGGGGTGCACGGGTGCTGCACCCTGACTGTTCCTAAAGGCTGCATTGCCCTGGCGTGATCTTCATTTCCCCTGGCTTTGGAGCTCCCCTCTGGGTGGTGGGTGGTACCCCACTGAGGGGACCTCCCTGTGCTGGGGCAGTGTGTCCAGGCTGGTGTAGCTGGGCAGCTGCCCAGGGTGGACTTCTCACTACTACCAAAAGTTGGGAAGGGACCAGACCTGGTGTTCTGGGTGCTCTGGAGACTTGCTTCGGCCTGTCAGGAAAGGAAAAGAGCAATTTAGCCTGTTTGTTCGTTAGCACTTGTCTAAGTCATTCAGCTGTCAGGGCTGGGATGACTCCTGATGGGTATTTATCCCTCTTCCAGATGTCCTCCCCACAGTTCACCTTTTTTTAAATGAAAAATAATGACAACTGGCAGTCTCAGATGAGGAAAGGATGGAAGCACGTCATGGCAGAGATTTTGTGGAGGCTTTTATGGAAGCTGGGTTGGCTGTAGCCCAAGTCTGACAGTTTTGGAGGGTAAGACTCGCTAGCCTCCGGGGAGAGGAGGTCTCCACAAAATGTATGGGGACATTTTGTTCAGGGCTGTTCCTCAAGAGGTGCTGTGATCCAACATGTGCTGGTGCCAGGGCCACCCTCGTGTCAGGGAGATGTGAATGTCCCCTGCATAAACCAGCTCCATGGTATGAGGCATGAGTATGTCACTGGGAAGGAGGGGAAACCCTGCTGTCAGAAAAAGACTTTGAAACGACCATTTACACTTTGTCCTTAAATCCTGGGAAGTGCCCTGAAAGCTGTGGGTGAGAGGAGGCTCTCCTGAGTTAAGTTTGCACATGGAGAGAGAGACTGCTCATGGCTTAAATAAGCAAGGTTAATGTTGTCTCCTCTGTTGGCAGAGGAGAAACCAAATTGCTCAGCAAGCCCCAGGACTGTGTTCCCTAGGGAACTGAGTCGACCACCTCCTTGCCTCAAGGCATAGCAGGTTGAGTCTTTATCCCACCCCTGGCTGCAGCATTCCATATGCCTCTGGCTGCTCTCCTCAAGCCTGCACTTGTGGGGGTCATCTTGGAGGCAGCAGGAAGGGGCTGGGGTGGTCCAGGTTTTACCCTCTTTTGTTTGCTGATGTTGCAGAGTTTGCTAATCTGGGCCCTGGCCAGCTCGGCTGACTCACAGGAATCCTCTCACGAGTCTCCTACACCCTCCATTACCTGATCCGAGTGCTTCCTGGCGTGTCGGTGGCGGAGCAGTGGCCGTGAAGGGAGCTGTGCATTTGTGCAGCTTGTGTCTGCTGCAGGCTGCTGTGGGCAGGGACCACAGCCTGGCTGGCCCTGTCAGCCTTTGCAGTGCTCACTCCCATCAGTGGTGACCATCTTCCTGACCCCACAGACAGTCCCTAAGTGTCTTTACAGAGGCATTTGCTCTGCTTGAGAGGTTGAAGTAAAGACCTTCTTGCTCATTTAGGTGGTGTGGGTGTCCACATGCTTCTTGCTTGGTTTCTGTAGGGCTGCTGTCTTTCTGTTCGTGAATGCAACAAGTCAGACCTAGAGGAGGATTGTAGCAATGAGGGAGTTTTTCGTGTCTACAGGCTCCTTCCAGCATTCCCTGTCTCTGGTAAATGCAGTGGTTCAGCAGGTGACCACGATCAAGTCAAAACTTCCATGTGCTGGTGCTGCAAAGCTGAGGTCCCTGTTGAGCAAAGGTGGGTGTGGGACGCTTGCAAATCCCCTGCCTTGCAAGCTGGGGAGTCTCCTGGAGTTCCTGCCTTGCCAGTCATGCTGTGAGGTTTTTTGCACACAACTTTACCTTCTCAGGGAAGCAGCTGGGGCATGTTCCCATCTGAAGCTGTACCCCTGTGAGGCGCTTGGGTTGACAAAGCGCTGCTGTTGCATCAGGCTGGGCTGTGCCCAGTGAGCATGGGGGGAATGTTCTCATGCCTGTGGCAGGAGCATCGCTCATAATAGTTCCATATTGTTGCTCCTGTGGGGGCTTGGGGAGGTCTATGGGTTTGTGGCTTGTTTGCATGTGCCACACTCGAGTTTCTGTCCCATGGGTCCTGCTGAGTTGCAAGATTTGGGTGTTCGGTGGCTTTCTGGCCTGTGGCTGCCAAGCTGTGTGTGCTATTTTGCAAGTGGTTTGTATCTTGTGTGAAGTTTGCCAGCACTTTGTGGAGAGCTAGAGAACAGGAAGATGCTGGTTTGGTACAATCAGGGAGTCACATCCCCCACTGAACTATGGAGCAAACCTCCCTGTGTGTGCCAAGGGGCAGCCTGACCTGGTACAGTGGTGGGGGAGGCATTTTTGGGGTCTTGTGAACCATATCCAGGAACTCCTTGTTGTATGACTGGGAGTCATTGTGGGGCCTCACTTGACTGATCCCTCACAGAGAGGAGAGTCTTCGGTGTCGGAGGAGCGGGAACAGGCTTGTGCAGGGTTAGAGGCTGGAGAAGCAGTGCTCTCTGCTCTTGCAAAGAGGTTATGCCAGTGGTGGGGTGCACTCCTCTAGGATGGCGGCTGAGGTTTAGGTCTCCCCTAACCTGAGCTCCCCACTTGTGGGGCCTTGGTGCAGTCTGTTGCTAAAAGGAGAAGGTGATGTCCCGAAAATGCCCTCCTGGGTGTCTTAGGCACTGAGGTTTTATCACTTTTTCAGCAGAGGTGGAGTTCTGCTGCTGGTAAAAATTAGCCACTTGTTTGAGGTTATAGGCTTTCCCTTTGTGCATGGGTACCCCCATCAGAAGGGATTTGGGGTATTGCAGGGGAGCACTGATAGATTAACAATTCTGCATCCCAGCGAGTGAGACAGTGTCCCCCAAGGCATGTGATCGATGCTGAGCCAGCCCCGAGCTGAGCTCTCCTGCCATGTTCCCCTTCCCCGCTCTCCTCCTCAGCCGCAGAGCCTTTGTCAGCCAGGCAGGACCCCGCAACGCGCGGCCAGCCTCCCTGAAGTGCCAGCCATGCGGCGCTTGGGTCCTGGCCCCCCTCTTCGCCTCTGCCCCAGCATTTATCAGCAACCTCCCTTCCCTCCCAGCCGCCAAATTCTTTCTCCGTGCCGTCATCCTCAGGCCAGAAGCCGCCCCATCCCACTCTCTCTCCCTCCCTCCCTCTGAAACCAGCCCAGAACTGCTAGGCAAACATTTTGCCTGTTGTTATTACAGTATTCCCATCTGCATACTTAGTCATAAACCCCTTTTAATTCCAGCCTTTTTCTGGGGCGGGGTTAAGAGTTCAAACCCATCATTTTTCTTTTGGGGCTGGAGGCTTACAAAAGCAGCCCGCGGCGAGATTGTTCAGTAGGATGGGGCCAAGAGTGAGTTTAGGGAGAGGGACAGGGGAAGGGGGAGGGGGGTTGCACACAGTAGTACTGGCTGTGCAGCCCCTCATCCTCATGGAAGGCTTTGGATGAGGTTTGTGTGGGGCTGGCTGGAGCCAGGGGGTGCTCTCTGCCAGCCCCCCACCCGTTTCCACTTCTAGCAGCTCCGAGCCAGAGGTGGATGGGGCTGGCCCATTGTCCGGGAGGCTTCAAGTTGTGCTGTTGCTGGTCTTGCCTCCTTTGCTGGAGTCTTTGGATGATGGAATGCCAAAAACCAGAGACGGTGTGTTCCTGAATATGCCGAGAGAGAAACAGCCTGAGATTTGTGCAAAGGTCTCTCCAGGAGAGCTCCCCAAGCACAGCTCAATGCTGCTGATCCTTCAGTGATGCAAAAGATGTTGTCAGTCTCCCTTTGCCCAGCTCTCCATGTCCTTACTTTAAAAGACTGTACCTTCCTCACTTGGGGAGGTGAGGGTCCTGCACCATGTGCTCTGGCTGCTGCTGTGCTCACATCCCACCCTGTGCAGGCATCTCCAGGCTGCATGAAGCCAGATACCTCTGCACATCTCCCAAAAAACATTGGCGTCTGTTGCTTGTGAGCCTTGCTGGAGTTAGCAGGTGGCTGTAGTTACCCTTCCCTATTGCCTTTGGAGTGTGGCTGCTTTTAATTCCCTCTGTGGCAAGGGTTCCTAGGTGCTGGCACTTCCTGCCAGCCTGGTGCTATCCCATGGTAAGGAATTCTTGCCCTCCATCTGCTTCCCTGTGGTGTGGGTAAGGCAGCAGGAGACAGAGAGCTCCTAAGGGCAAGGATTAATTCCTGTGCAAGGTTTGGTGCCCGCATCCTGCTTCTGTAGCTGCTGCTGACCCCCCAGACTGGCTGTTGACCTGGGTTTGGTTGGAGATGCTTCCTCTTGCCTGTTGCAGATGCCATGCTGCATCCCTGTGGAATGGGATATGGACCAGTTGTTGGTTTGGGGCTTGAGAGGCATTGGTGTCTCTGTCTTTAGGCAGGATGATGTCTTTCCCTGCCCCCCTCCAAATTAAAGGGTCTCAAGGAGGAAAAGAAATAATAATGTGCATTTGGGTTGATAGAAATGTTGTACAAATTTGCGCAGCTCAATTTTCCCGCGTGTTTCAGTAAAGAAGAGTCTCTTGCTTTGCTTTTGAGAAGCGTTAAAAAAGATGGAAATGTCTCATGTTTATTTACTGATTTGAAATTAAGCCTTTGCCTTCTTTATTAGAAGTATTTCTCTGGAATTTGACTTCAGTTTTAAATTACAACTACCTCCATGACAAATCCAGCTCTCAAGTGATGCTGTTAAAAAAAGAGTCCTGAAAGAACAGGTATTTGGCCAATTCTTTTGGAAAGTTACTCAAGGACAGGAATGCAGAAAAAACTTCCACTTCTCTCTGCATATCCCACCATTCCATCTGTGGTTATTACCCCACATGGACTGTGTGACAGCTTCTCATTGTAGTTCCACCCCCTTCCACACACTGGTTTTCTTAGATGGAGGATTTTATCCATGACACTGTGGATATTGAACAGCCACAGGAAAATAATCTAAACAACATGCTTTGATTTTTAGTGGATCAGGTGGGAGCTTTCTTAAAATGCAGTGTGATCTTGCAGCTGTACCCAGGTGGTGGACCCCAGGCAGGATGAGTGGTCCAAATTTCCATCTAAGTTATCTTTACTGCTTGATCCCTTAAATTGCACTTCTAGGTGGAGAGATTTTTTTTTTTCCTCTGTGGGTGCTGAATGGTTATTAAGCTCCTGTAGAGGAAAGGAAGCTTGTCACACGAGAAATTTGGTTTTAGTCCCCATTAATCTCAGAGGCATTCATTCTGCTGGCCTGAACACTTTGGTCTCTTGATGTGATAAGCCTCAGCATGTGTTAGATCTGCACTTTTCTCTTTGCAAGTGCAAGGGTGGAAGGGGAAAGGTCCTGCTGTGTGCCAAAGCAGCTTGTGAGCCTTTCCGCACGCCTGTGCCACGGGGAGCAGGAGGGGGGCCGGGTGCAGTTGGTGGGCTGCGACGGCTCCTTCTAGCTGTGAGCATGCCCAAGATTGCGTGCTCGGGGCGCGGGGCTCTGCCTACCTGCCCTCGGCATGCCTGGCAAGCCACGGCTTGCAAGGCATGGCAGGTCCTGCACACAGGCTGCCTTGCTCACTGCAGCCTCCCCCGGCTTTGGAGGGGAGCTGGGTGGCTCACAGCCAGCCACCCACTTCTTGGCCTTTCTTAAGGGGTGCTTCTCTTTTCTCCGCTGCTCCATGGAGTTTTGGGAAGCAACATTCCCCTCCAGAGGCAGTGGGAGCTGTGCTGAGCTGCGCTGGCTGCTCAGAGATGCCAGAGGAGAGGCTCTGCAAGGTGCATGCAGTGTTTATTAGACCTGTTTAACAGGAAGCTTACGTCTCGAAAAAGGACTGGCTGGGCTGCCTGGTGTGGGGCAGGAGAGTGGCTCAGCCCTTGTGCAGGAGCTAAAAGAGCCGTAGGCTTGGTTTCTGGGCATGCTGTGCTGGTGAGCGATGCTTGTCAGGTCACTGTGCTCCCTCGCTGGCCTGCCTGTGCGGCAGGGACATCTGTATCTGCAGATCTTACGGCTCTTTGATCAATTAAAGCAGCTCGGGTTGTTGCAGAGGAGGGAGCCTGCCTGTTGTCCTCTGCCTGCAGCCTCACCTCGTGCAACGAGGATTTTCTGGCAGGATATTGGGCAGGAGGGGAGCACTGGTGGAGTTGGTTTTGAGTTTTCTTCAGGGAAATAGAGACTACTGATCCCAGAGGTGTTTCAAGCCTTTTCTCTCTTCGACATCTCAATCCTCAAGGTAGATGCATCCTCCTTCAGGATTTGGATACTAGCAGGCATTGCTCCCTACAGGTGCCAGCGCTGTGCATGGCAACACCGTGTCCTGCCTCCCACACAGAGCTGCTCCAGCAGGAGGGGAGCTGGTGCATGAAAGGGCACTGGGTTTATGTGATCTGTGTTTGAAGATTTCATTAAATCAGGACTCATTTAGAGCCGTTTCATTGTACAGTTTCACATTCTTCTGCATACCGGCACCTTGCCTGTACCAGGAATTGGAAACACGGAGTGTACACGCTCCTTCTCTTCCCATCTCCTTTTATTAGAAAATGAGAGGGCTTGTGAGATTTTTTTCCCCCACCCTGTGCTCACCTGTGCCTTTTGCCTTTCTGCTGCCCAATGCCTTAATTGCAGCTGAGGAAATGACGTGCCAGTAAATCTTGGGAAAGGTTGCCTCTGCTACATGCCAGCCCCAGGACATGGACACGCCATCCTGGCTCCAGCTCCCTCCCGACCATGAGCACGTTTCCATCACTGCACCTTCAAGCTCTCTCCCTCTCTCCTTAACGTGCTGCTTGTGTAATTGTTGGCTGTTTGTCTGCTAATGATTATAAATTAGTGGCCGAGTGTATAAAAAGTTAATGAAGTTCTGTCGGTGGAACCATTATGCCTTCCCACGCTGGCACGTACAGGTTGGCCGAGCCGGTAAGAAAAGCCAGACACCGAGTCCGGCCTTTCAGGGGATCAGGTTTCAGCTCGCTTGCTCTTTCCTGCCGTGTTTTTTCTTGCTGGATGGAGCCAAAGTTGAGCACTGGGAATGCCAAAATGTGGCAGGTGATATTTTCTCTGCTATGGAGTGCAGAAAGTCACCACAGTGCTTGGATTCCTCCTGCCATCCCTTATTTCCAGGTCTCTTGTTCCACTGTCCCAAGGGCACATCCTCTACTTGTCTCCTTTCTGGCTATTTCAGGACAGGGGTCTGAGGATACCCTGGGCTCCTCAATTCTGGCCTATAGCAGATTTCTTCTGCACATGGACTGCTTGGGTTGAAACAAAATATCTTGGACCCCTTCAGCTTCTGCTGCTTTGCATCTTGAGCATCTAACCATGACGTGGCAGTAGCTTCTTCCATCACAGAGCTCATGAACAAGGTGTAGGATGGGTGTTGGAGGAGATGGCATGATCATACAGGTATAAATCTACCTGCTGTAAACCGCCCACCCCCTTAGTTTTTTTCCTCAACACTCAGAACTTGGCAGGACTTTAACTGTGTGCCCTGGCATTTCTCTGGGTGGAGGCAGGCTTGGCATAGGGCTTGCTAAAATGAGCCGAGTGGCTTAGGGAAAAAAGTGCTGATAAAAAAAGAAGGCATGCTCCTTGCTGTGTGAGTGAGGTTTTTGGAGGTGTCTCTTGGGCTCTGGAACCCCTTCTCTGAAAGAGCTGTGGGAACTTGGCAGTAGGGCTGTCTTGTGTCATCCTCATGAAAATTCAGTTGAATTGGGAGCAGATACTCATCTGCTCAGCAGGTGTCCGAGGAGCCCGCACAACATTTTGGCAGCCAAACCCTGGAGAGTGGCTGCCAGCCCCATGGAGCTGCAGGCTAGAGGTCCTCTCTGGTCATTCCTCGGTGGAACTTTTCCTGGGCAGTAGCTGCTGCAGAGTGGGAACAGGGCAGAAATGCAGCTCATGTAGCTCCTTGGAGACAGGACAAGGTCTGCAGGGTCGGAGAGACTGTGGGATCCTGCAGTGGATGCATGACCTGTGGCATGGCTGTGCCATGTGGTGCCTGAGTGCCTTGGAGAAAGTGCCATTTTTTCTACCAGACTCTGGTTTTTCCCAGATGAGATGATCTGTGCTCTTGCGGTGCTCAAAGTGTGAACACCAGTCTCCTGGCCTTCTTCCAGGCTGAATGATCGCTTTCATCATCCCTTATTTTTCCCCTGCTGGGCTGTGTTCGGCTGGGCTCCTTCCCAGGCCTGGTGGGTTTCCCTCCTCCTTCTCAAAGGAATGTGGTTGCAAGGGTGCTGGAAGGATGGCAGGAGGAGTGCAAGAGCCTTGCCAGACCTCTGAGGGGTGTTTTGGGGTGGGCTGGAGCCACCAGCCAAGCTGCCTGTGTGGGGAGCCAGCACAGGACCAGGGAGAAGCTACTTCCAGTCAGCAGGAGCCTTCCCTTTGGCTTGGCTGGGGCTCATACAGGCCCCTGGATTTTGGGAAGGACTCAGCGACCCTCTGTGTCCAGCTGCTGGCACGGGGATTAGCAGCAGGAGGTGTGGGTGAAAGCTGGAGCTGAGAGTGGCGTGGCAGCAGCCTGGTGGCCTTGGGCACGTGGTGGGGATTATGGGCAGGAGTCTTCCCTGCTGGCTGCAGCCCTGCTGCTGACTGGCTCTTCAGGTCTGGGCTGGGGGTTTTGGGGTCTGCATATCCCTTCCTCAGCAGAGGAGACCCACAGATCTATGGTTTTGGGTGGAAAATGCTCACTGGTGACCCTGTGGAGGAGACGACAGCCGGGAGCTGCCGCTTGTTGCGGGGGAGCTACCAGTGGTAAAGAGGGGTGACTGGGAGAGAGCCCCCAGCCCCTGCTCCCAGGGCTGATGCTTGCTTCTGCCAAGGGCTGGTTTTCGGGGGCACAGGCATTACAGGAATTTGTAAGGAATTAGGGAGCGGGTGGGGAAGAGCGGGAAGACTCCTGCAACATGAACCATCTGGCCTCTTCGGTCTCTGCTTGCAGCAGTGTCTGGGATAAAAGAACTGATTGAAAACAGACATTGTTTGAGACAATAAAACCGTATTACACGTTAATGAGAAAATACATTGGAGAGCTGAGGGCCTGGGGCGAGCTGGGTGTTCTCCTCCCTCTCCCCTTGACTGACCCATGCGTGGCCTGGTGCTGTGCTGCCCATGGGCAGTGGCAGCTCCTTTCCCCTGCCGTGGGTTTGCTCAGTGAGCCAGTTCTGCCAGCAAGCAGGGTTTAGGCAAGGCACGCTTGGCTGGGGCCCATTGTCCCTGTATCCCTGTCTTTCATCAGGGGAAAGTGTGATCCCAGCAGGAAGGCAAAAAGAACCGGCAGCCCTGCAGCATGTCCAGGGGGGCTTCACTTGCACCTCCTTCATTCCCACTTGCCTCAGGCTCCTGCAGTTCTTCTCTCTCAGTAAATAAGAGTGGGTTAGGGCCTGTTCCCTGGCTGTGGGGAGAGTGGCACAGCCTGCTGCCCATCCACCTGGCACCACACCCCTGAATGCTGTAGGAGAGCCCCACAGCCTGTGCCTGGCCCTGCTGAACTCACAGTCTTGGGGAGCCTAAAGCTGTGCTGGTTATTAGATCCTACAGGCCCTGATTTCCTTCCTGCTCTTCATCAACTCATCCCTTTTCCTGTGGGGTGGGCAGATGATCTCTGCCTCAGGATACATGGGCTTGCTTGGGTGTGCAGAGCCCCTGTCAGGTTCCCTTCTTACCATTCAGGTCCTGGTTGCCTTGTGTTTTTTCCATGCTGGAGCTGGTTGTGGGTTTCTGCATGTTCTGTGCTCCATCCACATCCCCTCCTGCAAGGGAGGTAGGTACCCTTGGGAAGAAAGCCCGGATGGATCCTCACCTGGAGGAAACTATTGACACATCCCGGCTTTAAGTCAGGCTTTAGTGATCTGGTGGCTGGGCTTTCAGGCTCCTTGCCACCTTTTTTTTTTTCCCCTCCCTTGCATCCTAGTAATGGCTGAAGCTTATAAATAAGGAACAAACAGGAGTTTCAAAGGTGGGGATGGAGAAGCAGAGGGGTTGTGGGGAGTGACATGTCTGGAGTCTGTACCTCCCAACTGAACATTTTTGGAGATCTTTCGTCACCTCAGGCAGGAGCGGGAAGCTGATGGTCCATGACAAAGGCCCCTTTTCTTCTCCGGGCTGGTGTTTTCATAGTGTTGGGTTACATCCCCCTCACTTTGGGGGTGGGCGGGAAGGGGGCACTGATAGAACCTGACACAGCTACATGATGTAATGTTATTTTTTCGGTACCCAAAAGAAGCAATTTTTCACTCAAGGTCAGCAGAATTTATGTCAAGCCCTGCTGGAGGGAGGGAGCCCAGGATGGGGGTATGGGATGGGGTGTCTGACGCAACCCTGTACCCTGACACCCACTGCTGCCTTTGCAGAGGTAACAAGGACATCACCCCAGACTTTTCCCCACC
>VYZT01013442.1:206383-386124 GCA_013400735.1 Pomatostomus ruficeps
CCCACCCCTTGCCTTGTGCTTGAGCTAAAATATTTTAATTAAAATGGATTCTGTTGGGAGCGTGGAGCCAGGGAAGCCTGCTGCAGACCCTGCTTTTGGTCACTGGGCCCTCAACATCTGTTTCCTATTGAAAGCTCCTTTGGAAAGGAGAGCTGGCCCCTCCTCCCATCCCCAGTTTCAGTCCCTTTGGAGACCAACACGCAGCCCAGCTTTCTAAGGGTTTGTCCCCCTCCCAGCCTTCTTCCAGCTCAGCTTAGCTGAAGTTTTGCTTAAACAAAAATAAACAAGCAGAGTTGATTGCGGGCAGCAGGGAGACTCGTCCTGCTGCATGTGTGAGGTGTTATTGATGTGATCCCCCCAGCGTTGCTGAGGATGAAGACTCAGCAAGGAGGGAAAAAATCAGTAGTTTTGTTACTGGAAGGCTGAAAAAGTAGGGTTGGTTGTGGGGATGTGCATGGGAAAAGCTATTTGTGCCCTATAAACAAGGGCTGTGCCTGTTCTCTAGCTGGGGCCAAGTGATGCCACTGGTGTGAGCATTTGTGCTTGTTGGTGTGGTGCCTGCCTTGGTCATGGTTTGCATTTTGGGCTTCAGTTAAACTTTCTGTTTTGCTCTTTCCAGCTGAGATGGTCTCAAAATGTGGGGAGCTCTGGAGCAGCTGTGGTCTGGGTGGGAGCATGTTAAGGAAAACCATCCCAAGTGGGTGCAGTCATTGGTTGTGAGCCCTGTTGGGATGAGGTCTCCTGATCCTCAGGAGCATCTCTGCAGTCTTCCAGCAATGTGTTAAAATTGTTGGTGTTTTGGGAGAGGCAGCTCCCATAGAGAAATGTGGCTCTGTGAATTGTGGGAAAACTGGTGCACATAGGGGAGGGAGCACTTGGACCCCCATACCTAGGAACATGATGTGGTATTGGTGACCATCTGGTTTGGCCCATGCGTGGCTTGGAAAAGGCAGAGCATGGACCACCTCATGCTGAAGTGTCTGGGGAAGGCTGAGGCACACTGGTGTGGCTGCGTCAGGCAGAGTTATGCTCAACAACCTGGTGAGAATCTGGTGGACTTAGTGCAGCATAAGAAGGAAGAAAAGTCACCAAGGCTTTTCCAGAGCTCCAGCAGAGATGGTCATGGGCCTGTAACACCTCCAGGCTGGTTGCATGAAGGATGTACTGGTAAAGGCACTCTGTGGGGGATGGCAAGTGAAATGGGTGGAGGATTTGAATGGATTTGTTGCTGTTGAGGCTATTTGCTTTAGTTATTTTTATATCTGGCCAGTTTGTAGTCTGGATCCCCTTCTCCTTGACCCCCTTTCAATCTCCTGAGCAAAACCACCCTGGATTGGGGCCTGTGGGAGCTGTCAAGGCAAGGCCTGTCTGGAGGTGCTGCACCACTTGTGAGGCACTGCCATGTCCCCAGCATGGCTGGGATGGAGTTCAGCAGAGGAACAGGAGATGGGTGGGTCAGAGAAGGGAGGTCAAAGGACCATGGTTCTGGGAGGGTCACTGCACTGCTGGCGCTCGCCCTTGAAAGCCAGAGATTGCAGGCATGTCCAGATGTGGAGAGGTCAAACCAGTGCCCTCCTGCACAGGGAGGGGAGAAGTTCCTCCCTGGCCATTTTAATGGAGTGCTGCCGCCATTTGGAAGCGCGGGAGAGGGGGATAAAAATGATTGGAAAACTAGAGGGGAAACATATAAATCTGTAACCTGTGAGAGCTGATTCTGACCACATTAAAGGATTTTAAAGAAGGTTGTTTCTCTTCCCTTTCCTGGAACTTTTTCTTGACCCCTTTCAAATCAAAAGCTTTATCAAATGTTAGTGGTTTTTCTTTTTTGTGATTGTTGCTTTTGGCTTGAAAGGCAGGAAGCCAACAAAAGCAGTTTGTGCTGTGCTGAGTGCCATAACCTCCTCTTCCCAAAACAGTGGATGCTTTCCAGTGTCCATATTTGAGTGAAGTGTTCTGGTTGGGGTGGCAGGGCAGAGAGTCTACTTGGGAGTGAACAAATACATCTGCTTGTTTAGGGATACCTCCTCGTCCTGCTTTGGGGTGTTGCTGACCTCCTTGCAAAATGCCTGGATGTGGGTGGTACCCAGTTGTGTGATGATTAAAGAAGGGATATCTGGCTGGAGTGATGAGATGAGCGAGTCTTGATTCCGTGGTGCCCTTCCATCTCCCAGGACAGGTTAGGCACCTCCAACACCCTCCTGATGGCAAAAGATGAGGCACAGGCACCATGTGACTTTCCCGGAACCATTCCCAGACAGGGATAGTGGGGAAGTAAGCCTCTTCCCCAGGATTCCTGTTCCTGTGGGCTACCATCCTGCACTCTCCTGCCCTGTATTTTATCTTCTTGGTGATAGTTTCCTGGCTGTGATGCTCCTCTGATATCGAGACCAGCTGCTGTGTGAAGGCGTGCGCATGTGCGGGATGCAAAGGTTGTGCGTATGAATGAGTAAAAACTTGGAGAGTCTTAACGCCGCTTTTATCTCATGGAAGAGGAATTTTTTGATGAAGACTCACAAAAGCATCCATCTTCCCCCTGTTGTTTTGGCAGCGGTGTTGCCCATGAGGATGCGTTCTGCCCGTTCCTTAGGGACCTCTGGGGGTCTCTCCAGATGAGTGCGTAAAAGCCCCCAGGCTGCCTTTGCCGAGTTTGTTTTATGTCTTTGTTCTAATGAAAGTTGTGTTCTGCTTCCCATTTCCAAGCTGTTGCTGCGGTGGTGGTGGTGTTTGCTCTCAGCAGCTGAAGAAAAGCTCGTGGTTGTTTCCTCCCCCCCACCTTTGCATTAACATCTGGACAAAGATAAATGCGCATGTGGGCTGTTTTCACTTGATTCGATGTCTTCGTAGCTTTAATGAAAAGATCATTTCTGCCTTGGAGGAGCAGTGGCCCGGATTGCAGCAGGGTTTGCTCCCCACCTCTCCCCAGACAGCGAGCAAGCAGTGTGTTGGGAACAAACTCTGCAAACTTGGCACAGGCAGGGGGAGCGTAAGTGAAAGCTAATTGGAAGCAGCCCTGACTTGCACTCTGCTGGAGCTATTTACAATATCTTTCATGCGGTGACTTATTGAGTTATTTGCTCAAAGGAAAAAAAAAAAGGCCCTGCTTATTTATAGCAACGGTGGTAACCATTGATAAGTGAGATGGCTTGGGCATGGAAGCATCTGTCCTGGTCAAAGCTTTGCCTGTTAAATCACATCTTTAGCCCTGGATGCATTGGAGCACCTATGCAAATATTGCTGTCTAGGGGTCCCATTTGGGTACTGGAGACCTCTCAGGCATTTCTTTTACATTCATACAACAGGTCCTGTGCCATTGTACCGTCCCAGGCTGCTGTGTCCAGCACCCTTCGTCTCTTGCTGTGTAATGCTGGTGGGTGGTGGTTTTGCACCCTCAGGTTAGCTGGGCTGGTTGCTCAGTGTTGTGCAGTCTGAGCTGGTGGGGTGAGGCTGGTGCCTGGCATTGGCTTGGAGCAGTTTTATCTTGGGACTGAGAAGAGGGAGAGCTTAATGTTGGTTTCAGGAGGGAGGAACTTGTGAGTCTTGCACTGGGTTTTGGGTGCAGTGTATTCTTGTGTGGAGCAGTGCTGGCCTAAATAGGTGTGAGGGGGTCTTGTGGAGTCAGCCAGACAGGAAGGGTTCAGCTGGGGCCAGAGAGCTGTACCATGAGGCTCCCATGGACCTTGACCATTGTTCCCATTTCAGGTCTTCAATCCTGACTCATCCCTGTACCTGTACTGTGTCCAGATCATGGGAACGTTATCTTAGTCTGTGAAAGACACGCAGTGTATGAGAAGTATCTGCCTGCCTAGAGATGCTTGTTTCACCTTCCACATCACCCTGGTTTCCCAGCAATTGGCTTCTGCCCCCGCTTCTCACTGATCTTGTTGTTATTTTTTTTTTAAGTCTGGCACTGATGCTTTTGATGTTCCCAGCCTCCTATCTCTGCACGGCTCCTGCAGTACCAGCCCCGTGCCTTTCATTACCGCATTAACAAACTCGAGTCGTGCCTAACGAGGACGCCTCATACGTTATGCTAATGATCAAGAGACATGTTAATGATATTTTAGAAGCCTAATTAGTGGAATATATAACTATATGCAATTTGGTAATGGACTGTGACAAGAAGTTGTTAAAAGGGGGCTTGACAAATCCAGTTGCATGTGGCCTCAGACAAACAGTTGCTGAGAATAGATGAAGAGGAGCGGAGTCTCTGTGTGCGTGCGGGTGCTTGCGTCTCACTTCCCCATGCTAAGGGGTGTGTTTTTTGGCGCCTGTGCTTGTCAGCCTGACTGACACAAGCTGGTTTCTTGGCTCTAAATTTTCTATTCTGCTTATTGAACTGACATGACCAAAGCTTCAATTTATGAGCACAGTAATTTTCTCTCTCCATCTGTCGATATCTGCACGCATACATATAAAATACAGTTGGTCTGTCTGCGTGGGGAGGCTGCACTGAGGACAGCCAGAGCTGTGGTTCTTCACTTCTTAGGAGGTGTTGTCAGAGCAGATCTCATGTGCTATATGTGCCTCCTGAACATCGCATTTAATGGCAGCTCTTCCCAAGACAGGTACACAGCCGTTCTTGAGCATACATGACTGCTGGTCCATGGGAGAGACTCACAAGTTGTGCAGGACTTGGGTCAAGCAGGTCCTGAAAGCACCTTAGATGTGAACCTTAGCAGGAGGTGGGCTCCTTGGTTTCTCTTCCCTGAACAGTGGAGAGAGTGGTCTGGCTGTAGAAACCTCTCCATGGGCAGTGCAGATACTTCTCAGGTGGTTTTGGCTGATGTGCTTTGTGCAAGCTTTGAAAGCTGGTTGTCTGGTTCAAGGCAAGTGCTGAGTGTTTGGAAATCTGATGTTCAGTCTTGGCTGCACCAAAGGTAGTTTGAACCTTTAAAAAAGCCAGTCTGGATATGGTATTTAAGAAGTGCCAGCTGGAGGGTGTGATTTGGTGGCATCTCTGAGAACTAGATTATGGGGCCTGTCCAGTGGGGATGTGTAAAACACAAATCTGTGTCTCATGCTTCCCATGTCATGGATGGGAACAGAGAGGACAGCAGGGAGGTTGTTACCCATCCCATTTCAGACTTCCTGAAGTTGCGGACTGCTTCTTTGTGTGTTGGGCATCTCTTCTGCTTAGTAGAAAAGAGCCACCTTCTTGCATCCTGTGGGAGAGGTGAAACCTGGTTTCTCTTCCAGGCTCTGCTCCATCACTGCCACGTGACCTGTGGCAACTTGTGTTGCTACTGTGCTGGAGCCTCTCGTGTGGGCAGGAGGTGACTATCCTTGTCTGACAGCAATGGGGGCAAAGGGTTAACAGTATTAATTCCCATTGCTTATGAAGTAGTGCCAATTATTAGATTTTATTTCATGATACCAAGCCTAATTTTTCTCTGTCCTTAATGACTTCCTAGTTTTCCCAGCTGTATCCTGAGACCTGCACCGTTTCATTATTTTGTGCCTCTTCACATGTATGAGTTATGTACTTGCCCTAAAATGAAGACTAATAAGATTAAATTCCCATTAAAACTCTCACCTTGTTATCATATGAATATATGCACTGTGCTTCTCTCTGGAAGGAGGTACTGAACTGAAGGGACAGGGAAGGATGTGCATGGCCTTTCAAAGGGTTTCCAAGTGGAGGGCTAGGTGAGAGAAGTTGGGATCATGTGGTCCTGCTCTGAGTGGAGGCATGCTTGCATCCCAGGTGTCTGTCTCCTCTGTGGTCTGGGGGATGCTGCCTGTTCCATCCAGGAGCACAGATGGATCTGTGATGGGAATCTGACCCCAGAGCAGCTCACTGCCAATGGGCTGCCTGAGATGTTTGAATCGAGAAATTGCAACTGCTTTGAAGCTTGAGAACTTTCATCCTGTTGATTTTTCTCCTCCCTTTAAAATACATTTTTTTAAAGATGTTAAATTTCTTTTACTTATTTGGTTTCTTTCCCCCTGCTAATAACTAAATTATAATGAGGCTCCCAGTGGGATTTAAAAATATTAAAAAAAACCCACATAAAAACCCCTTCAGAAATTATTCCCCCCCTCTTTTCCTTTCCAGTGCAATCCGTTCTGCATAATAGCTCTTTGTCTCGCTGGCAGATAGGCACGGGGGAGGCCAGGAGCTGTGGCGAGGCAGCAGTGGTGTACAGAGGAGTTCTGTGCCGTCCTCGGCCAAATGGCACAAAGTTCCCTTTGGGGGGACACTGCAAACTCTGCACCCTAGGCAGCCAGGGGGGTTTTGTGCCCCGGTACCACCCTGCCTAGTCTGTGCTGGGGCTCAGATGAGCTCACCTCACCCTACATTCCTGCCATGAGACAGGTAATAATAAAGCAGGAGAATCTTTACACTCTGCGATTTCATTCCACGGATCAAAGATCAAAGCAGAGGAATACACAGTGACCATAAAATTAACTGCTTTTTCAATTTTACAATGCTTTCGGTGATAAAGAATCATATAAATTTAATATTAATTAAACACTTAGCTTTTAACCTCCTCCTGCATCTACTTTTGGCTCCTTGTTGGGGAAAAATTAATTGGGCATCTTAAATCTTGCGTTACTAAATGCTTTGACAGGGGGTTTCAAAAGCACTTAGAACTCAAGCAATACGTATTTGCTCCATTCGTCCTTCCACTCACCTAATTGAAAATCTTAGAGGGGAGGGGGCAGGGAAGAAGAAAGGGAAAAAGTACCATTTTATGGGTTTGTTTCTTGAAAGGCAAGAAAAGAGGGGAAGGAGAAAGGCATAACTTATAGCTGCTCTTATGTTCTTGGCTTTAATTCAATCCCCGTCACACTTAACACCTTGCAAAATGGAAGCGATTGATCTCCTATTGCAGATGGCCTATTGATTGGGAGCTAGGTGCTGGCAGTGCGTTGCTGCTCGCTCCTGTGGCTGCCTTCCCTCCATCCCCAAATTCTCTGCTGCGCAAACCTGTCCATGTGGTGCATGGGTTGTGTGAGCGAGACATAAACATGAGTCCGTGCCTCTCCCTGCCTCCTGGTATGGGAATGTGTATGATCAGCTCCCGACCATCACAACGCAGCTGCCTTTGGGGGAGAGCCCAGCAAGTGGCTTCTTAGTGGCAAATGGCAACACTTCATGAATGTGTGAGGAATGAATTGCAAAATACTACCCTCACGATCCAAACCGGAAAGATTCAGTGGGAGGAAAGCTCTTGGAAATCAGTAATGTTGCAAAAGACCTAAGGAGCACAGCAGAGAGCAAATTAGATGTGTTACTTGCAGTGTGGTTTGGCAAAAAGGGTAGCAGTGGGCTTTCTGGGCTGCAGAGGCCACGCTTGATAGAGCAGGAGAGATCTTAGTTCCTTTTCCTAACTGGGTATGGCATGTGTCTCCAGACATCTTATTAATGCAACAATACTGGTGAAATGAAGGGAGTTTCAGGAACTCCAGATGTATGGAATCGGAGCTAGGAAATTCCGGAGAGCAAATCTCCCTTCATGGTGGAGCCTCATTAATTTCTATGGCAGACCAGGAGACCCACCAGCAGCCACTCCCTGAGGGGATGTTAGGTGCTCGCACATTGTAGGAAACACCTGGATCAAGAGAAACCAAGAAAATCAATTAATGAGCGACAGGATCTTGAGTAAGAGCTCATTGGACAAATGTTTTACCAATTTGTACTGATTCTTTGCATAGCACCAGAGTTTCATGGGATCTTTTGTGAAAACAAAAGAGTAACAGCAGCAGCAGACCTTCTACAGGAATCTCTCTCATGGGCTTGGCTGCAGATAATGGAGAGTCTGAATGCACATTCATGGAGCTGCACAAGCACAGTGCAGTAGCTGGTACTCTATTTGGGATTCTCCATCTGAGTTTGAAGTCAAACTTTCCCCTTGATTTTGGGGATGGTTAAAGAATTTTTTTCCAAAAAAAGAAGCCCCTCCTCTTGCAAAGTTTGCGGAGCAAATATTCCTGCTTTACTTCTCCCTGGATGAACCTGATGGGGTGTCAGATGGTGAGGAATTATTGAATGAGTAACATAGACCTATCCCTGGACTAGGAACTGGGCGGTGAAATTCTGGATGGACAAGGGATGAATTGAAAAATGGGGCCAGAAACAGGATCTGATTAGAATTGCAGGGGATTATACTGTGGGGGCAAAACCTGTGAGGGGCTGGATATATTTTACAGCATGCCGTGTGGTTGGCACTGTTCTACGTACCTCCTCTTCTGTGTCAAGTTACCAGTTCTGGCAGGGTTAATTTTAAACTGTGGAAATGGAGGGAAACAGAATAACCTGGTGCAGCAGATCACCATGGATAAATCCCAGGAGTATGGTCTGTTGGTTGGTTTTTTCTCCTTCTCTCTTCGTTGGGTTTGGTTTTTTGTTTTGTTTTAGTTTTTTGATCATTAAATTTCTTTGAGTGTTTCCCCATCCCATTCTTGGTTGGTTGTACAATTTTAAGACAGGATCTCTTTCTTGATTCTGAGAACCATGTGGTCTAGCAGAGCAGCTTAAGGACTCATCATTTAAAGGACTGGTGTGGTGTAGTATCCTAAGTGGGCAAGGCTCTTCACTGGAGGTTGCAGCCTCTGTGCCTGGCAGCATTCGGATAACAAGGTAGGGCCAACAGGATCTTTTCACTGCCTTTTCAGGCTGTCAGAAAAACCACCTGAGTCATAGTACTGGTTCTTTATGGCCAAACAGTGCCCTGTTGCCTCTCTCCTGGGCCATTCACCTTGGAGAACAGGAGCTGCACCTCTTTCCCATGCTGATGCTGGCTCCCTCAGTTCAGCCCTGGGAGGATCAACTGTGACGTGTGTGTGGACTTTGCCTGACGGGATCTCGCCCTTTGCTCATGAGTGAAGGGGCTGACACTCGAACTCAGTGTTTTGATAGATTGATTTATTCTAAAAAATGTCTTGGGTTAGATGGAAGACTTTAGTGGAGAACTGGGGAGTGTTGATGCTGCAGTGACTCCACGTGAGCTCTCACAAAAGGTGTTTGGGAGGGATAAGGAATGTTCACATCTTGAGGTGTGTAGACAAATCCGAGGCTCTGCATATTTGGGATGTGGGACATGGTCCTTACTTGCAGACTGACTGTTAGCGTGTTTAATAAACATGTTGCAAATTGGGATGTATTTTCAAACAGGACTAAATGAAGAATGTGCCAAAGACACCTCTGAAGTTTGGCGCTAAGCATCTCATGTCACCGTGGACCCTTGCTTACGTTTGTCTTCACCCTAAAAACTACCAGTGCTGGGCTAGAGGCTGCAGTTCCTGTAATAAAAGGCATAGGTTACCCCAGCTCTCTGTATGCAGCTGTGGAAATGCTTTGATACGGCTTATCCTCCAGGATCCATAAGAAAAGTCATTGAGAAACAGCATTGCTCCAGCGAGGCTTTTCTAAGTAGTCCTTTGTGCTTCGGAGTGTGAGATAACGTTAAGGGGAGAAAACGGAGCAGTGCTTGCCTGCCGTCCCCAGCAGCAGCAGTAATGAATGGAGGAAAGTGCTGCTGGGCCCTGCTTGCTTCCAAAAGGCTCCAGTTTTAAAGGTTTTCATGTCTTTAGGATTGCTGGCAGCAGAGGGAGGTCTCCTGGGTTAGAGGTGACCTCAGGGCATAGGTGAACACCCTGCTGTACCTTACTATGGCAGGGAGAACATAAAGGAACCTGGCACGATGGCACAGCTTATGCAAGAGCTTTGCACGGTCAGAGGGGAGATGCTAGAAAGAACATGGGGGGGTTTGATGAAAAATACTTAGAAAATACTCTGAGGGATTGACAGTGGGCTTAAATCAGGCTGTTCTTACTGGTGGTGGAGGAGCTTTACCCATTTATACTAGCTGGGACTCATCTTGTTTTTTTGCATGTGCCTGCAGCTGCATATGGGTCATCAAGCGCAGAACTGCTGGGTTTGGCTTGTGTTTAAACCCCTTTAGTAATGTTCCTGGATTTTCCAAGTCTTGCTCTTGGGAGAAGCTGAGAAGCTGCATTCCTAGCCAGCTTTGGAAAGCAGACTTGGGGTCTTGAACAGCTGAAATACTTTTAAAAATGCTGATGTTTCTTCAGGATCGTAATTCTTGAACAGAGGTGTGCAGAGCGTGTGCCTACAGCGTGCCTATGTGCACGTGCAGCCTGTAGTGGATGTAACCCAAGCCTTGTCAAAATGATTTCATGCTTTAACAAAACTTTGACTAATTTGGAGTTTGGTAAGAAGAGGAAACATTTCAACTTTGGTTGGTCCTGAAGCAAAGCAGCTTTGGGTGGTGGATTGCTGCAGAGCAATCCACCACCAAAGAGGCTGTGAGCAGCATGGAGATGTTTCAGGGCATGTTTGCAATGCAAAAGTTAGATTGCAGTAAGTTTTATTAAAAAAACCCGAACCTTTGGAGTTAAACAGAAGCAGCACATAGACCAAGCCTAAACCTTCTCATCCTGTTGATCCCATGGCATGCAGTGCTTGGGGATGAGTGTTTGAAAACATGGCATGGATCACCCTCGCCTTTACCTCGGATGGGAGCCTGCCATCCTGGCAAGGCTCTCCTGGCTCAGCATATCCCCAGACATTTTTATTCTAAGGGGCTATAGTGAACCCTCGAGTGTTGGGTTTCTCCCTCCTGTGTTCAGGCTCCCAGCAGTGCAGCACAGCAAGGGTTTGAAGGCAGCTACAGTTCAGCACCGGTCACTTTGCCAGTGCTGGCAGGAGGAATAAAGTGTTTGAATTTGGGTCAGTCACTCACCAGTGTTCCTCAGGGAGGCTGTGGTTTCTCGTTTGTACGAGAGTGGGATCACCCAGTTGTGTTCAGAAAGGCTTGAGAAACGTGCAGGAGTTCTTGTTACCTGCTCCAGCCATGGAAAATTAACTCTGTGCATGCAATTTGCTCTTGGGAACTTTGCAGTCTTTTGCTCTTAATTCATGGTATTTTCGCTAGCTTCTCCCTCTAGTCCCTTTTCCATAAAAATAAGTAAAAGAAAAAAAAGGCAGGCAGTGGAGAGGAGAGGAGAAAGCGGCTGCTAAAAGGCTGATCCACCAGCAAGGAGCATACACCTGTTTGTCAAGCCCTCTCTCCTGCTGGGAGCTGGAGTGGGCTGTTCAGCCCTTAAAGGGGAGTTGAAACCACCCTCATCCAGCACCGGGGCTGCCCTGTCCCTTGGCTAATGCTGCATTTCCATCCCTATCCACCCAAGGCCCATTTCTCTGTGGCCCCAACACAGGCAGCATCACGTCCCTGTTGTATTCCCATGCCTTTGTAGGGTGTAAAAAGCTCAGCTCTGTGACTGGGCACATGGAGAGGAATGGAGACCCTGCCACCCTGCTTGAGCAGCTCGTGGGGACATCATCTGTCTTCCCCCGTCCCTTTCTTGCCCACCCCCCTCTTCCCGCCATTGGAAGGAGGGAAAGAAAAGGAGAAACAACCATATGAAAAAAATGTTAATTTATTAATCACGGAATATATAGCAGTTCATCTGAAATGCTGTTGCTATGCCAACACCCTGGGAGTTTATTTTCTTAATCCAGGAGCGAAGCGTTTGGTCCCCCGCTCTCCTGCTGAGCTATTTGAATATGTTGCTGCTGCCGCCATATCTGTTTAAAAGGGAGAAGGAGGGAAAAAAGGAGTAAAAAAAAAAATAAAGTAGGCTAAACCACCAAAGCAGTCAGATGCAAAGCAGTAAGAAGCCTTTCTCAGTACGACTTAGTAAAAATGACACAAATTAATATACTCTACTTAAACCAGACCAAGATTAATGCTTCTCTTTCAGAGCAGCTTAGTCCAACTGTCACTCGACAAGCGTTCGTTGGACAAAATCAACACTAATCAACATTTATTCCTCTCTTGCCCTTGGGTCTGAGGAGCGTAGAGCGGCCTGCGCCATTCTCCGGCTCGTCTCGCCACGCTTTTCACCCTCCATCCAGCTTCGCCATATATCACCCTTCCTCTCTGTGCTTCTGCTTGTACGGATCCACACGCTCAGCTATCAGGCTACATTAGAGGCATGATAGATTTTCTGTTTTAATTTACATCTATTATATTACAACATAACAGATCTTGATTCAATGGAGACCAGTGTCTCCTATAGTGAGACTTTGGGAAGATTTCTGCATGAACTTTTTGAGGCTGGTTGCAAAGTGGCTTCAGGTGGACTCTCCTCCCTCTTCTCACTTCTGAGTGCTGAGCAAAGGTGTCATGCACCCTGCTCAGGGAAACCTGTGGCTGTGTTGGCTGGCTTGTCATGTTGCTGGGAGGTGATGGCTTTGGAAGGGACAGGCAGTTGAGCACTGGCTGCTGCTGTTTCTGTGAGCTGGCTGCCAGGCTGCTTTGTAACTGAAGCCTGGAGGAGCTCTTGCTGATGCCTTGTGCCACAGAGCCCCTAACGGGGTGGAGGGAAGAGGACTGAACCCAGCTGTTGATGGTGCGAGAGTGAAGTCTCAGCATATCCGTAGGGCATTTTCCCATTTCCTGTGCAGGGATGCTGAAGCCATGTAGGGTGGCAGAGCTTTGTGCAGATTCATGGTTCGTTTCTGGTGACCGACGTACTGGTTCCTGCCATCACTTTGGAGCAGGAAAAGGGTGGGTCTGACCTAAAGTCTGGCTGATTTCTCAAGATGTTGGTGGGGTCATGCTCCAGCTGGTTTTGCTGTTGAACATTACATTTGTCTTCTCTGGTTGTCCGGAGGGCCTGTGGGGAACAGAAAAAGGCAGACGAGTGGAAGAAACTGGAGCATGTATTCATTTCCTCTCTGATGAGCGGAAAACCAGTGAAGGTCATGATGCTGCTGTGTCTAGCTCAATGTGATTTTGAAGACCTCTTCCTGTCCTTGCAGCATCGGTTTTTAAAATGGGAGGAGGGGAATCCCTCCTCCACCTTCCCATTTCTGCACTTAGTGTTCAATGCTTTTTTTTCCCCCCCCCCGATTTGTCTCATAGAGCACTCATTTGGGGTTTGGGTGGTCTATATCTGACCTTTTCCCAGGGTCACATAGCTGCAAGCTTGGACAAGCCTTTATCTTACAGTCACCCACATGGGAGAGTATGGGGCTCCTGGGCAGACCACAATCAAAGTAGTTCTTGCTGTCCTCAGAAACCTCTTGTTCAAGTTGCCTGCAAGTGTAAATCCATGTGGGAAGGTGGTAGACTCAGCTTTCCAATGGATGTCTGATAACAGGTTAAAATACCCATCAAGGATGCTCCTGTTCCAGTGGTAGATCACTCTCTAGGTGTATGCCCCACCCCTTCCGCTGCTGATTTGGGGTGTGAAGGTCCAGTGTTGGGTCTCCCAGTATGAAGTTGGTGCTGATGCGGTTACCATCCATTCTGCTCCTGCCAGTTGTGTGTGAGATGCTGAGGTTGCCCTTTATTTGGATGGTGTTAAGGGTAACCCTAAGTCTAGAGGTTGCTCTTTTGCATTCATTGTCTGGGGATCCAACACATAATGTGATTGCTATGGCTAAGCTTGTCTCCATAGCATGCTGTGGATAATGGATCAGCGGTCCCAGGGATGGAATCCATTTAGAAAGTTGCTGTCAGTCTCCCAAGTCAAAGCAGAGCTCGATGATCTTGCTGGGAATTCCATGTCCCTCTTCTGCTGTAGGTCCTTTATGCCCTGTTGCTAAATCTAGTTTGGAAAGTTGTGATTTCTCCTTTTTTACTGGGAACACTTAGGACTGTGTTGGCTGTGACACAGAGGCTTCTGCTGCTCTTTTCTGCTGTCATGGCCTCTCTTGCGTGGAGCAGAGGCTGCTGGCTGGCAAAACACTGGAGCGCACTCCTTCCCAGCCTAGCTGGACTCAAGGCTGGGCTTGTGGAGCTGGTGGGATCTCCCTCTGCCTTTTTCCCTCTCTCTCTCTGTTGGTGTGAATGAAGATTTGATTAATGCAGGCACTTTAGCACAAGTGCCATTTTCCAGGCTATAGCTCTTGGCACAGGGAGTGCTGCCGGACTGGAGTAGAGGAGAACTGCAGGCAGCATCTGCGTGTGCCGGGCACTTTACAGCGTGCCTGGAGGGGAGCACCCTGCTTCCCTCCCTGCTCCTCATTGCTCAGCAGTAAAGTAAATGATGCTTGGTATAACTTTGCAGTTACAGGACTGCAACTTAATTTAAAAACAACCCCAAACTCCAGGAATAGGAGGGGGCTCTGTAGCCAGCTTGTCTCTGCAAACCCACGTCGTTAATTTTAATGGTGGGAGAAATTCTCCAGCCTCGGAGAGAGGCGAGGCAGAGATGCTGAACTTGGAATGCCAGCAGCCCTCAGGGATGGGAGGACAGCAGTAGTAAGCCTCAGCTCATGGGAGATTGGCCAGGGATAGACTTCTCTGTCAAGTCCTGGCCCTTTTGATGACTTGTAAATTATCCAGACTCCCACTCCAGCTCCAAACAATGGTCTGGAGCAAAGGCACGGTGGGAGCCTGGATGGTGGGACCACGAGCATGGGGGACTGCTTGCTCTAAGGCTGCTTCAGGCTGTGGGGCTTTGCCAGCTCCTCAGGGAGGTTTTGGAACAGAGGTAACATGTGTAGGAATTAATGCTGTTTGTAAAGCACTTGAAAGATGGGAAGAGCTATAGGAGAGCTGTATTTAATAGAGGTTGGCTAATTTAATGTTCTGCCTTGACATCATCTCAGCTGATATATATGTACAGAAAAGCACCTCCATTAGTGCTGGGGAAAGTCATTCCCCCTCCAGTGCTGGGGCTAAAGCAACCAGATTTATTTCTCTTTATTGTCTCCAGGAACTGAAATCCACACATCTGAGTCTTGGAAGAGGCAGTGCCTGTGAGACAGCAAAGCTTTGCGGAACGTTTTTGCTTTGGACAGATGCCCCAGGGCCCAGTGGCTGAGGTGCTGCCACTGCAGTGGCAGAGGACAGGCCAGGTCAGGGTTGGGGGAGAAGTTTGGGGCAAACATGATCCATGAGCTCTTAATGAAAGCTGCATGAGTCTGGAACAAACTGGGTTTTACTGGTAAGAGGGGGCAAGTTTTTTATGGGGATGGCTGTGTGTCAGGCCATGATGGCCATGGGAGTGAGCACTCTCAGTCCTGGGGAAACGGAGGAAGAAGGCATTTCCTTGGTGGCAGCATATGAAGTATCAACTGAGAGATGGTGTTTCTGCTGCCCTCATTGGGATACCCAAGGAGATTTAGAGGCAACCAGTATGAAATGACTGAAAGGAAATTGGTCCTCTCTGCTGTGCATGAATTGTGGTTGTTGTAAAACTGAAAGATTCAGGTGCTGATTGTTTTCCTTCCTGGATGTCTTGTGTTAAGCCAGATCTAGGCTGTTGCAAATGCCTGATGCTGCACATGCTGATGCTGTGAGCTGTGGTGTTTAGTGACATATTTATACTGCAGAAAGTCTTGCTTTTGCTTTGTTTGAGAATCTAGTGTAAGCTGCATCTCTTTAATCCATGCTCTCATTTACTTTTCTGCTCTGGAATAGGGTGAAGTGGAGGAAATCTCCACTTTTTGCTTTTGTTTTTAACTTCTGTAAACCCATTCTCTAGTTTTCTGGTAGCATATTCCCTGTAGCTGTGTCTCAAGAGCGCTGGTCAGCACAACCCTCCTACCCTTTTCTCTGAGGATAAACCAGACTGGACTTAGAATCCATATATAGCTCTTGGAGAGGCTTTCGGTGATGCTGGCTGGTTTCTGTCCAGCTTTGGATGTGCACGGCTCACTGGGAAGCTGGGCTATTCCCTGCGCCTGAATATGGCATTGGGGCCTGCCCAAGTCTGAAGGCATTGGCCTTATATGCATAGAACAGGCAGCTTCTATATAAATGTTTTTATAAGGGCTATAAACTGCAGTGCTTTGGAGTGCGAGCCAAGCTCTGCATACTGAGCTTGGAGGAAACTTCCCTGTGAGCATCTCATCCCGAGCTTCTTCTCCATCAGGCTTGTTGTGATGGCATGTGCAAACTAAAGACTTGCCTGCACCAGGACTGGGATGGCAGGAGCGGGCAGAGGGGATAGGGAGCCAGGGCAAAGCTTGCCCCACTCCTGCTGGATGCTGCTGGTGAAGGAAGCAACCCCAAAGGAACTAGGGTGTGAAACCAGACACCTCTCCTGGAAAGTTTGTGGGTGTGTGTGTGTGTGTGCACATACCCAACGGCCGCTGCAAGGGCATCAGCTCGCTCAGTAAGTGACCTTCTCCCAGGTCACTGCCTGCCAGGGTCACTTGGCTGCTTAGCTGCATATCAGGGATGCTTTTGTCTGCTGCTGAAAGAGCAGAGGAGAGATCCTGCTGGAGGAGGGGAGGGCTGGCATCCCCCATGGGCTGGCTGTGTCTGGACCTAGTCCAGAGGAGGTGTGAGAGGAGCTGGGGAAGGGGGCAGGCTGTGCAGCAATTGGGCTGGTCAGTGCAGCATTTCATGAACCTGAACTGGCCCCCCAGAGCTGCCCGTGCCTCAGTTCCACCAAATGTAAAGCCAATGATCTTGCAAGCCAACTCACCCCTTTTTCTTGGTACAAAACACCATTGAGACTTGGTTGAAAAGTGCCAAGGGAGCCTCTACAACGTGTAAGCCGTGAGTGATGGTCTAGAGAGAAGGCCTAGTTGCCAAGGCTGACTTTTTCCTGAAGGGGATGCAAAGCCACTGCTGGAGCAGGTCTCCCTGCAGGAGGCAGTCCGACCCATCTGTGTTTAATGGGGACCACACAACACGGCAGCTGGCCCTGGGCCCAGAGATATTCTTGTAACTTAATAGCACCCTGCAGAGTCAAACAGTGCTGTAAAGGGGGTACAGATTTTTTAAAAGGTATTTAGAAGCCCGGGGCTACGGAGAGGGGTCCTGTGGACTGTTTAAAAGCTGCATGCTGCCTACCTTGGTAGTATGTCCTTATATATTCCCAAGCCACTGGGATCATGTTCCTCCAGTGAGTGCCTGGCTCAAGCCCGCAGGGGTAACAGGTGCTGTCCTCTGCTGGGGCCTCGCCTCCAGGCAGGGATGACTCAGCCCCAAAAGGTCTCCAAAATGAGTCTGTGTGATTTGGGAGCTTGTGATCAAGGGTTTCCAGTAGGACAGGCATGTGTCTTAAGGGCTCCACATTGGACGATTTTGTGTAAGATGCGTAGGGATCTTGGCCCTGCACAAGGTCTTCTCCACAGCAAGCATACCATGTGTGATCTTGGAAAAGTGGGGGGGATCCATGGGGGTCATCGCTCAAGGCCACGCATTTCTCCTTTTTGGTAAAGCAGGGCAGGAGGACAAGCCCTCCTTGACAGAGGGATCTGTGGAGAGTGTTTGATAGTGCTCCAAAGCGTGCTTGGGGTATGGAGGGGAGCTGGCTCTGCCTGGTGGCCCTGCACAGCTGCTGCAGGCCATGTCCCCAGAGTGTGGCGGGATTGGCGCTTGGGAGAAGCTGGAAGGAGATGTGCCCAGCCTTCCAGGTGGATGTGTGGAGTTCTGGGGCTGGGAGCTGAAGGGATATCCATCACTCTGTCCAGCTGGCTGCTGGAGAGGTGTTAGAAGGCAACAGCTTTCTGTCGCCACTGACCTGGGCTGGGGTTGAACTTCTGACCTGGAGATAAAAGCCTTTCCCCTCCCTCCCCGGCTCCTGTGCCCTTTTCCTCAAATTAGCCAGGCTTTCCGACCCGCATCCAACCAGGCTTTACAATGGAAAAAGATCACTTATTGTGCTGCTGCCCTCCTGCATCCCATTCCCCCTGGTACGTTCACCATGAGACCATCTGGCTCAACCAAAAGCCTACCTGCCTCCTGTTTTCCTTCATCCTCTACTTGCCATGGCTTTAGCACTCATTCCACAGAAACTTGACAGTGGACATGGTGTGCCAAGGTGAAGAGAGAAGGGCTGGCGTTGCTTTGGCTCTGATGGAGCTGTTGGAGAGCACTGATAGATGACACAGTTCCATGCTGCAGAGGCAACTTCATGAAATCTGTAGAGCTTTCGTCTTTCATTGGGTCCTCAGAGCCCACAGAGCTGGACAGGCTTAGGCATGAAAGTGGGAGAGGTCTCCCCATGCTTCCCCTCCCTCTCCATCCTGCAGGAGGAAGAGATGAGCTGGGGAGTGAGGAACAAGGTCCATGCAAATGTGCATTATGCCTGCCACTAATTTTGTGATTGGAAACGAAGCAACAAAGGGAGGTGGTGCAGCGTGAGGATGGTTTAACCTTGATAAAACAGTGATTTCACCAAGGATGATGTTCTCCCATCTATCTTCATCCATCAAGGCGCCGCTGAAATATGCTGATGAAGCCTGTGGATAGGAGTACAGTGCAGTTAAATGGGGCGTTGCAAACACTCTCTGTACCCCCGTGACAAGGTGGCGTTACTTACTGTCCAAATGTAGTGCTTGAAACAGCGCGATCCGCTGCCTTTTGCTCCATGGGCTGGGATGGGATGCAGCCAGGGCTTTGTCCCCTCTGTGGAGAGTCAGAGATGGCAGTGACACCTCAGTACATGGCTTAATTTCCTCCTTCTCTTTAGTGCCATGGAGAGTCAGGAGCACAGAAGCAGTAAACAAATTCAGCTTCACTGTAAAAATGCCTTCCTCTTCCTAGCAGAGGGAGATGTTCAGTCATGAGCAATACCAGGTGTGCAGGTAAGGCAGGCAATGGTCCTGTTGGCTGCAGCTGAATATTAACTGGTGGATCTGGTCTGCGGGGGAGTCAGGAAATCCCAGGGCTTTGCTGTTTGTTCGGCTACCACGCGTTTTGCCTGCGCGTGCTGTGTTGAAGTAGCAGCAATTAAGCTTTATTTATATGGGGTTTCCCAGCTTGCTGGGTGGGAAGTGGTGGTACGTGGGTGTGAGTGCTGTGTGTGAACTTCTCCTCAAGTTTGGGGATTAGCAGCACGGGCCAAGTGCCACAGTCTTTTTTGGTCAGGTATCTGGGGGTGGTTTGCTGGCCGTGTGCGAGTGTAAATGTCAATAGGTCAGTGGTAAACTGAGCCTTGTAAGCCAAGCCGCTGCTGTGCCCAGTCCCTCTGGGACTACGGCCATGGACATGGCCCCAGCACTTCCAGCTTGAGTTTCAGCAGTGGTGTCCCTGTGTCTGAGCTGGGCTGTGCCAATGCTGGAGTGAGCGGGGATCTCATCGCCTTGGGAAGAAGCAAGGTGGGGCTGGCAGGGAGAGTTGCTCCATTCCTGCCATGCTGCAGGGAAATAATCTGGTGCTGCTGGTGGCATGGGCCCATCCTGACACTGGGAGGAACTGAGGGTTTAGAGTCCTCTCAGAGTGCGGGCATGGCTCATCTCCAGCCAATATCTCCTTTTGCAACTGGGTTTATCTTCCTGGGTTCTGCTTCCAGGAGCTGCCGAGGTGTGAGTGCTACCTCCAGGCCTCCTTCCAGACTTGAGCTTGCAAGAAGGTAAAGCTATGAGCAATGCTTCTGCAGCCAGCAGGGCTCTGACATGGCTCCAGAGCTCTCCTCCATAAATAACCCAGACGGGCGGATGCCTCCTTACAGACCAGACGTGTGGTGAAGGCTGGAGAGCTGGCTCTGGACCTGGAGAAAGGACACGTCTGTCCACGACAACATGAGACCAGCATAACCTGCTGTGAGAGGGCAGAAAGCCTGAGCAGAGCTGTCACCCCCACTGAGGCAGGAAGCAGAACACTGTGATTTCACGCTGTCAGAGTTCCTTCCATCTACGATCTTTTGGGCATCCTGATTTCCCTGCTTCATGCCAGCCTTGGACTATTCTTTGGGCTCTCAGTTATTTTTCAGGATGCTGCTCAACTACACTGAGACCATCCTTAGCCTGGCTACCCCTAGGTACAGGCAACAATACAGACACAGCAAAGACTTTGAGCACACAAGATCTTTATCTCACCAGCAAACTCACTGCATGTTGGTGGCTCAGTCTTTGTGGTGGCCTCCCTCCTGGTCAGACATCTCGAGGGACACCTTGTGAGCTGGGAGCTGGAGTGATGTGCTGGTCAGCTCTAAGCAAGGCTGTTTCTTCCCCTCCTTAGCCTCTTGTGTTGCCATTCTGCTACTGCTGCTTGCACTCCTGATGCTTTCGGGAGCATTTGGGGGGAAAAAAGTTGACAAAAGAAATGAATTATGCATAAGGAATTAATTTCCTTGATGAATAGGGACTTACAAACTCAATTGCCATTCGCTTTCAAGGAATGCTTGGGGGAGCCAGGGGGAGGGAATAAAAGCAGAGGATGGAGCAGTGGCTGAGTGACTGAGCCTGGAAGTGTTCCTGGCGTTTAAGTGGACTTTGGGAAACAGCCCTGGGTCATTTAAACCATCTGATTGGTCTTGTATTCCCATCAATGTGGGGGGTTCTTTGCTGGGATGAAAATCAGGGTGGCAGAGATGCAGCAAATCTAGCAGTGCATCTGTTGGTAGTGCCATTTTTGGTGTGGAATGGGAGGAGAAGAGAGACAGATGAGGATTTGAATATTTTAGTAGATGGGGAAACTGAGTCAGGTGTGTACACATGACTTGTTCAGATTGGGTACAGGCCAACAGCCAATACGGGAGCAGTACTCAGTGCTCTTGTTTTCCAGAATTTTGCCTTTTTTCCCCTCATGTGCCCTTCCCTCCTGCATGCTGCTGTGTCCTGGGAGCTGAGCCAACAACTGGGAGCCCTAAAAGCAGTGGAGTGAAAGTGCTGTAAAAGAGCCTTCTGGAAACTTTGCCCCCAAAAAAACTTTGCCAGCCAAAAAAACTTGCCCCCAAACCCAAGCAGAAAATTCAGATTCCTGATGAGGAGAGCATGTGTCAACCCAAGTGATCTGCTGGGCATCAAGCTCTTGAGCTGTGTGTCAGTGTTCATGGGAAGCGCAGAGGGATGGGGCAGGTTTTGGAGGAAAGGAAACCCTTGTGTTGCTCTTGGGCTGAGAATTATTTCACCTTGCTGAGCATCAGGGGCATTGCAGGAAAGTCTGACCTGGCTATTGTGCTGGCTGATGGATTGGAGAAGTGGTGAGCAGAGCGAGGCATCAAGAGGAGCTGTGCTGGGCCCTGAGCTAGACAGAGATCATTCTAGATCCTGAAGTTTTCCTGCCCTTTGCAACTTGCATCTTGCCCCTCAAACATTACAGTCTCTGTGGGAATGGTGTACCTGAGTATTCATGTACTTGGGATAAGAGTTTGCAAGTGAAGCAGAGTAAGGTGTTGCTGGCTGCCTGTGTATTGCTGGAATCAAGGACAGTGAGTGTTGGCAGAAGCCATGCCAGAGCCATGGATTCCTGTAGCCAGGAACACCGTCTGTGCCTGCACACCAACCCCGTGGCACAGTGGGGCTTGCTCCTCTCCCCCTTGGCTGCCGGTGTGATGAGCCTGGTGGCTTTGTGCACTGTGTGTCTCATCCTGCTCCCCCCTTCCCTGTGCTGTTTGGAGGAGGGAGAATTGTAGCCGAGGCATACATAGCATCCCCAGAAACCCCACCCAGGGACCAACTGCATGGGGTTTGGGATCATGCAGGCCAGCTGGGAGGAGGTGGCACGAGTTCTTCCTGCTGCGGGAGGGGAGTGAAGGAGTGCGACTTCCTGGGGAAGGGTGGTTTAATCGTGGGAAGGATGATTTAATTGCTGCTTTTCTTTTCCATCCCCTTCTCAGCCACCCTCCCCTTTCCCAAGCTGAGGGCAGAGGGGATCCGCGGGCAGGGGGCTTTGGAAGCTGTCGCTTTGCATTGCGCGGCTGGGGAAAGGTCTCTACCTGCCTTATTTTGTCCCTTTTGCTGTCAGTGCTGACAGTGCTCATGTTTATTTCATCCTGCGTGGCGGCTGTCTCGTTTCCCTATCCTCCGATGTCATTAGCGCGCCGAGAGCGGGCCCTGCAGTGCTCAGCCTAATGAATTCCGCTGTGGCTCCTCTCTCCCCACCTCGTTACCAAAGCTCAAGGTGTCAAATTAAACCTGGCCGGGGAAAGGAGAGAGAGAATAAGGCGCAAAAGGAGGAGGGGAGGGGAAGGGTGTGTGTTGTAGGGGTTCCATTGATTCCAGGGTTTCCCATTTTTCCAGCTATTTTTCCTTTTAGGTGGCTTCCCTTGCTGCTGGGGTTTCTCTTAGAGGCTGGATGTGTCATCACACTAGAGGTGGTGACTTTGTCCTTGGTCCTGTGTCCTCTTCTGTGGGGGTGGAAGGAGGGATGGCCTCCTCTGCAGAGTTCATCTTGGCTTTGAGCGACCTGGTCTAGTGGAATGTGTCCCTGCCCATGGCAGAGGCTTGACACAAGATGATCTTTAAAGTCCCTTCCAACCAAAACCATTCTATGATTCCTCAGCCCCTGCTCAGTCTTGTCCACACAGGAGACAGCACTGAGTGTCAGAGTGCTGTTTTAAAAACCAAGTGGCTGTTCCTCAGCTCCTGCTCCACCTCCTGGGTTGTGCCCTCAAGCTGGGTTGAGTTTTGCAAGTGGTTTTAAATGAAAGCTGCCATCCCCTGTCTCTGAGAGCTGGTGAATTTGAAGTGAGCTGCTGTCTGCCTTGAGAGTATGGGTACTAAAAGCCACACTGTCAGTCTGCCATCAGCTCTGAGGCCATGCTCTGCTGGGCCATGTTTCACTCTTCTTTATTATTACTCATCCTTGGTTTGCCCAGCCCCTGGCACAGAAAGCTTGGGGATTCCCTGTCCTCCCTAACCAGAGAGTCTAGCCCTTTGGAAGTGGCTGGACCGCGGAGGACACCTGGAGTGATGGCAGCCTGTCCCCAGCACCCGTCCTGCCCCATCCATCCTGACTCTCATTGATTTAAAATAGTTTTGTAATATAATTATCTCGTCGTGGATGGGCTTTTTCGTTTTGTCGGCTGCTTCAGTTGTGGGGAGCATATTAATATGGGATTAGTGCCATGGTGGAGCATGTGTCAGCAGGGGCCAGGGAGGGACAGCCCTCTCCACCTGACTGTTCCTGGTGTCCCCCCAAATTGGGGTGACTACAGGCTGTGCTGAGTTTAGTATCTGCTGGGACAGAGGAGCAGAGCAAGAGCCAAGGAGATCAGGGCCTTTCTAGGATGTTGGAAAGCTGGGGCCCTTTTGCAACCCAGGTTTGGCATCTCAGGGCCAGTGGTGGATGCTGCTGGGAGGATTTGGCTTGGAGAGAATCAGTTTGGGTGACAAAGTGGCGCTGGGGTTCCTCCAGTGACCTCCTGTCCTGGTGCCCTCGCTGGGTGTGAAGCTGTGATAGTGTGTGACATTTGTTTTCACTTTGCCTTGTTTGCCAGGAGGGAGCACATAGTGAGAGGGGACAACAGGTTTGTCCCTCTTAATGAGGTGGAGCAGTGTCACTGCCTGCCTGAGAAACCTGAATCTTGGTCTGCCAGCCTGGAAAATGGAACAGGGACCCCAGACCTGCTCCACTGCCTAGAGCAGCAAATTTTGGGTGAAAGGAAGAAGACTCAGAGTGGGGAGAAGGCAGAAGTGTCTGTCTCTCTCTCCTCACAGCTTGCTGGACATGAGACGGTTTGAACTGACAGGCTCAAGACCCATGTCCTGGAGCTATGGCTTGTGACAGTGGCTTTTAACCCTGTGCTGGTGTCCAGGATGCAGCTGGGTGCGTCAGGAGGTGAGGAGCAATTTCACGTGCAATTGGAACTGCAAAGGGAGAGCGGAGGGAGGCACGATTTAATCACCTCGGCTGGCCCTGGGCCAGGACCACCAAGGTTCAAACACCTCTCCATCACAGGAGATGCCGGGGGAGTATTAATTGGCAGAATTTGTCAACCGTTTGGCGCCTCTTGGTGTGTTGGCCTCGCAGTGTCCGGGTGCTCTGGACTGGGAGGGACTGGGTTGGGGAGCTTTTAGAGGCTGTTTTGGAAAGCAGCTGAAAGCCAGTGGCCTGGGCAGCTCCTGAGGGCACCACTTGGTGCTTTGGGGTCAGTGAAAGGTTCTCCAAAACTGCCTGCCTGCTGGTGAGGAAGGTGTTCTGGGTGGGATTGGTCTGTGGCTTCTGCTGCACTGGGCACTTCTTCAGCAGGTTAGTGCAGGAGCTGAATGGATCGTTGAAGCCCAGCCCAGACTCTCTCCCTGCCTGCTGCTTGAGAAGGATTGGAACCAAAGATGCTGTGGAGGCTGGACAAGCCCCTCAGGCAGCACCTGGCTTGCCAGCTGCCATGTTTAGCATGGACCTTGGCAGACTCCCTGGACTGTTATGGCACTGAAGATCTGAAGAGAAGTTAAGTGATGTGAAAACTTGCAGAAGGGGCAGTCTGAGATACAGCAGAAATGTTTTCCCTGCACTATCCTAAGAAAAGGCAAGAGAAAATAAAAAAAAGGGCTCCCTGGGATACACCTCTCTCGTTAAAGCCTTGGCCACAGAGAGAATGAACATACCCCTTCTTACTGTGCAGCCAGAAGGGGTAAGTGTGGCCTAAACTGGGCTCAGGATGAGCATCAACCTGGTATGTGGAGGTATTGCCGCTTTTCCTGGCCACGGGAGGCGTTGAAATGCAGCCAAGTCATCTTGATTTGAGTAGTTCATATCGTGTCGTCTCAGTTGGCTGGTAATGGTGCGACTGTCTCCTCCTCCGCTGAAGACCTGGGAGAGCGAAGGCTCTTGTGATCTGAACAGCATTGTTTTCTGGGAAAGTGTGAAGATGTTGCATGGCAAGTACCTGTGTGATGTGGGTATCTTGGGCTGGCTATGCTGGGCCAGGCTGGAGCTGGATCCAGCTGGGCTGCCCTTGTTCCAAAGCCTGGTGGCAGCTGCCAGGGAAAGGAGCAAAAAAGGACAGAGCCAGAGTGAAGTGCCCCTTCGCGGGTGTCCCTCTCAAATCCCAGCAGCAAACAGCAATGTATTTGGCAATGCTCAGCACAAATTCCCTCACCCAGCTGCATGGCTTTTGTTTTGCTCTGTGTATAAAGCTTCTTGTGGGGCAGGGGGCAGGTCCCCCTGCGTTGTGCCTCAGTTTCCCTATCTGGGCAGAGGTGTTGGTATGGGTTTGCTTCTGCCCTGGAGTGCAGTGGAGACAAGTTCAGTCAAGCACTTTGAAGTCCTCTGATGAAAAGCACTGGAGAAGAACAGAGGTTTATTAATTGTTGTTGAGAATTATCTGTCAGTCCCACGTGAGGAGCTGCTGGCTGAATTTCTGCTGTCTGCTCTTCTTAGGAGAAGGCAGCAACAGTAGTGAGACAATGAGAGTGGGGCTGTCATTCTCACAGAAATCAGTCTTAAAGGCTGAAAACCTCCAGGTTTCTGGGAGCAGTATGTCCAGGTTGTGAAGGGAGATGTGACTCTGTCCTGGCACATCACTGTGAAGATCTGGCCAGCAATTCCTTTCAGGTACCAGTGGAGCCATGAAGACACCGGCACTGTTTGGCTGGTGGTGGCCTTCCTCTTCTGGGATGGAGCTGCTGCCTGGGTTTTGGGTGCTTGACATTCGTGTTGGCACCAGCCCATGGGAGACTTAGACACAGGTCTGTTGGCAATAACAGGGAGTTGTCACTGTGTGTACTAAACTGATGGCTTTTTGGAGGGGTGGATTTGTGCTTGACTCAGTGACCTGATAAGCCTTTCCAGAGTACTAAAACACAGCTTTCTTTGCAGCTATGAGACTCGTGGTGGAGCAGTGATGAACCTCTTGGCTGTCTCACACTCTGGTTGGATTCACATGTGTTTCAGAGTCCACAGTGCTTCTGGACGGGTGGTTGGGGTGGGAGCTGCAGGCCCTGTGTCCGTGTTGGTGATGCTGCCCAAAGAGCCTGTCCCTTACACCTTGGGGAAGGAGGCACAGACTTGGAGAGTCATGAGCAGATTACTGGGGGACAGAAACCCTTCTTCCCTCAAGCCAGCTCATCATCACCTCTGTACTTTCACCCTTTTGAAAGGCTGTAGCATTGGCTTGGCTTGCAGGGTCTGACCTTTCTGATGGAGTGGGTTGTCTTCCTAAACCAGAGGGAATTTGGAGCTGGGGACTTGACTGTTGCAGATGGTGTATCCCGTAGTTTGGAATCAGGGAGATCTCCATGCTCAGAAGTTGAGGCAGACAGGGAAGAGCAGAAGTACACCCTGGTGACAAATCTTGGTGGGACAGCACAGCCCCTGGCAGTGAAGGCCATGGAGAACTGGCTGATCTCAAACATCATTTGTGGGTGAGCATTGATGCTGTGATCAGAGCCTGGACCATCCCCCTGCCTTTGCTGAAGCACCAGCTTCCTCCCTGGTTGTGGTGGTGCTGATGTGCATTCCCATCCACCCACTCCAGCTAGGCCCAGGGCAGCTCTTCTGCTGTGGATTGGGATCTCCCAAACCTGTCTTCTCCTTGGGATCTGTCTCCTTTCCCCTTTCTTGCGCTCCCATCATGACACTGAACATCTTTCTCATGGATGAATTTGGCAGTGCCAGGCCCAGCTTTCTTGCCAGTGTGGCAACAGACACGGCTCTCAGCTTGTTAGACTGAAAGAATGTGCCGTTTTAATTAATGATATGTAAATATCCTTGAATGGGCTGCATTTGCATATTAAGAGAGATTTGCGGAATCTGCGGAGTAATATATTTTAATTAAGGATTAATTAAAAATAATGGGAATTTCATTTCGCCTGGCAGAATCCGTTTAGATCTTCGTACACGTCTGCTTGGGAGCCCGGTCGGAGCGCGCTGCCGGTGCCGTGGTCCACAGCTGGGGCCAGCCACTGGTGCTGCGCTGCTCCTCGCTGGGCCCCAGCACCGCTGGCAGAGGCAATGGCCGGTCCCCTCGGCCGCACAGCCGGGCTGCAGCTTTTTGGGCTGTTTTTTGATATTCTTTATGGCAAAATAAGCAAATGGCTGTGAGACACGGAACACTAGTTGTGTTGGCAATTATGTTAATAGCATGCTATTAGGCTATGATTCTATATGAGCAATTGGGGAGAAGAAATGCCTTACTGAGAGAGAATGATACAACAGACGTCTGTCTTATTGATATAGCTCCAGAGGAGCTTTCTGCATAATTACACTCGGCCACTTTTCGGAGGTGGGAGAGAGGCTGTGGCCACAGGGTGGAGGGGAGAGTGGCCCCCTGCATGTGCCTGCATCTGAGGCAGAGATGCATTGGGATGCCCTCATGATGCTTCCGGGAGGGATTTGTTACCCAGCTACGATGGGCTGAGTGTCCAAGTGTCCAATGCGCTGCTTAGCGTTTTGCTCTGAATGGATTTGTCCTGCATCAGTGGCCAAAGGGTCACTGGAGAGATCTGGGGACCTTGGCTGGACCCTGTGGCTTGGTTGCTCGAACCATGGTGATGCAGGGCATCAGTGGGAAACCTCGTGGCTTCTTTGGGAAAGTTGGCTGCCAAGCAGATATACAGGTGGCTCTGGTGGGATTGGCAAGGAGCGGGGTGGCTCTTGAGGGCTTGAGGTGGGTGGGGAGCAGCAGGGGAGAGCAGGGTAGGGCGGGGATGCTGCTCCCTCCATCCCACCCGCCTTTTCCCAGTGCTAAGCCAGCTGCAGCATATTGAATGCAAATGGAGAAAATGCAGTTTGTGGTAAGTGTCCGCTAATAAATAACCTCCGAGTCTTCTCCCTATCAGGCAGTGACATCCTGCATTTCTCTTCCCCGCCGCACCAGCCCAAGACATTTAATGATGTGGTGCTCCTTACGGGATGTGCCGCCCATGCTAAATATCTCCAGCCTTCACAAAATGGTGGGCAGAGAGCCCAGCCCGGCCCCACACCGCTCCCCTGCAGTCCTGGGCACAAAGGTCAGTGGTGGCGGCCCGGCAGCCCCCTCCTGTCCCCGGCGCCGGTGCGGACCCCTCCGCCGCGCTCACCCGCGGTCGCTGGAGGATTTCATTAACTGCACGAAGTAAAAAATAATCAATTTCAGATGTTCCCAGTGTTTGTGGTAATGGTCTCTCTAACCATTCTGATTAGCCGAATGAAATGGAATTTTTCTTTTAAATTACAGCGCGTTGACATTAAATATAGGGAAACTTTGTATGTGCAGGGGGAGGGGGCAAGCTTTCTACATTCATCCCTGTCCTTCTCCCTCCTCTTCGATCACTCCCCTTATCTTTCCATCGCCCCCTCCCCAGTCACACCAGAATCTCCAGTGACTTTTTTCTGCTGCCCACCAGACTGGATTTTGTGAAATGGTTTTTGATATTTCAGACTGGTGGGGGTACATTCCCCCCTTTTTAGATGATTTTTTTTTTTTTAAATATTTTCCACCATGCTTTTGGGCTGGAGCCAGTGCCACCCCTGGGCTGGGCTTCTTCTCTCCATCCTCTGGGCTGCACATGATGATATTGCTTTGGTGTTGTTACTCTTCCTTTTCACATTCCAGTTTCCTTTTGGATCCTGAGCAGTGCAGGCCAGAATGAAACGGGGAGAGCCCTGGCCATGTGCCTTGGGGATGATGCTGGGCTCCTTCCTCCTTGCCTCCCCTCCCAACACCCATTCTCTTACCTCAGGCTGAATTTTTCAGACTCCGACCAAGCCTGCAGTAGCCCTTTCATTATTAATTCTATTTTTTTAATTTATTTTTCATGCCTTTTGCCCCCATCTCCCTCTACTGGCCCTGTGGCCAGTGCGTGGTGGAGCCGGTGGGCAGACACCAGTGTGGTGGGGCTTTGGACTTCTCCTTTTGATAAGCTGTCATCCCCCGGCCTCACGCAGGGATTTGATCAGAGTGCTCTCTCGACCCCGTGGAAGACATTAAACACCCTCCCAGACCCTTTTCTCTGTCTCCATCTCTGAACCTTTCACTCTCTTTTAATGAGAATTTCTCCTAATTATTTCAGTGGCTGCAGCACAGGGACCGCAGTGTAGTTAGATCTTGATACTGGGACGTGACTGTTATGCTGATAGAGGCAAAAGATCAATAATTTAGGCCCTAGCGTTAATGGCAGAGCTGAGAGCTTAAGTGTCTGTATTCAGGTTTAGTCCTGAAGGTTCCTGGAGTATTAATGATTTCCTGAGGAATTCCCCCCCTTTCCCTTCCCCTTCCCCTGTGCTGCTATTGCTTTTTCCCTAGTCCTGTCTTTAAACCCCCTTTCTCCTCATATTTTTATTTAATTTTTGTCATTGTTTCCCTACTCTGCAGCCATTCTGCTTTACTTTCGGGTTGCCCCTTTCACAATTTATGTGGGGACATGGAAATTTGTTAGCAAACCAAGGGAGGGAGGGGGACCTGGCTGGGGAGGAAGCATTGGAGGGGGGTGAAAAAATTATCCATTCCTTTTCTGTTTGGCTTTGGAGACTGCAGGACATGTTGGATTGCCTGCTGAAGGTCTCTATGTGTGATGGAGATGGTGGTTACCTTCAGCCCTCTGTGGGGCCATGCCCTGCTCACTCACACCATGCCCATGGATGCAGGTGGAGGGGGAAGACTCCTCTGAGTGTGAAACCTTGCTGTGCTCTCTTTTCTTCTCTGTTTCCATACACACCTGCCAAACCCTCAGCACAGCCCCTCTCCCTCTCCTCTGCATCCTCACAGACTCATTTTTGCTGCAGAAACTGAGGTGGGCTTGAAGGGGGCTGCTGGCAGAGGGAGTGCTGTGTGTTGTGTGTCCTATGCAGGGCTGCTTTCCTGCCCTTGTCCTCTGGAAAAGGTCCTAGCATTGCTTGGTACATGGATGCTGGGCTGATTTGGGGTGGGATAAGGGTACAGATGTATCTGCTGGAGGTCGTGGTGTTCTGTGCTTCTTTGTCCCATCTGCCTTCTTGCTTGCTGGGTTTTCTCCCCCAGGCCAGCATGTCTGAGTGGATCCAGGGCTGATCCACTCCAAGTGTTTGGAGGCCCAGGTTGGAAAGGGGGAAGTTTGAGACGCGAGAGAGGGGTAGGAAATATTAACCACTTTTCTAGTGGTTCATAAGCACTTTCCTCATAGTTTCTTTTTTTTTTTTTTTTCCCCTGGCCTGTTAGTACTGGAGAATTCAGGAAATACTGAGTTGATTTGAAGAAAGATGACAAATGATGAAGGGAAATTGGGGGATAAAGACTGTTACTTAGCTATGAGAAGCCTTGGCTGAGAAACACTGCTACATGCATTAGCTGGGTAATAGGAATTTTGCTGGGGTTATCTCCATCCTGATTAGGGAAGTAAGGCTTAGGGGTGTGTGGATGTTGTGGCTTTTTGGTCTATTTGGCACCCTGGGGTATCCTTTGCTGCAAAGGAAATGGGAAGGATTTCTTGAGAGTTGCAGAGCATCCCTCTCCTGCAGTTCTCCAGGTCTCTCCTGAGAACCCCTGCCTGTTGCCAGTCCTCCAATGCCATTCCTTGTCCAAGATCTGGGCAGGAAGTGGTAGAGCTTCCTCTGTCCTGGCAGTGTCAAGAAGCATCGTGTATGTCCTGAGTGCCACAAACCAGACTCCCCAGAGGAGTTGGAAATACTGGTTTGTGTTTTCTAAGGATATCTTAAGCCATGGGGGGAACCTCACTGCTGAGACCTGCTCTTTTCTGAGCATCAGCACTGCTTTGTGTTGTGGTTTCTTTTCTGATACTGTATGCTGTATGATTCTCATGGAGCTTTGAGGGGGAAAAAAAGTCCAAAAATGCAAATACTGCACTGAGGTGGAAGCTAGCAGCATGGTCAGTGCCTGTGAGCTCTTCCTTCCAGCTGCAGAGCTGGTATGTGCTCTGGTTTGTTCCCTTTCTCTTTGCTGGCAGCTGACGGGTCACGCTGGCATCCTGGATATGCATACCCACGGACAGGCAGAGCAAGCTGGGCCTTGGTAAACACTCCTGGAACTCCACGGTCCAGCTGGCTCCTCCTCGCTGGCTTGCCTTGGCAGGGCAAGCCAGAGTATAAATTAGTTTCAACTTATTGTAGTCACTGAAGTATAGAAATATAGCTGGGGACATGCGGGGAAAACATCTGGGCGATGCGAAAGGGCTTGTTGGCTTTTATGGGATGGCATTAGTTGGGCTGGGAGTGAGCAACCTCAACAGCAGATTTTTTTTCAAAAACCAAGAAGATGTTTGAGTGCTGCCTAGTTCTGTGCTGTTTACGAAAACACATGTTTATGTATGCATATATCTGTCTATGCACACTCGTAATTGCACGTATAGGAATATTAATGTGGAATGATGGGAATATGAGCTGTTGGCCTGATGTATAAGAAGCTGTGTTGTAGAGGTGCTCCAGGGAATGAAGGAACCTCATGCAGGGTAGGGGACCATGTGTTACATATCCCCATGAAGGGTAAGCAATGATGTGTCCTTATCCCAAATCAAACTTTCTTTGATTACTGAGTAAAGGGAGACTGATCTTGTTGGGAATGCGGCCACATGGGACCCAGGGCCAGTTCCCTGGTGTCACAGGTCATCATCTCCTTATTGATGGTGACTTGTTATCCAGAACAAGAAACTTGAGCACCATCTTCCATGTCACTTTGTATTTCCTCCTTGCTTTTCCTAGCAAGTCTCCATTCATTCTCCTGGACAGGAGGCTCAACAGCCACCTCATGTTCTTGCCTGTGTATTTCCTGGTTGAGTTACGTGTTTACACCTGGATGTTTGGTAGCCAAATTCAGCTGACATCAGTAGGACTTTCCTTACCTCAGGCTGCTCAGGTTGTGTGTTGGATTTGCCAGGCTTGGTTGGGAGGTTGCTTTCTGGATGCTCTGGCCTTAGGTTGAGTATTTGCAGAGCTTATCTCTTTGGCAGGCTTTGGTGAGGATAGTACTTTTAGGGGACAAATACGAGTAGCTGTAGGTTCTTCAAGCCACCAGACTGGTGGTGAAGTAGAGGAGGATTCCCCAAAGCTCTACTGGTATTTGTGGTGGGTAGCCCTGGGGAGCAGGTATTTGTATCAGAAATGTTAATAGAGAGGCTGAATTGAATCGTGTGTGCTGTCGGGGGAGCGGTAAAAGCCATTTATAAAAGAAGCTGAGAGCAGATCAGTAGAAATGCACACAAACCCTAAAAATCCCAATGTGACGCCTGAATAATGGCACATTTGTCTGGGGAAAGAGATTAATCCAGGCAGGGTTCAGTTTAACAGGATTATTGAATGGGGTGGAAGGGAAGCAGAGGGAAAGGCTCTGGGATTTTTCCATATGACTTCAGACCATGGATCTTTCTTTTCCAATGGTTGCAGCGGGATGGGGAAGTGTCAGGAGCAGGGGTGGCTTTGCTAGATGTCCATGGGTGAGTTGTGGTGGGACAATTGGCATCACAGAGGTCTGGCTTGGTCCTGTCCTCCATGTTGCCTCACTGGCCAGTTTGGAGCTCTTTGGGGTGCCTGATGGAATGTGCTCCTTGCGAGGAGCTGAAATTGGAAATTCAGCAGGTTTTAACCCTACCGTGAAGAAAATCATATTTTACCCAACCAACCATCTATATCTCCATGGGGGCTGCGGTCAGGTCATTTGTGTCCTTCGCAATGCAAGTGAAAATGTCTGTCTTAGGAGAAGTCAAGACAGAGAAATGGGGACAATTTTTGTGAGGGACATAGACTTCCATCGGCCTCTGATAAAGAGTATGGAAGGGACTTCCGATGGGGCTGGATTAGCCATTCAGTCACCAAGGGACCGTCCTGCCTCCTGAACCACCTGGTGTTGATCAAAAAAACCCTTTCCCTGCGATCAGGTCCTAGGTGGTGTTTGGGGAGAAGATGTTTTCTGTCCGTCAGTGCTTGGCTGCCTTGTGCCCCTGATCATGGCAACTCTCCTGCCATGGGCTCCTTTCTAGGCATTTATGTGTTTTCTTCTTAAGGCAGCTTTTTACCATTAAAAACAGAGAGATGCATGGATGAGAAGGGAGACAGTGCTGCTACCTCTACAATGTCCCCACAAAGCAGATCACACAAAAAGCAAAAGGAGAAATGTTCTTGTGTCATTGTTTGCATTTATGCCTGTGCGTGTCTGTGTCTCTTGGTACATGCTTCATATTAAACAACTGCAATTGCCGTACAGTGTTCCCAGAGAGCTGTTGATGTGTATCAGGTACTGAAACTTCTTTTAAGCCTACCTTATGTGTAGAATATCTGGCATATTTGGTGATCAGAAAAAGAAGCAGGAGGATAAAATCAGGAGGAAGAACAAGAGGGCAGCTCTGGCTGCCCAGTGTGCAGTATCTTCCTCCCTGCCCTCTCCTGTCTTGGCTCTTCAGGTGAATATCTATTTGTTAGTCTTTTGATGGGATCTCTCTTTTTGGAAGAGGGAGAACTGTGCTGGAGCTCCCATCTTCCTTTTGGGTGGTGGTGAGTGTGTTCATGGTGGGGTGGGATAAGCAAGCTCCATGGCACTCACATAAACAATGTGAGTGCCATGGAGCTTGCTTACTGATGCCTTTATGAAACACCTCACTGTTTCATAAAGGCATCCTTTTCCTATTTGCCTGTTCCCATGCATCTTAACCCACAGCTTATTTTTAAAAAGCCTTTCTGCAAGCAGCATTGCCTCTTACAGACATGTGAGAGGAATAACACAGTGTTGCCTTCCAACCGCTCCTTCTTCAGCCTATCCTGCTGTCCTGTGCTGTGCACCAGAACCCTTTCTCCTTTTCCAGGCCGTACTTGCTTCACATATTCCCACTCCCAGATGTTCCCACTCTCCATGCCCATCTTATTCCCTCCACTGCTCAGTTTCTGCCAGCTCTATTTATTCAGCCATGCCTGCGAGGAGCTGAGAGCTGGGGATGGAGAGAAGACACAGCCATCTGCACCCATACCTGCATTTCCCTGGGGAATACTGTGAGGATTTTCTCACAATATGGCTATCTTATGTATGTCCAGGACCCCATGGAGGGCTGCAAGCCACAAATATGCCCAAATGCTTGAACCTAGGAGCAGGCTGAGGTATTCCCCTAGAACAGTGGTGGTTTTGGAAGGAGGTACGTGTGATGGAACCTCACCAGCACATCTGGTCCCCTGGACCTGCAAGGCAAGCCCTGTGGTCTGGGTAGGATGTTTGCTAAGTGAGATCTGGCTTTTGGTACTACGCTGAGAACCCTCTGTCTTTAAGATGGGATACAGAGGTGGAAGGCAGATGAATCCTGGAAGATCCAGGAGTATTCCAGCACAGGTACTGTCCTTCCATCTCTGGCACATCCCATGGTTCACTGTAGCTGCTAATACTCCTCAGAGCTTGTTCCTGAGGAATGGTGTTTCCCTGCACGGGCTGGGAGCTTTCCCTTCTGTGGGATGGCTGAAGGCTATACCCCAAGGTAAGCAGCCAGGTAGAGCTGCCTCTTTCATAATGTCTGGTCCTTCTTAAGTAATTTAAATAGCAAATGAACTCCAGCAGCCTCTGCAGAAGGGTGAGGTTGGGGCTCTGCTTGTCCATTTTTTTCCCCATGCCAGGGATGTGCTGAGCCAGGGATGAATGATTGGGAATCAACAAGGTGTTTAAACACCAGAATTGAAATTAATGTCCCCTCATTGCTGGTGAGGTTGCCAATACATTACAGCAAGCACCTTCCCAAAGTGAAATGAATGTTTGTTTATCCTCATGAAATATACATCAAAACATGTTGGTGGGAGAGGCTGCTAACGAGAACCGGACGGCTCTCCCTTAATTCCCATCTGGGAGCAGGTACTGCTCTTCTCGTTTCCTTTCCTCTCTAGGCCTTAGTTTTGAAGCCTAACCCATCCACAGCTGTGTATCTAAAAGCATTAATATGGCTTTAATGAAAACTCCAGTTGATCTGTCCAAAGATATTGATGAGTGGTCCTCAATCGTATTAATCTTCTCATTGTGGGAGGAAATGAAGGCAGGGAGCGGGGCTGTCAGGTGCTGCTGGAAGAGGAGGGTGAGCCAGGAGCAGGGATGGTCACGGCCAGCCTGGCCCTACCTCCAGGGCTGCACCTTCTCCCGGTTCTGCCTGTTTTTTTCATTTTTTGGGTTCTCTTAGAAACTGTAAATGAAGCGACCGCCCCTCGGCTGGACTGCACAGCGCAATTCCAGGCCGGTATTTAACATTCAAATCATTAAATTTCCGCCAATAAATCCATTACTGTTAATTATATTGAAGGGGCTAACGATCTGTCGACAATATTCCACCACTGATTCCCGTTTGCGTCGAATGGCCACCTCACCTCCAGTCCCTGCCGGGGCGTGTTTTGGGGGCTTCCCCCCCTCCTTTCCAGCTTTCACCGTGGCGTGGTGCTCCTGCCACCCCCTTCTCCCCAAGCGCAGGCTGCTCCTCGATAGGAACACGCTACACTTCTTTATGGCTTATGGCAAACTGCCTTGATTACTTCTACTGTTGTACCCATTATGTGAATTAAATATGTATTCAGTTGCATGCTGCTTGCGTTGTTATTGCAGGGTGACATATGGTAGTGACTCAATTAGAATGAAACTAGCATTAGATAACCCTTCTGATTACATGCATCCCAGCCCGCTCGGCAGCCTGGCTGCTGCCGCCACCGCTGCTGCCTCGCCTGATCTCCCGTTAGCGCCGGGCTGCAGGTCCCATTAGCCATTATCAGATCCTGAGGTGGGCTTCAGGCGGGAGGATAGTGGGAGGAGGCCATGCGGGATGAGGCCATGGCCCGTGGGTGCTGCTGTGTTGCCTGCAGCAGGAGCGATGCTGGCACTGATGCTCACAGTGATGCTCACAGCAGTGCAGCGATGCATTGTTTGCACACTGGGCTTTCCCTGTGGCTTTCCATCCCCACCCTCTTTACCTTTTCTTGGCAGTAGTGCCTGGGTGTTTAAGAACCCAGAGATTCCCAAACACAGGGACCATCCACCGAGTCCCAGCCAGGCGTGCTTTGACAGGAAGCAGTGCCACCCCTCGCAAGTACCCGTTGGCACCAGGATGAAGCTCCCAGTGTTTGAAGTTGTCCTCAGAGCAGCAGCAAAAATCACCTAAGTTTCGTTTGGTACACAGCTGCTTGTGGCTGCTAAATGGCACCAAGCTTTCTGTAAAGGAGAGGGATCAAATGCCTTTACAGGATTTTCTGCCTCCTCTTTCTCTGAGAGAGTGCTTAGTGAGAATGTCTTCACAGGAGGTGGTTGTTTGGGGCTTGAAGCAGGGCAGCGCTGGGTGGCTTTGGCACTGCTGCCCTCTGGTGCCGTGCTGGCTGCTCCCCGAGGAGCCCTGGTAGGCCTGGAGGACGCCTTCGTTGGAACCAGAGCATTTTCTGCTTCCTCAGTTTCCTTTTGCCCTGCAAAAAACAGCCTAAATCTTACATTTCTTGAAGCTCAAAAGGCTGGGTTTCCCTGCACGCTGCTTTCGTCATTTCTGTCCATTGGAGGGCTCTGCTGCAGAGACAGCGGAGAATACTGCTGGTCCTGCAGACAAGTCTCCAGCCTTGAATTCTGGTAACCAAACCCTGGAAGGTTTGGCTATTCCACACAACAGCCAAGCACGCTGTGTCTATCCACAGGGCATTGGATCTCCCCAGAGCTTGGGGAGTGCATAAAGCAAGTTGTGAGCCCTTCCCCCCTACCCAAGCCCACTGGTTTTGCTTTATAGCTCTGTGAATTGTTTGTCAGCAAATCCTGATGCAAAAGTAAATCGGAAATGGATTAATTATATGAGCATGTGTGGTGTTCAGAAACAAATCTCAGCCTTTGAGCTGTTTGCAAACGTTTCTCTCCAGGCGTTGCTCTCTGGTTAGTCCCAGCGCCCAGTTTCCCCTCTCGAGTTGGGCAAAGGAAGGGCTTTTTTTTTTAATAAAGCAAATAATGGCAGCAATCAACAAGCAAATAACATACTTCCTGGTGACAGGACTGAGCTAAATACAAATTTTATCTGGGTACATATATAGCTATTGAGAGGAATGTTTATGAATGGGAAATAATACAGCTCGACAAAAAAACCCCAAACATTCCTGCGTTTTTCACATCACAGCTCGAAGTTTGGTTTGCACCTTTCATTGCGCCTTCGTTCTTTGTATTTCTCGTGCATGTTCCCTGTGAGTCTGTGTGGGGGTGTGTGTACACAGGGGCTACACGCACATTATGCTGTCAGACCACTGCGGGAAAGCTTCATTCTTGCTTTTGCCAAGTGGGAAGTTTCTTTTTGCAGCAGAATAAAGGCCTTTCCCAGCAGAGAACCAGGAGTCTGTGGTAAGGTAGTTGCTCCTGGAGCCCTGATCCTTTAGCTCATTCCAGACAGTAGCCCAAATCCATTAGCATTCTTCCAGGCTCAGGGTTTTCTGAGCAGCTCATGGGGTTTGCAGCATAGCCCAGCTTGTGGTGCGGAGGACAAGCAGGGTCTGGCCAGTGAACCTCCACTGTGGTGGGTGCTGCATGAGCTCCCCAGCTTTGCGGGAATCATGGAGAGGATGCTGATGTGCAAACATCGTTTCTGTTTGAGCTCTTCAAATTTTGGGTGCTTGGTGGAGCTTGGTGCTGGTGTTGCTCTGGGGTCCTGAGGTGATGCTCTCCTTTACCAGGAGTCAGAGCAGAGGGTTCAGTTTCCAAACCCAAAGCCTGTCTGGTTGCTGGGTGTGTTTTCCTCCCTGAGCAGAGTTGGCAGGATGAGCTGGGGGTGGTGTGGGGGCTCTCAGAGCAGGATCCCTCCCTTTATTGCTTGCCTTGCTATCGCTTGGGTTGCTTTGGGCTAGAAAACCATCAGCTCATACAAATGACTGACAGCAGCCAGCATCAGCCCTTGGCAGGTATGTAAACAAAAGAGGGAACCGTTTTCTGCTTGCTCTTTTTTTTTCCTTTTCTATTTNTTTTTTTTTTTTTTTTTTTTTTTTTTTTTGTTTACTTGAAAGTGATGTGGGGTGATGTCACTCTATGCCCATCCCCATTCAAGGCTGGTGGGGGCCTTGCCTGGTGTCAAGCTGCGGGGTATCAGCTTGATTTTAAAGCTGCTTTACACAAAGGAGTTGGAGTAGCAGATAACGGGGTTGCTGCAAGGATGTTTACCTGCTCCCCATGTTTTCTGAGCCCTCCAAACATCCCTCTCCTCTGACCATCCCCTCCAGCCTTGTCCTTCAACTGCTGGCGGGTGCATCCCTGCTGGTTTTTGTGAGCTGCCTGGTGAGCACTGCTCCCAGGTCTGCAGGCTGTCAAGGGCTGTGTCTCTCTCCAATTGATTGGAAAAGGTCTTGTGCATGTAATTATTTTTAAATTCTTTTTTCCCAGTGAAGAACACCACCTGAGCAGGTCTCTGTCAGGCCTGCACAGCTCATATAGAAGGGAGGTGAGCTTGCAAATAGGGACTTCCAGTGAACACCAATGCAAGTCCTATCAAGGAAAAGCAAAAATATTGAAATAAGTGCATTTTTTTCTGCTGGACTTTTGCTTTCTAAAGTGCTAGGCAATTTCTTGAGGTGGTGTTTATTATTTTTGTTTTTATAAGCTGGCAGTACTTACTGGGGTGAGTTTCCCCTTGCCCTCCCTACTGCTGGGTGCTGGGGTCACCTGTGCAGCTGCAGAAGGGAGCAGGCAGACCCCATTGTGGCAACTGTGTGCCTGATTTCAAGTCCGGGGAATTTCACAGGAGTGAAAGGAGATGAAAAACACCGTGAGACCACTAAGCCATGAGCTGGAGTGGATTATCTAAGTGGATTAGGGATTCCTGACCTGGGGTTGGTGTCGAGCAGATGGGGTTTTGCCTGCCGCTGCTGTGGGGTTATGGTGGCCAATGGTAGGTTGAATCCTCCATCTCCAATATCTGCAACCCCTTGCTGCCCAGCCTCCACTTCCCCAAAGAGCTTCTGTGCGTGCTGCCCAGCCCATTCCTGCCCTTGGGTGTGGGCAGCTGCCTCCAGTCACTCACCCTCAGCTGGCGTTGAAGGGAAGCTGGGCTGTGGTCCCCTGTCCCCCCCTTTCTTAAGCCATTGTGTTCCCAAGGAGTATGGAAACAGGACGAGGGCAACGGGCTCTCTGTTCCTTTGCATCAGAAGCACTGTGCTCATCTCTGAGGGTCTCCCAACCCTTCGCTCAGGTGGGAAGGAAACTCAGGCCTGTCTCTTTCCATGTGTAACATGCCTGCACTTTTTTCCCCTTTTTCTCTCGTGCTCCTATTTTTTCCCTTCCTCAAAAAAACCCCAAAACCAACCCAACAAAAAAAACCAAAACTAAACCCCCAGCAGAAAGCAAGCTGTGATACTGTCGGGCCTGGCGTTGATGTTATTTATTTTCCTCAGTTGCTGCTCTGGAAGCCTGGAGTTGACAGAGCGGTTTTGTAGAATAGAAACATTATAGACTGTTACTGTCAGAGTGTTAAATGTGATGGATAGAGAAATACAGGGGAGGGAGGGGACTTTACACTAGCCATGTCTGCCAGCGAGGGTGCTCATGGGAGAATAAACCATCCGAATATAAGAAATGAATGAGGTAATGTGGCGGGAGGTAATGGACTCTTGCAACAGAGATGCGCCTTGCTGGCTGGACTTAACCCTCGCCATGCCACTGGTGGCATGAGGTGGCATATGGGTGCCTGCCCGGCTTGCCTGTGGCCCTGAGATGCAGTCAGTTTGGGGCCAGCTTGCTGAGGTGTGATGGGAAGAGCTGGGTTGTCCCTGTGCAGCAAGGGGAACACTGCCTAAATCCATGCAGACCCTGCTCCCACGCAGCAGCGCTTCTGGGCTTGTCACAAGCCTGGGATCGAGCATCTTTGGGTGAGCACCAAGAGATGTATTTATCACCTGTTAGCAAAGGAACCTGTGCTGCTTGGGAGATGCAGAGGATGCAGCCATCAGTCAGCAGCAGCCCAGTCACTCACCTGGGGTGTATGTGGGCTTGGGGTCCTCCTGAGAGTGGGTTTGGAGGTCTTGGAGTTCAGTCAGCAAGGTGAGGAGCACAGGGTAGAACAGGTAGCCCTAGCCTCTTTTATCAGTGGAGAGGTGATGGGAAGCTGAGGGGCTTCGCCTGCATTCGTGACTGGTTGTGCAGAGTGCGAAGTGGGGATCCAGAACCGAAACCCCATGTTTCAAACGTCATTTCTTGTGTTTGGGGGGATGGGTTGGGTGAGGAGAACCTGTGGTGGTTGGTGTCTCTCCAGCTCTGTAGTTATGTCATGGGAGGGTGGGCTGTGTGTATCTCTGGTCTCTTCTGGTTCACATTGATGATTTTTCCAGTCATCCAGTTAACTGTCAAATTGTGATTTGAAGGCTAATGAGTGCTTGGTGCTTGTTTCCATCCCACCTTCTCACAGAGTCTTTCTGTAATCCTCCCCGTGAGGAGATCCCGTGGATGGCGTTGCCTCCTGCTTCAGGACCACAGATGCACAGAGTAATTGGGGTTGGAGAAGGGACCTTGAAGATCATCTCGTTCTAAGCCCCCTGCCATGGGCAGGGACGCCTTTCAGGACATCAGTTTGCTCAAAGCCCCATCTAACCTGGCCTTGAACATTTCCAGGAATGGAGCATCCACAGCTTCTCTGGGCAACCTGTGCCAGGGCCTCACCATCCTCGCAGGGAAAAATTTCTTCCTAGTATTTAATCTAAACCTACCCCCTGTCAGTTTGAAGCCACTCCCTCTTGTCCGAGCACTACAGGCCCTAGAATAAAGTCTCTCTCTGTCCTTCTTACAATGCTGATGGGCTTGCAGGGGCTGAGGAGCCTCAGGGCGGGGGGCAGCCCTGGCAGCTCTCACTGCCCCTTCCCTTCACGCTTCGCTGGACGTCCAGCCTGACTGCGCGAAGTTTGTTGTAGTCAGAGTGTGTGAGTAATCTAATTACTTCTTTGTGCATTTTACCCTTGCTGACACCATCTTATCTCCAGCTCATGGAGCTTCATTCATGTCCTTGGAGGAGTTCCTCAGCCTTCATGAGTCCTTGCTAGCCCCCATTGCTCATGTTCTCATCAAACCCATGCTTCTCATGCTCTGCTCCTGGAAATAAACTCATTAAGCAGCAGTGGGCAAACCTTCTGCATCCCTGGTCTTGTTGAAAAAGCCATTTATTTCTACTCTCTGCCGCCTCTTAACCAACCTTTAGTCCTTGCTTTTTCTGGGAGGAGAGTTAAATTTGTCAACTGATGAAACTTTGGGGGACTCCAGATGATGCCAGTGGTGCTTCGTGCCTCCTCTTGCTGGGTGCACAGCAACTGTAATAGATTAGCCAGGTACGTTTCTTCTTCCTTACAGGCACTGCTAGTTAATCTCGGTGGTATCACGTCCATCTCAAGGCTTTATCCTATCTATTTATCATCTTAGCCTGTACTGAAGTGAGACTCACAAGTCAGTGAATCTGTGGCTCATCTCACTCCATTTTTTAAAAATAGGGTATGACACTTTGTGTCCTCTAGTGTAATGAGAGATTGAGCTGCTAATGAAAATATGCAATCATTTTATTTCTGAGTCCCTGCAGAACTCTAAGGCAGGTATTACCTGGTCCTGGTGACTCCTCATTTTTCATTTTCCAAATGTGCTTTAACATCAGTTCTTCTGATATCTCAATCTCTGATTGCGCCTCATCTTTGCCACCTGAAAGATGGCCCGTGGTTGGGGATCGCATGGTGTTGGGTTGCTGAAGGCTGAGGACCAGGTTTTTCAGCATCCTTGTACCCAGTGGCCACTGCCACTGCCACAGCCACTGCTGCGGCAATAGGCCCTACATGGATGGTGCCAAGGTCCAGCCTTGCTGTTGGCCTTACAACAAAATTCATCCTCCTCTTTGTTCGTGAGTTCCTAACTAGTTAAAGAGTACAGCTGATTAAAGCATCGTCTGTTTGTGAGATGTGTGAGTTTGAGGAATTCCCTAGTATTTGCCTGCTACTTCTTTGGGGTCTGGATCAGATTTCGTAGGGGTTCAGTGGGAATCCCCAAAATGTTTCTGTCCAGGAGGTGTTTGCATACTCTGGCTCCAACCGTTTGAATCTGGGGATGCTAGTGCTGATCTGCCCTTGCCTTCAGATGGTGGCAGAGAGGCGGGGGAGGAGATCTCAACCCAAAGTCTCCTTCTTGTGAAAGAGCAATGGGGAGGATGCTGCCTGCCCTGGAGGTGCTGCCACAGTCCCCTGGGGAGCCACGGAAACATCACCGTCCCTGTTGGATAGCAGCTGCTCTTACCCCAGCATCTTGACACCTGGTCCACAAATCCCTTCTCCTTTCTTCTGAGCTCTGCTCTCCAAATCAGCTTGATTTGGCAAAAGGCTTCCATTGCAGCACGTCACAGGTAATTTATTCCCAGGTGCTGTAATCTGAAGGAAAGCAGAGTGAGGGACCTCCAGTCACAGCCGCGCGCACACGCAAAAAGTTAAGTATTCTTGCTTTCGCTGACAGTACAAAGGTGTCATATACGAGAAGGATTGACACAGACCAAAGGGTCTTGTGGGAAATATGATAATAACTATAAAGAAGACAGATTATTCCCCAGTTGCCAACATTCAAACCTTTTTACAGTCAGTTCAAACATATAAAACTTTATTGCTGTAGCAGAAAGGGGAACAATTTCTGGTTGCACAGCTTTCCCAGGGCTGGGTTTATACTGTCTGTGTTATTGCTCTATAGTGGCATTTTAAAGTTTATTGAACAAGACTTTTACAATTGAAGGAAGTATATAAAACTGTAAATTTATTAGATTTTTCAGGATAAGTGCCCTTTCTAGTTGTGCTCAAGAATTCGGAGCTACAAGAAACTGCTAGTTACAAGACTTATTAATATTAAAGACTGAGAGAGCGCACATTTTATACCTTAACTGATCTAAAAAATAATATTATGATATTACTGAAAATCTGAGCTGTCACCGAGCAGGGTGCGTGGAGCATTTGTATGGTTTGTGTATGTATAAATAGTTGCTGCCTACATGCAGATAGAGGGGGGTGTGTGTGTGTCTGGTTACGCCTCCGGGGGTGTCCGTGCGCCATGAGGGTGTGTGCACACACATGTGGAAGCACACAAGTGACTGTGTGTGTTTAAGCATATATGTATATTTAAATCTGTGCATTTCAATGCAATATTTTATTTTTATATGGGTTTATTTCCCGTATTGTGCAGTGCTTTCCAGTATGGAGTCTTGGTGTGGATGTTAGGCTTTAGGTGATGCATAAATACAATTAATGAGGTGCCTGGGTGGGTTTGATGGTTTTATCATGCTTGGTTGATGTGGTGTTCATGGGCATCTCTGTGCAACTCTGGGATGAAGACCTCTAGTATGTAAGACTCCACAGTTTATAGCATGTTCAACCATTCACCTGGTATTTTGTGCCTAAAATCAGGGAGTACCCAAGTGACAGTGGGATAACGTGTTCCTAAAGACATGCCTGCCCCTATCCCTTCTCCTTTGGGCTGTGGCTGAGTAACACTGATCATAAATTTGCAGGGACTGGATTCTCTGATCGGCACATTTGCTCAGGGCTGCTTATGCAGCAAATCTGGGCTGCAGTGCTGCTGGAGACAGCCCTCGGAGAGCTCCCCCGCGTGCAGTCTGAGGGGAAGCCTGCTCTTGAGGGGTTTCTGCTGTAAGCTTGCTTTTTTCAGCTTGGAGATGATTTCACCTAAATGTGTGACTCGAATTAAAAATAAATCTGCTCTTCCACCTGTGGTGCATCACCTGCCCACTGTGGTGGCCGGTGCTTCCAGGGTGACCATGGGGACATCTAAGAGGAGTTTTTTGTGTGCTGGGGTTGCCCCTGCTGAGGCAGAGACTCTCTGTAGGTGCCACTCTCTGGGGCTTGGGGCTGGGAATACATCCCCCAGATCAGGAGGAGAGTTTTCCTCCACCGCTCTGCTCTGTCAGCCCAGCACAGCCACAGAAGTAGATGTCTTCAACTTTGGCATCTGGGATGGCGACTTGCAAGGGGCAGCGGGTGCTCTGGAGGCTGAGCAGGAGCAGGAGCACCACGAACTGGCAGTGAAGGCAAGGAAGTCAATAAGCCCTGAATCTTTTATGAGACCTTGGATATTCTGATCACAGCTCTGCTGGCACTGAGATAGGAATACAGATTATCTGAGAAAGTGTCCGTGACTTGAAACTCAGTCCTGGGTCTTCCTAAGGTTTTTAGCTTGTCACCACATACTAACATGTTGCTGTCAAGTTTTTTTAGGGGGTTTTCCCCTTTTCTCCTGCTTTTTCTGTGCAGGAGGAATGGAGCACAGGTGTGATTTCTGGGAGCTAGGTCTGGGTGGAGAAGAAAGTGGGAAGGTTAGTGTGGCTAATGGGGCTAAGAGTGTTATCTCTGTGTATTGTTAATAACAAAACAGAGCGGCAGCACCACACACCGGGAATTGGAAGAAAAGGAAAGCCCTCGGATCCCTTGTAATCCCGCGTTGCACAGCGCGACAGTGCTGGAATTGCAAGGGTTCTCACTGAATTCATTTCAGGTTTGGAGAGAAAAGAAGGGAGGAAAAGAAGGAAGATGGGGAGGGGAAAAAAAAAAAAAGACCCCTGCACTGAGATGAATTTATGCCTAAGCTTGTCTTGGGAATGCAAATGTGTTTAAGACTCTCTGAGCTAAACCACCCCTTTTGGGAAGAGGGAGGGGGGGAAAGGGGGGAAAGAAAAAGAAGTATGACACAGAAGGGACACTGGGAGAATGTGAAATGAGGGTTTGCTGCCCCTCCTCCCGCGCCTTGCCTACTGCTGAGATGGCACACGGGCAGGCAACGGAAACGCTGAGATCGGCGCCCAGGGAGGATCCAGGCCTGTGGGTGCTGAGCTCTGACCTCCATCCCTGCAGAGAAGTGGGCAGAGGTGTCGCCCCACCATCACAGCAGCCCCCACCCTCTTGCTCCCTGCTCACACCAGCCTGGCTGTGAGGTGTGACAGGGCCACGCTGGTGCCCCCACATGCCCGTGTCCCACCTGCAGAGGTGAGGGTGCTGCCTGCTCGCTGTCCCAGGGGAACTGGGCAGGGCCCTGCCACCCTTGCAGGGCTGCTCATCCAGGCTCTGTACAGGCCAGGGGAGGAGGGAGGGCAGGAGGGAGAGGAGCAAACCGGCAGCAAGCGGGAGGGAGGAGAGCTGCAAGAGGAGATGGAACCCACTGCCAATTGGGCAGTTGTGTGTGTTGTCTGGAGGCTGCTGCTAACCACTCGTTACAATTAAAATGAAGTGTCCGTCAGCGGCTATCTTCGCTGTGTGGCCCATATGTTTCTGAGCTGATACTGTCCGGATTATTCTGTTTGGGAGAACGATAACGGCTGTTTATAACCTTGGCAAAGACTGAGCCCTAATCAGGCTGGAGCACATTTTCACCGACTGGCTGATAACGGGCTGTTAGCTGCCTTATCGCTGGGGAGAGATAGGCCAAAATAAGCAGATCTGTGAGCACAGGAGCCCAACCAAGAGGCACATACCCTGGCCTGGCCTTTATTTTTAGATGCTCTTTTCCTTTTTTTCCTTCTTTTTTCCCCCTTCTTTTCCGGGCTGATTTCAGAGAGAAGAGGAGATTATTTCAGCACAAGGGGAGGGAGGTGATGGGTTTTGTTCACTTCAGTAAATGAGGTGGCAAGAAAGGCGTGCAAAAATCACACAGGGGTGTTGTATGGCTTTCCATGCGCCCCTCAATTACCCTGCGGTGCCCCCAGGCCCCTGAGGGAATCTACTTCTCTGGGAATAACAGTGGAGTACATCCTTCCTCTCAGCATGCCTCCTTCCCTTGCTTTCTGATTGCGTCATCCTCTTTTCTCTGGGCCTGCCTCTCCCAAACAGAGCATGGGCTGGTTTCGAGGTGGAATTGGTTTTGTGTGGAGGAAAGGCAATTTGAAAGAGGGTAGTTCTGCTAAGCTTTTTCCCCAAAACAGGGTTATGCATAAAAGATGATGTATAGCAGCAAGACCTGGGCATTCCTGCTACAGACACCATATTGGGCCAGAGCATCTTGAAATCCTGGGTGGCTGGATACCTAAAGAGCCCAATTTCCCTGAAGGAAGGCTCACGTTGAGGTTGGCTGGAGCATCTTCCCAGTCTGCACTGGCTATTCCCAGCAGCTGGATTAACCCAGTACTGTTTGTGGGGCAGGTGCATTATCCCGGCCGTGCTGTCCTCTTCCTTGGCATAGCCCGAGTCTTGCTCCATTGCACCTGTGTCACTGCTCTCGAATCTTCCAGGGAAAAGGGTCCAGATCTCCCAGTGCCACTCCTCCCTCCCTCCCTCCCTCCCTCCCTCCGCTGCTCAGACTCCGTCCTCTGCCTTGAAGTCTCAGGCAGGTGTTCAAATAAATAATGCAGCTAAAAATACCTTTTGGCAGCAGCTGGGAGTTGTTGCGAGTGGCACTGCCGGAGTGGTGGGAATACAGCATCCCGGCTCCACGGGCAGGTGTCTGTGTGCTCCGGAAAAACGAGAGCAAGCGCTGTGGGGGCAAGGGTCCACCTGGCTCCTGGGCCCACTGTGGCCCCACTGACAAGGAGGTGTTGATTCAGTATTCCCTGGCTTTGGAGCAGGCATCACCGTTGCCAGGACTGGCTTTCCGTGGAAGGATGCTACAGGGGGGCCCCACCAGCTGCATCCCAGCTCCTGGAGTAGTGTAGCACCAGCCCTATGCTCCGTCTGCATTAGGAAAGGATCGTCTGCAAATTGGTAGCATCTCAAACATTTCCCCTTTGGGGAGCACTTAGCAGGCTGGATCATGCAGCTGCCTCCAGGAGAAGGGTGCAGAGCCTTTCCAGTCACCTCCAGGTGCTGAGAGAGCACTCAGCACCTCAGGCTTTCAGTCGGGTTTGCTGAAATTGGCTGTTTAAAAACCTCCCCCAAAACCCCTTTCCTGGCTGCCTTTTGCTAGGGAGTCATCCCAGCTGAACGTAACTCTTGGTGGCTTTTCCTCCGCCCTTCACCTGCCTAGACCTTGATCTGGCAGCCCAGGAGGTGCAGGGGACTCCATGTCCACTAGCGCTCATCTCCTGGCACTGCTTGGAGACCTTTTGAGAACTGCCCTGGCAGCAAACTGTTGGACGACAGATTTAATTATTGCAACAGAAATGTTGCTGGGGGCAGTTGGCCACAAACAAAACTGACCTTGGTTTTTCCTCTTGTCCAACTGATAACAAACCCTTTGCTGCTCTCGAAGGTCAGAGCTGCTCTTGCTTCGATGTGCAGAGGAGGAGGGATACTTGACTGTGATGTTCCTGTGTCCATGCATTTTTGGGGAGGGCTGGACACTTTCTGCATCATCTGTGGGCCTTTTGGTGGGTTGTCCTTGTGCTTTTCATTTTGTTGAGCAAAGTGGCATGTTAATGAACCCCAGAGCAATCGTGCAGGAGTGCAAGGAAGGGACTGGGGAAGCTGGTGTGCTCCTGAATTTCTTGCTGCCCAGTGAGGGGCTGAGACCTGGTCCTGCTCACCCTTCAGTACTTGCAAGCACCCTTGCTTTTCTAGAACCAGGGGAGCTGCTGGTAGGGCTGATGTGGTGGCTGAGGGTCACTGGTGGTCTGGGCAGTGCTGGAGTGATGCTTGAGTCCCGCAGCGCTGCCACCTCATTGCAGCTTTGGCTGCAGCTTCTTTTAAGATCTGAAAAGATGAAGCCAAATGGCATGTTGGAAAACCTTCCCAACTCTGAAGGAGATGCTGTCTTGGAATTGCTGGCTGCTGTTCCATGCTTCTCCACACTTTTTGGGTGTATTGGACCTGTTTTGGCAGTGGAAATGCAATCCCAGTGCAAAATCAGCTTAGAGTGGGACAACTTTTGAAGGGAAAACATGGTCCAGCTGTGGAATGATGACCTAGCTGTGGTGTGGTGGTCCAGTGCGTGCCCCCCAAACCCTTCTGCTGTGACTTATCTCAGTCCCCAGGGCTGGGGGGTTTGCTATGGCTCTCCAGCCGGCTGCTGGCCCATGAAATGCAGTCAGAGCTATGCAGATGCCACAAGCCAGGGCAAGCTGACTCTTCCCATCTCATCCTGCAGAGAACAAACAGAGCTCAAGGTAAAGCGCTGAAATTTCACCGTGACCTTTTCTTAAAGCATTATAATCAAGTTGAACGTTTCCAGTTGTCCCACTAATGTTTGCCCCATGGGAGAAGGCGTCCTGCTTTGAGGGAGGATGTTTGTGGCAACGAGCATGCCGGCCCCGGGAGCTCGTGGCGCTGGATGCCAAAGTGCCTGCTAGGGCTGGGGAGGCAGAGGGCAGAGGGCCGGGGCTGCTCCCTGCCTCCCGCTGTAATGCAGCCAGGGGAGGGAATCTGCTGAACGCTCTGCATCTGCTACAGCCTTTGCTCAGGGCTCTCCGACACATGGATTGTAAAACACACAGCGCCTGGCGTGTCGCTGGGCACCCGCCAGGCCTCCCACATGTGATTCCTGGGTGTCGCACTTGGCTCAGGCTGGGGGCTTGGCAGCTCCTGCTTGGGGGGGCAGGTTGGGATTGGCTTGAGGGAACCTGAGGCTGGAGCTGATCTGGCTTGGTCCAAGGATGCGTGAGCAGAGAGCCTTCAAAGTCCAGTTTGGACAACAGAGGAAGCGTTTCTGGGGAGAAAGGATGAGCTGTGTTTATGCTGCTGTGCCTGCTAGACCTGTCTTTCTCATGTGGTCGTGATCTCTTTCTGCTGGTGTTTTGTAGTGCTGGATCTGGGGGCACAGTGTTCAACCTTCAAGTTGAGCAGGCAGCTGCATCTCCTGTATCCCCTGGTCCCCATGGCTTGTGACACAGACACTGGGGTTTCCGTGTCCCTTGACCAGAAGTGGAAAAAGTGATGCTGTCTTTCTCGATGAAGTCTTCCAGAGTGACACAAGGGGTGACCCAAGTGCTTCATGAAGGTTGTCCTCCCAAGCACAGCAGTATGTTTCTTGTAGGATTGAGAAGAGAATCCAGCTCACACTGTGGACAGAAGATATCTTCTTTTTGCAGACCCTTCCACATTCAGGGTTCTCTCACCAAGTTTGGCTCAAAATGCCCGTGACTACCTGGAATGTTTTACAGGTCCACACCTAATTTTTGAAAGATATTTGAGGGATGAAGGATGGAGACAGTCATCCCACGTGTGTGGGAGTGCTAGTGTTTGGAGCAGCAGCACCAGGAGAGCGGCACAGGGGCTTCCAGACCCATCCATGCACCCATGGTGCTGCAGACAGCCCTTCACTGGCACCGTGCTTTGACCTCACTAGCCTCTCCATCTCACATCTGCCTCCCAAAGCAGCTGGGTGCCCACAGCCACCTCCCTGTGTGGGGTGAGCCCTTCCCTCCCCTGCTCCCGGCTGGTGCCTGCTGTATTCCAGAGTGCCTGCCTTTGTCCTGGGAAGCGAGGGTCCCCTTCAGCTGCGTGCTCGCTCCGCTGACATTTAGCTTGCAACCATGCATATGGATGAGGAGCAGGCGGGAGGGTGATGGGGGGCTGGCCCTGCGACCCCGCAGACATGAAGCTGCTGCTGCTGCATGTGGCTTCAGGGGCTTTGGGTTTATTTTTGAATTTTCTCTTTGAAATGTTCCAACAATCCCGGTTCAGATTTGGCCGGGAAGGCAGGCTGGCTGGGTGGGGTGCTGCTGCTTCCCAGGGGCTTCCTCCAGGTAGAAGCTCTGTTCACACAAGGCATTGGATGCAGCTGTAGTGTTCCCAGCCAAGCTCTGTTTTAGGCATGGAAAATGGAGTTCACCACACTGTTGAAGTCTTGTCTGAACCAGCTGCCACACAGTGTTGTGGGGTTTTGTGGTCTGGGCAATGCTTGGGACCTGTGGAGCAGCATCATCCTGTCTGGTTGGTCCCAAATGGTGGCTCATGAGATGCTAGTGTTGGGGGCTACATGCTAGGGGGCTTCAGGGTGGCACCTCCTAGGTGATCTTGCCTTATTCCCCTTCTGTGCATACCCAGCATCTGACGACATGCTCATGCCGTACTTGATTCCTTCCTGAGGGTGGATGGTGCTCCTGAACACAACATTCCCTCCTGCTGCCCTCGGAGGAGAGTCCAGCCTGGCTTTTGGGGACCGGTAGCTTCGCATCCTGGAGCTGGGCTGTGAGCAGAACGACTTGGGAAGCTGCTGCCATGGCTCCAATGCAGTCTGCCTGTGGGAGGTGGGATGGCTGGGAAACCAAAACATGGGACTGCTAAGTGGGGTAGGGCTGAAGGCAGTGGTCTCCGTGAGAGCCGCCAGCAGGGCAGGGAGGTGAAGCATGCCCTGGGGAGCCCTGTGACAGGCAGGCAGGTCTGCTCTGTGTGTGTGTGCCTGCTTGGGTTGTTCCTCACTCCCAGACATTAACTGCTGATGGAGAAGCCTCTCAGGCCAGCATGCCAGTGCTCCCTCCCCACATCCCTGCCCACCCCCATGTCCCCAGTCTGGCACTGGCTCTGGGTGCCCTCCTCCCCGAGGTGACACTGCTCCCTCCTCTTGGGCAGGTCTCCCTTGCACAAAATGGCTCCCTCTGAGCTCCCCCTGCTTCCACTTCCTCCCCTTCCCCAAAACTTTCTTGCTCTGGGGTTCGCCGCAGAGCTGTCCTCTGTCTCAGTTGTTCCCGGCTGTCAGAGGTTATATATATCCGCTCTGCTCATGCTCATCCTCTGTAACCATTTTCTGCTACAGAATCTTCTGGCTGCTCGTTGAAGCCTTAATCCGTAATGCAGCGATCAATGGGTGTGCGCCTTTACCACTCGGATGCTCATTTTTTAATCCCCACTGCCTCCTTCAATGTCATCCCTTCCCATTTTTCTTTATAGAATTTCAGGTCTACTGTACCTGCTGATTACTTAGCGGAGACCGCTGGACATCTCCCTTAATTAATTCCATCGATTTCTCAAATCCCACAAGGTTTGGGGTCCTTAGATTTCTGAAGCAGCTAAATGGAATGTCTAAATTCCGACATTTTCCCTCTATAAATTGTTTTGCCAGGGAGACGCTGGGAGGCAGCGCTCCGGCTTTATTTATTTGGAGGCGACATTAGCCCCGGAGCCCTCCCCGTCCTTGCTGCGGGTGCTGAGGAGGGCGTTGGGAGGGGGATGCTGCTCACCCTCATCACTGGCTGTGTGCCCCCCATCCCCGGGGTGCTCCTGCAGAACCCCCGTCCTCTGCTGCCATGCATCCCAGCAGTAGCATCCTTCCGGCGAAGGAGCGGGGTGGGACCAGCCTCGGGAAGGGAATAAAGCTCCTGGAAAGGGCCTATTAACCAGTTGGGCCCTCGCTGCGTGCGGCTGGGGAAGACTCTGTTGCTATGCACGGGGAGCTTAATTTTATTATTACTCTCTGCTATTTAATGTCTGTCTCTCAGGCAGCTGGTGATGTTTTAATGAAGCTGGAATTGCGTAGTCTGTAGCGCTGGATAATCGTAAGCTGCCGAGTCAGAATCAAATTAATAATTCATGAAATTAAAGTGTATAATTAATTCGAACCATGCAGATGAGGAGGGACCCGAGTCTTCGGCCTGAAAGGAGCGCACACATGTCCATGAAACGTGCATGTATTGGTCTGCAAAGAGGGGCACCTCTGCCCCCTCTCACCTCCACAGCCCAGCTCCTTGGGCCATGCTGCCCTCCTGGCCTGTGTGGCATGGGAGGCTCAGTTTAATTGGTTTTATTTGGGAGCTTCCCCACACGCACATTTTATTTTCAGGTTAAAATTTCTACACTGGCATTTGGTCTAAAAAGGGTGGTTATTAATGGCTGGGGAATGTCACTGGGTATGGCTACATCTCCCATCCCCTGGAGCGGAGGAGCAAGATGTGCCTCTCCCATTCATTAGTATTTCTGTGGTTGTATTTGTTTTCTCATCCGAGCTGGGGTGAAACTACTGGGTTGATTTTTGAAGGGCTCCTGCAGCAAAAAGTCCTGAAAAGGTGGAGAGGGTCAACTTGGTGGAGTTCACAGTTACTCCACCAACACAGCAGGGATATTTCCCTTGGTAGTTTCCCAGTAATATTTAGTGCGAGGAGCAGCAATGTGTGTTCCCAACACCTTAAGTAAAAGCCAGAGGGATTCACAGGGCCACCATGAGGGATGTAGGCTTGGAATTTTGGAATGTACCAATTGCAAGCAGGTGAGGCAACTGGGCTGAGCAGCACTGGAGGCTTTGGGAGCTTTTGGCTCTGTGTCTAGTTGGATCCAATGGCAACATTGTTGATCCATCTTGCAGGAGGCACTGACGCAGTCCTCACATTCCTGCAAGTCTTTGCTGGCACCCAGAAGAGGTTTCACAGCTTCACTCACACTGTCTGATGGGCAGAGGGGTCTCATTGCATCCTGATCCAAGATAGGGGCAGTTCGTAATTGTCTTGAGAGCCATTTCTCTTGAGCCTCTCAGTGCACATGGAAGAGATTTCCTTGTGTGTGCAGGGCACCAAGTGAGATTGGAGGAAATTTGGATGTAAGACATGCACAGGCTGAAACGGAACATCTGCTTGGGTCTGAAATGCCAGTCTTCCTGTGAGTGTTGAGTTGTCCATGCACTGAAAACTTGATTATTCACCCAAGCTGAGATGTTAAATATTTTGCAGCTTGGGAGGCCGCACCTTTACCATTCATGGTCTGAGGAGAAACAGTCCCAGCCAGGCTCTCCTGCCTCTACCATTAAATCATCCAAGGGCATCATTGCCTCTGTAGCAGAGCAATCTACTACTCTCTTTCTGCCAGGCCAGACTAGGCTTTGCCCATTCAGTTACAGCTTCCCAATTTATGTTATTTTTGTGCAAGGCAAAATGTTGGCATTGTGGATTTGGGGCATGAATTTCTTAAAGACATTTGTGAGGCAATCTTTTATTCATATGAATTTAAATATTTTTTTTAAGCCAAAAATCTGGCTGCAGCAAGATAATGTGATTTGCTGTAAATGCCATGGCTGTGAAGGATCTCAAGCACAAAGCTGATGGAATATCTACTTAGAAGACTATTGAACGAAAGCAAAATTACACTGAGAGGACAGTGTGAGTTCATTTTGGAGGTGTGAATCAGGACCCCTCTCCACTTTTTTAAGCTAGATGCAAAATCCTTTTCCTGTGGTGGGTACACATTGTTCTTGCTCCAGGCACAGCCATCTCAAGCAGCATCCATATTTAGCGACTTGCCTGGGTTGGGAAGGAGGGATTTGGTGCAACATCACTTTAGTTGCTTAATCTTTCCTGCTCCGTTTGGCAGCTGGTGGCCCTGGTGGCTGAGGAACACCACATTTCTTTTTGAGAGGGGAGGAAAACTGTGAATTCCCCTTTCTCCAACCCTGATAGGGACAGCAGAGTGTATTTTTGGCCAAACAGGTGATAGACACTGACTGGTTTGTGGCTGTTCCAGCTCTCACTGGGTCTCAGTGGTACAGGGCAGTCCTGCCCAGTGCAGAGTCAAAGCAGAGGTGGATAAACCACTTCTTTTTTTTTTTTTCCTTCTAGGCTCTTGTGTAGGCAGGAAATTCAAAAGGTTGCTTTTATTCTGTCATCAGAGGCAAATGTAACTCTTTTTCGTGTTTCATTAAATGAGGTTCTTCTGATCATTTCCAGGGCTTGTTGCAGCTGTTTGCTTGTTTTGGCAATCCTGAATGGTTTTAGTTCCAGAGGAGAGACAATATTTCAGTATTGAAAGGGTTTTTAACACTCCATGTGTAGGTTTCAGGAGCCTGGATACATCAGCCATCCACGCTGTACTGTATGATGGAAAGGTGAGATACACAAGACCTTCATGCTCATTAATTGCTTGCAATTAAGCCCTGAAGCTTTTGCAATACCTATTGAAATCAGGCAATACCATTTGGACCAATGTGGTTGCAATTCTGCTTTTAAAATCCCATTGGCATCTCCCTGCCTTGATGGAAATCCTAGGGTTTGGGGTGCTGGTGAGTGGCACAGTTTAAGGACCAGGAGAGTATAAGATATTTTTATGTATTTTCCCCAGTATTTTTCTAATAGCTGAGAGTCAACCGTGTGTCCTGGCCACGTGGGAGGAAGACATGAAACCAAGTCAGGCCACCAGAACTTGCTCCCTGAGCTTTTGTTTCAGTGTTTGAACACAACAAGCCGTAGCCTGTTTCACCTCTCTGTCTTGTGCTTTCTCCATTGTCGGAAGAAAGGGAAGGGCAGGATTTCCTCCTCCAAGTGAGCGTGGCTAAACATCAGCAAAGGGCTTTGAGGTTGCACGGCACTGGGTAAATGCTGAGTGGTATTAATAATAACCTGCCCCTTTTTGCTAATGTGCTCCCCTTTGGAGTTCTGGTCTTTTATTATTATTATTATTATTATTATTATTACTGTAGCTGTTACAACACAGGATACAGGGGAGCTGAGGAGTGGAGTGCTGCCTCCATGTCTCTGCCTCCATCCTGTGCCGTCATACCCTGCCTGTGGAGTGGGTGGTTTATGTACCAACCCCTGAACAGCTCCTGCTCCCTGGAGGGTGTGAGAGAGCCCAGCGGCTCCCTGGCCCCGTGCCGGCTCATCCCCACCAGGTAGGGATGGTGGGAGACCCTCGGCTCTTGGCTTAGAGCTGCTACCTCCTCCCGCAGATCCAGGCAGCTCTGCGGGGGCAGGTGGGGAGGTAGAAGGGGACAGGGGGAGTGGGTGTGGGAGGGGTGCCGGCAGAAAGGGTTACTGCCAAACACAAACAAAAACACGATGCAAATGAGCTGCTTGCAACAGGTAGCCTTAATCAGATGCTGTCAGATGAATTCAGCATCTCTCCGATTGTCGCCTGCACTAGCCTCCCGTTCGGAAGCCCTCATCTGCTCCAGATGTGGTTTAATTTACTGCGACTTGGCTAATTACTGTAATTAAGGATTAATTACTGTTAATTACTTTCACATAAACTCAACGCCAGTCAAAGAGCGGAGCCTTATGAAGCCTGCCACAGCAGCGAACACAGCCACGGCAGCTTGGGTGGGCCCGCCGGGTCCTCGGGGCCATCCCGAGCTGGTGCCCAGCGCCTGGCTGGCCCCTGGCCCTGGCCCTCGCCCCACGGATCACCCCCTGCCCGGCCCTCCTGAGGCTGGTGGGCAGGCATGGCAGGGCTCCAGATGGCATCCAGCAAGCCAGCCACCGTTATTATCGTTAATAATTAGATAGAGCAGGGATTTGCTGTGCAAACCCTGGTTAGGAGGCCAGCAGCGTCTCCGGCAGGCTCTGGAAAGATGCAACAGATCTTCCCAGTGCTCCCACCTGCTGTGTCCTCCACTGCCCTGTCCCCAGTTGGGGGCCTTGCTGATGTCCCTTAATATGTGAGAGATGCAAAACTGTTATGCTTTACCCAGCGTCACACAAGCAAAAGGTGCTTTAGCAAACAAGGCAAGAAATCAACCCTGTATCTAAGGGAACAGGAGCAGGGAAAACCTGTGGTGGATGCGGGAAGGAGCACCAAAATGATTCATGGACAGTGTGGTGTATAGTGTTCCCAAGGGAAACAAGTGTCTGCTGGTGGCGCAGGGCCTGCCCTGCTTCCCTGGCTCCCTTAGACTTGTTAGGCTCCATATCTATCGGCCTTATTAGCTCTAAAAGTCCTGGGGCTTTTTCCATCACAGCAGAGGGAGGAAAAGCCTTGGAGGGGGGGAACATGAGGTTTTACGGTGGCAGCAAAGCCAGGAGTGGGCTGTACCCCATCTTCACCCATTGCCTGCAGCCCCGGCCTGGTCTCATGGCCACATGTGTAATATGAAGGCAGGATGGGAGAGAAAAATCGGCATGATTAGATCTCTGCCTGCTTGCTCTTGTGTCTCAGCATTTGAAGATGAAACATATTCATTTAGCTCCCAGGATGAATGGTTTTAATAAGGGGAGCAAGATGAGGTGGGGTAGTCCTGATGACTTCAGAGACCCATCAACTCTCCCCCTAAGGCCATTTCGGTGATGACATGGGCCACACGACCATTAATGCCGCAATCAGGACAAGTTTTCCGTGTCCATGCGAATCCTTCAGCTGGGAAGAGCGTGTTTTGGAGCCCAGGAGGAGATGTGTATCAGCAGTAATCAGATTGAGCCTGCAGGGAGGGCAGGCAGGGGGTGAAGCAAGGGCTCCCTGGATGCATTTCCTGGGGGCAGGCAAGGGGAAGCAGGGATGCAGGCGGACCATCCAGGGGTTGCGTTGCCAGCTAGTGTCTGCTGGATTTCCACCTTCCCAGCATCCTGGGTCCATACTGATGCCATCCTGATTAGAGGCTGAGACCTTGCTGTGCTCATTAGTTATTTCAGCAGGACCCAGCGCCTCCCTGTGCCATCCCACCCAGGCCCAACCGCTCCGCTGCCATCTGCCTCCAGGCTGGCTGTGGCCTGCTTAAGCCCCAAATCAAGATAATTCCCATTATCAGGAGCATCTCTGGGGGCAGGGCAAGGGACAGCACACCACTGCCGGTGTCCACATGGCCCGGCCTTGCCGGTTGGGAGCTGGGGGTGCGTGGGGGAAGCACGCTCCGGTGAGCGAGACGGGGGAGCCAGCCAGCGCTCCAGCTTGTCAGCTCCGCTCAGCCTGGCTGTCAGGCACAGGGATGTGGAGGCCCTCATTGCTTTAATTGACACCTTCCTCTGGCATCCCACACTCGGCATCCCAGCCCCATCCCTGCTTTCATCCTCCTTCTCCTCTTCAGGAGGAAGCTGGGGTGTGGTCCAGCACTCTTCCTTGCCCCGGTGCCCCTGGAGCCAAGGCTGGGGAAGAAATGAGGAGGGCACAGACTGGACCAGGATGAGTTCAGAAGTGTGGCCAGCATCCCTCACGTGACAGTTTTGTGCATGCTGATCTTTCCAAACGTTGGAACATCCCCTGAGGATTTTCTTGCCCCTTTCCTTTACCAAGGCACTCCAGAAATGTCTTGTGGCAGCATTCTTGGGTAATTGCTGCCTGTGGAAGGACAAGAGGCCGAAGAAGACCCATAGGATTTCTGATCATTCTTTGCTCTTCTGGAGATACCTCTGTGCGCTCATCAACAAGGCCTTGTTGCTCTGTGGAGCATATTCTGGCTATGCTGCAAGGTCTTGTGAAGCTCAAAGGAGGCGAGGAGAGATGGGGGTGGAGGAGCTGGTAGGATGGCTTCATCTTCCCCAGTCATCTCCGATGAAGATCGTGCCCAACACATCAGGGTGTCCTGCTAAAGGCCAGGAGAGTTGGCCACTTTGGCCACTTTCTGGGCCAGGAGCAGGGCAGATGGCCATGAGATGCTGGTGGTTTTACGCCTGGTGTTCTTTTCCTGGAGGGGACAGCAAAGGCATCGTCTCTCTTCCAAATGAACAGGAAGCAGCAGAGCTCATGTTTCTTGTCCATCAGGAGCTGTAGGCACAGCCTGTGACTCTGCTTGAACAGGAAAAAGGCTTCCCCTAGAAAGTTGCTGTTTATGGGGAAGTACCTGGTTGGAAAATGCCATCTCAGAAGCTCCAGGTACATTAGTTTTGGGGAAAACGAGGCGTGCAATGACTGGAAGTGGTGCTTGGACCAACTGCGATGGCAGCCACTACTGTCAGGTGTCTGGCAATGAATCTTGTCCCATTCTTTTCCACAACTTGACCTTGGTCTCTCCATCTAGTGCCCCACAACTTGACTACCCCAGACAGCAGACAGACTCCACAGCTGGTCCTGCTGTTGAATGGAGGCTTCAGAAAGCTTTGCTGGGATCGTGGTTGGTCCTGCAAGGACCAGCCCCCGGTCTTTACCTGGGCCTGCTGGGAACCTGCCATGCAAATAAAAACTGTGCCACTCTTGCCCATTTGTCCTTGCTGGGAGGTCTTGTGAACCGAGGTACCTCTGACATTCCTCCCAGGTGGCCAGTGCAGGCAACAGGGAGAGATCTCCCATGGACTGCTCCGTCTTTGCTGTCTATATTAAAGTTGGAAGCCCTTTGATGTCTGCCTTTGCAGCTCGGATTCTTCCAGGAGGCTCAGAGCAGCCTGTGTAATTAGCCTAGAAAAATGCCACTTTCATGTGGGTCGGGGGATCCAAGCAGAGAAGAGATTTCCAAGGGCTTTGTTCTACTGCAGGGAAATGTTTGGGCTTTGGTGTGTTTCGTCAGAGCTCTTCTTGCCCTTCCCTTTTTGTTCTGCTGTGGGGTGGAGCTCAGGGTTGTGGCAGGGAAAGCACACGTGGCAAGCTGCTGCTCCACAGGAGACAGGCCCTTAGGTGCTGGGCTGGGGTTTGGGTATGTGCAGAAGCATCTTGTGCTTGAGCAAGGGATCAGCCAGAGCTGTGCTCCAGCTGGCCCAGGGGAGGAGAAAAAACAACCCAGATATGGCAGGATTGCTTCCCATAGCTTCAGTTTTCTTCCTTATTTGCCCTAACAAGCATTCGAGGCAGGCGCTGCCCTTCCAAGCCCTGGTGGTCCCTGCCTGCAGGTGTTGCTGTTGCACCAGGGCAGGGGTGTAAATCAGAGAAGGGTTATCCCTCACTGGCAGTGGGTTTGTGCTCTTGGTCAGGTCTCGAGCTGGTTTTTGCCAGGTGTGGGTGTGGTCCCATGCCTGCCAAAAACCAGCTCGAGACCTGACCAAGAGGGAGGATGACAGCACCGTGCTTGCTGTCCTGCTGGGGTGGGGAGAGCCACTGTGGCTGTGCTGTGACTCCAGATGTCTTTTCTTGCACCGGGAGTTTGCTAAAATATAGGAGATCCTTTAGGGTTGCCTTGGCACAACAGGTTGCAGTTTTCAGCCTCATCTTTTACCTGCCTTTACCTCTGCCATTAAATCAGTGTCAGCATACCTGTGGCAAACAGGCCAAAGGCTTTTCTCTTGCTTTTGGTGCAGGTGCAGCACCTTACTTACTGCCTCCAGCAATCCTTTTAGCCTCATGCATCATCCTGAATGGTCCTGGATCAGAGTAGGAAGCACATTCCTGCAGCTGCTGCTGCTCTGGATGTGCTCTTGCCTCTTTCCTACCTTTATTTTTTTTTTTGAGGGAGGCAAATACATTGCTTTTCACATCATTTGTGTGACCCATCCAGGTTGCAGCAGGACCAGCAAAGAGGGACCGGAGATGCTCTGGCTGCAAAGGTGATCTCCTCCTGCCCTAGGAAGAGGATGTGTTGGCAAAGTGGTTTTCAGGGTCCTGAGGACTTTGCTTGGGAATATACCTGTATCAAACTGATAGTGAGGGTGTGCTCTAATCTCTGCCATCTGACAGGATCTCCCCAGTTTTAAAGCAGCAAAGGGCACAGTCATACTGAAAACTGGGCAGTGAATGGTTTTTATTTTCCCTCTGCATTTTCTCCCCTGGGATTTAAAGCAGCCCCAACCCACCTCACCCAACAAACCCAAAACCAACAGGTAATGGCATTTCTCCTCAACCCAGGGCTGTACCATCTGCTGTGGCCGTGGGCAGAGGTCTTACCTTTTCCTGGTTATTTTTCATGTATCTCTTGCTTAAAGACCTTGTGCCATGTTCCTGCCTAGAAGGGAGCCTTGGGGCCTCCCTGGGGATCCCCCTTGTCTTCTTGGGTCTGATTTCTTTCAGCTTTTACTTGGGGATGAATGGATGCAATGGAGCCCCCTGCACATGGGGTCCTGGCATCATGCATGTGAACATATAAGGTGCGGGTTATATATGGGATTATGGTATTTAGATCACTTTAATGAACGTACAGGAGAGCAGGGAAAATGGATCATTTATGGTTAGGATTTGGCTACTGTCAAAATAGGGTGTTATTTTGACGGTTGCTTTGTCTTTGCTTTCCGAGCAATATGAAGGTAGTTTCTTAGCAACAAAACTGTGTTCACAAACAACACTGGTGAAAAACAACCCCCCAGAAAAAAAGGAGGCAGACTCAAAAGCACCGCTCCTGTGTGTGTGTCCGCCGGTCACACAGCATCCATTAATTAAGTGCAGAATTTCTTAGTGGACAGCAGGTGCTTGTCCATGGTCATGGTGTCATGCTGGCAGTGCCCTGGTCCCTGCTGGGGTGGGTTGCTTGGGGTATGATCACTGTTCCTTTTGCAGAAGGGTAAACTGAGGCAGCTTGGGAAAAGTGTTACGGGATGGTCTTTAGGCAACATGGAAGGATTTGAGTTTCTGCTGAGTGCTACTTGCCACGTGGTAGCTGGCAGGTGCTGCCTTGGACCTTTCTTGGTCCAGGTCTTCTCCAGGGTCTCGTCCCTGCATCTCAGATGGATTCCAGAAGGAGGACGGGAGGGAGCTGCCTGCAAGCCATTTGGCAGCAGTTCTCCCATGCAATTTGGAGTGTCTCTCCTTTGAAGGAGGTGCTGGGCCTGGTGTCTGTGCTGACGTTGGAGTCCATGAGAGCAAGCGGTTCCTCCAGCCAAGTATCTGCCAGGCTGTGTCGGGAGAACTTTTATCATTTCTGTCACAGACATCACAACTCGCTTGTCTTACCATACATCTTCCTAAATGTGACAGAATATTCAGCTGTTATTAATTGAATACTCTCTAATTTAACTGCTTAGCAGGACAGAGAGTGACTGGTTTATCTCAGCACCAAGAGCTGCTGTCAGGCACACAGGAGGTTTTGGGGTGCGGAGAAGTTACTTGGGGAGTGGAATGGGGCTTTTTTTAGTATCCCCCCCACTGCCACCTGCATGGGACTGATCCTCATCCTACCAGGGAGGGGCTCAAGCATATGCTGCGACTCCTGGTCCTGGAGCACATGGCTAAGCCCAGGATGGAGATGCTGAGGACATTGCTGCTTCTCCATCCCATCCTGGCATTATCATTTGGGGTTAGAGAGAAAGGGACATCCTGGAAGCATGGCCAAGAGCTGGTGATGCTCCCTGGGTGCCTAGGATGGAGCGGTAATTTCTACTGATTTGTCCCAGTCTCCATTCATGTGGGTAAATCCCTTCTTCTCTGTGGAGTTGCTGGAAGCAAAGCTCAGTCCTTCAGTGTTCTCCTTGATGGCATCACATGCCCATCATGGCCTGGCCATCCCCACAGTCCCTGGCAGATCCCAGTTACGACTTCTTGTCTTCCTCCTCCTTTACATTCCTATCCAGAAGTGCCAGAGATGTCCCATATGCAGACATGTCATGTTAGGGTTGCTAAGAAGCTGGGATGCTTTGGAGGACAGGGGAGGCAGCTCTCCTTGCTCTCACCTGGGCAGCAGGCTGGTGGGGGACCATCCCTTCCAGCCTCCCCAGCCCCGTGCCTGCTTGCACATGCATGTGTTCACAACTCTCGGCTGCTCTCCCAGAAAGTTCAAACCCAGAGTCAAGTTTATTGTTTCTATCTCGTTTATTTTAAGTATAGTTTTACACTTTATTATATGCTGTGACATCTTAAATGGAGCCTGTCACTCTATCTTGACTACTGCTAGGGGCTACAGCCACTTACTGTGTCAGGCTTTTCGGCAGTCCTGATTAACGATATCAAAACGAATGGATCCCAGCACAGGCACAAGCAGAAAAATCAAGGGGTGATTTGCATACTTAAATTGTGCAACACATCAAAAGGCTGCAGCCCGTGCAGGTATTGCACCGGCGCAGCCCAGGGATGCACATTCCTGCTGTCCTTAATCCCTGGGTACGGGACCTGTAAGTGCTGTGCACACCTAAGTCTATTTATTCAGTGTCTTCAGCCAAAAAGAAAAGCCTTACCCTTCTTTCCAGGAGTTTTTTCATCTCCCTGGGCAATATATCAATTAGGATAGCTAAATGGAATAATATTTTTTTTTCTCTTGTGCCTGTTGGGATATGTTGCAGAATTACCCATGCAAATGCGCTTTTTTCCCTGAAAGTAACATTTTGTTAGGTTAATTCATGCACCGGAGAAACAAACTTTCTGTTCTTCCAGTCCAATCTCCACTTACAAGTCGGGTTTTTGTAACCCTGTCATTGAAATGCGAGGTAGCCTACAGTAATTTGAATATTTCATTCTGCCGGCTGCTAATGCACTCTGCATTACAGATGGTACTTGCTCCATCCTTCTGGACTGGGTTCAATTATAAATGAAAGTAGGGAGCTGAGATTTGTCTTTTTGTCTGTGCTTAGTTGGAATAACACAATAAAGCTTGATGGGTAAGAATTTCTCAAACTGCCTCTGCTTTGCCTGCAATGTCTCCGGTGTAGCTTTCTTCTCTTGATAGTGGATCCTGCTTGCCTTTCAAGTTGAGCTTGGAGTATTTGCTTTGGCAGTGATGGGGTTTTACACAAGGAATTTTTGGCTCAGATGTTCCCTTTTTGGAAGTGCTTAGTTCAGTCTTCTTTCTAGCTGTTTATTTACTGGGCTCTGTATCCCCCTTTGCATTCCAGGCCAGGAGTGGTGGTAGGAGAAGCCTGCTTAGGCTGGGGAAGAAGGGTCGTGCGTGGCTTCTGCGGTGGTGGGGACACTGCTGGGGTGGTGGGGTCATCCCAGTGTGTCCCTGTTGACAGGATCAGCAGCGTGGTCTGCATCCACAGAGAAGCAATGGGGATGCAGAGCAACCCTCCTCCATCCCAGGGTTGCTGCCATGGACTCTTCCCAAAGGCCCTAGGAATAAAAGGGCCCCTAGAGATCCAATGAAAACATTTACCTCTGCTTGGTGATTAACAAAAGGGGGTTGGAAGCCTCCAGCCCAGCTGCACGGGTGCTCTCTATTACATACAGATGCCTTTTGCGAGCTTCTTGGCCATCCCAGCCGGTAAAAGCAATATTGCCGAGGGAGTCGGAGGAGGTGAGGGCAGGGCTTTCAATTTGGTTTTACATTTACAAGGACCAGATGGCCTCGCTGGAGATGATCTTTGATCTGGGACGCAGCCGGAGTTGGGCAAAGATTTTTTTTTTCCTCTTGTTCGTTTTTTAATCTCCTTGCTGGTTCTGGCGGGGCCTCTCTTGCAGGAGCAGGGGGAGCTGCATGTCCGTCTGTCTGGCTGGTGGGGCTGTGTGTGAGCCCCCTGTGCCCGTGGGGATGGGTGAGTTCGCTAGTGAAGCCGTGAGCGGGGTTGTCCAAGGTGGAAGGGAGAGTCAGATCCCGTTACACCATCGCCCCACAGCATGGAAATCTGCGTCAGCAGCCTCTTGGCATGGAATATAATTAAACACACACAGCGCCTCGAAACAGAAATGCCACTAATTGATTATTTTAAAATTTTTTCCAATTTTTTTCTGGTGTCTCACACCCTCCCAGCAGCGCGGACGTGTGGGGGCTCTCTCCTCCTGTCTTGCCTTGCCAGTTTTGGATTTCTTTCTTCCCCTCACATGTTTTGAATGGAGTGGGAGCGAAAGCAGCCGATCCTATTTCACAAGTGCTTGGACTTGCAGCACTCTCCCTCCTGTCCAAACAGATCGTTTACAGAAGGGGCCTCTATTTAAAGAAGGAACTGAACATTCAGAGCTGTTTTCTGGCCTTAAAATGCTGCCGACCGGCTGTTGCCTCTCAAAGAGTCGGGCTTTGTCTGGTGTGCTCGAGGACCAGGTTTGACGCCAGGCTCAGCAGGTCGGCGCGGTGGTGCGAGGGACTGAGCATCGTGCAAAAAATGTGCTCCTTTGTTTGCCGCCATCATTGGATCACAGCAGAGTTGGGTTCAGGATAGCATCTTACCCATGGGAGCTTGGTGGAGTGTCTAGACTTGGGCAAACCTCACCTCTCTGTGGCAGTGTGGGTGGGATAGGTTTGGAAACAAAGTAAATGGAAAAGGAGCATTTGGGTAGGTTTTGGTGGGATCTTCGTATGGCGTGGAGAGAAAGACCCAGAATCATAGAATCATTTAGGTTGGAAAAGACCTTCAAGATCGTTGAGTCCATATGTTAACCTAGCACTGCCAACTCCACCACTAAACCCTGTCCCTAAGAACCAAATTTGCCTGTGTCCTAAATACCTCCAGGGATGGTGACTCCACCACTGACTTTGTGTGTAAGGGAAGTCTGCAAGGAGTTAAAAGGAACCTGTAGTTCTGGAGAGTTGTGGTACTGCAAAACCACACAAGGGTGACATGCATACAGGCTCCAGGGAGGCTGGGTCTGATCCTGTCATCTTGGTGTCGTCTGTAACACTGAAAGTAGGTGCCTGAAAGGGTCCAGTGTTGAATATGTTGCATTTAAATGGATGCAACAGGAGTTGTGGTGAGATTTCTGATACCCTTGGTTGTGGTTGTTGGTTGTGCTTTGCACTTGACCTGTCCTCATAGGTATATAACTTACTTTCAGATTTTTCATGGAGAAGGCTTTGAATTGCTTGCTACCATGCCTGGGAAGTGGTGCACGTGTGGAGGGATGGTTTGTAAAAGCTTCTGGAACAGGAGACCCTGTCTGTCAGGGATCGGCAGTGTCCAGCCTCCACAAGGCAGAGACCCTGGGCCATGGCTGAGCCTCAGAGGAGACTATGACCCACGGTAGCACTTGTGATCCACTCGTACTCAGCAATGGCTGCCATCTCCCCTTGGCCAGGGCAGTAGGTTTCCTTCTGCAAAACCCATCCCTGAGGTTTTACACTGAGTGGAGAATCTTCCTTAACAGTTGTTTCTCCCTTCTCCTTTGTTTCCCTCTTTTTTTCACGCACCAAAACAAAGAGGATATACTGATCCTGCAGCCACCTTCTCCAAGCACCAGGGAATGAGGCTGCCTTCAAGTGAGCAGAAGAGTGACAAGGGCCACACTCAGCTCTTGGGATGCATCAGAAGGTTGCTGCTGGAAATGGGAAGGTGGTTCTGGGCAGAGAGCGTGCCTGTAAGTGGGAGGTGGGGAGGTTCGTTGGCAGTGGAGGGACAGGATGTGGCCACGGGGCGCTCTGCAGTGGGAGCAGTTCCCAGTCTGTCCCCAGCTTTTGTAAAGATGTCTGTCGTGGTTCTGTGCTGCCCACTTCGGGAGAGAGAAGGGGAGAGAAGGGTGTATTTCCTGCAATGGCTTGGCTCCAAGATCTGGAAAATCTTTCCTATATTGCACAAAATCCTGAATCTAGCCCATGGCAAGGCCATCAGCTTGGCAGCAGAGTGGCAGCGCTCTTGGAAGTGTAATGGGCAGTGGGCACCTTCAGAGTATTTAGCAAACCTGAGACTGGACTGGGACATTGCCATCGGACGAGCTCCAAGCCAGCTTTCCTTGGATGGAGTCTCATGGGTCATCTTTTTTGAAGGATGGCAGGATAAGGGAATTCAAAATGCAGCTTTTCAACCTGGGCTTCTGCCAGTCTTTTCGCTTACAACTTTCATGGCCCAGCCACTATGTGCATTGAGCAGCCTTTTGCAGACAGTGTGTCCAGGGGAGATGACCTTTGGAGAGGGGAGCAGGCTGGAAAGGCAGCTTCTTTCTGGGGGAAAACCTCTCTTTGTTTGTTCTCGGGTTTCAGGGCTTGGCCTGGGGCCGTAGAAGTGGGACCCTTGTCCTCAGAGGAGCTCTGGAGGCCCCAGCTTCTCATTAACAGATTCAGCTCATTCAAAGAACCCATTTCTTTTCAGTGAGGAGAATTCATATGCAAAGCACTGCACAGATCCCAGCCCAACTCCCCGTTCAGAGGAGGGGGTTTATGGCTGGACCTGATCTGGGAGCAGTCCTGTCCTTTGTTTACTGATTTATTCATGGCTTAGGCAGCCCCAAGTCCATGCCATGCTCCAGGCTGGGATGCCACTCCAGGTGTGAGGAGCACCAGGTCCTCCTCATTCCCTGGAGTGAGGACAATGGCTTACTCTGTCCCTCAGTGACCATTTGTTCTCTTGGTGCTGTCATGGGGACTCGGGTCCATCTGCAGAACTCCACCAGGAAAGGGTGAAGTCCTAGCACAGTCTGTCTTGGAGGGACATGGTTTATGCTGCTCCCCTGAGGCAGACCAGCCCCTAGTCAGTCAGCTGGGTCTCATCTTCTATTCAAATCTGGCCCAGCAGCAGAGGAGTGCAGAACCTCACTCTGCTTTCCTTTTCCTGCCACTGCTGCTCGGAGCAGCTGGAGGTTTTTCCTGTCCATGGTGGGATGGAAGAGGCTGGGTGGCCATGCACCATCTCTCCCTTATGGTGTGATTAGTGCAGTTGGAGAGTTTGAGATGAGCTAGGTTTGCCTATGTAGATAAGGGATTGATTGTGATTCAAGGCTGTGGCTGGAGCCTGCTAATCCTGCCCTGCTTAGGAAAGGGAAAACTGTTCCGTGAGATAAGAGGGTGGGATTGCTCCAGCCAGCTTCAGCATTGCACCCCAGCATCAGCCTGCTTCCTGGACAGACCATGAGCCTAGCCTGGGGATTTGTCAGGTGCTCAGTGGGATGGGGAGGGGACCTTTGTGGGGCCAAAATTTATCCATGCTCTTCCAAGGACAGAGTGTGCCAGTAAGATAGTGTTGATCTGTCTGAGCCCAGAGTTTGGCTCTGAGGTGGTGGGTTGTTTGCAGTACTGGGGGAAGCTGATGTGCTTAATCAGGTGGAGCTGTGAGGGTTTGTGCTTTGTGGGACATGGCAGAGGCACGCTGGAAGCTGCTGTGAGTGGGAGGAGAGGAGGTGGTTTGTCCACTGGTGGGGTGTTAGGCTCTGGTTGCCTTGTTTCTAATGTTTGGAAGCTCTTCTGTCCTGCTTTCTGCTTCTAAATGCTCTGCTCAATGATCTCTGTGTGGTGCAAGAGTGCTACCTGCCCCTGAATATCAGCTTTGAAAATTCCAGCTGGGAGTTTTGCTGCCAAAGCCCACCAGCCTGTAGCAAAGCATCCACGAGGACACACAGATTTTGGCATCAGGACTGTAAAATGAAAAACAGAAAATATTTAAATTTGAACAACAGTGTTTCGGTCGACCTTAGCAATAACTGGGCACGTGGGGCCAGTGTCAGAAGTTTCCATACCAGGCTCATTTACTAGCCATGAGCTAAACTGGTCAGCAGGAGCAGGATACAGGGAAGGACTGGAAAGACGAGCTCATCTGTGTTCATTCAGCTTCCCCACAGAGTCACATTTCACGGAGAATCTGGTTTTCAGTAATCACAGCAACATTGTGCTTTATTTTTTGGGCTATTTTAGATCATTGTCCAGTTTGGGGGGGATATTTTTTCCACAGAATATGTTAGTAATAATTTTCCAGATCTTTTGATCGTTTGCTGCCAGATCCTTGCTCGCTATGGCAACTCATTTGGCATTTGGGATGGGTTTAGGAGAAAACTGGTGCAGACTCTTTGCCAGCACTATGAAATAAGTGTCTCTCTTCTACAGCTTCTGTGGCACATCCAAGCTGCATCCTCCTGAAGTGATGGAGAGCTGCTGCTGGGAGCTGAGAAACTTTTTGGCATGTGATAAATTCCCTTCTCCTGTTCCCTACATCCCAAAGTTAAGGTTTGAGGGAAATGCAGCCTTTGCTTTTTTAAAATTTGTGTTGGATTCAGCAAATAATTTAGACACTTCCACCCTAGAAAGATGAGAAGTTACTATTTTTTCAAAGTTATGTTTTTAAAGCAGTTTAATTGGTTTGAAATTGGCCCAAATTTTTATTTAAACAAGAAAAAGGTGGGGGGGGGGCGGGGAATGGATAAAATGAAGTCGGAGGAGATTTTGGTTTTGATTCAGGAAGCATTTTTGATTGATCTGAATTTGAGTTGTGATGCAAGTTTCCAAACTGGTGGTGAGTAGGAGGGATCTGGGGGAAGTGCTGCTGTCGCGAGCATCTGATGCTTCTGTTGTTGGTCATGGCTTTGGTTGGGTCTCCAGTTGGGCTCACTGGCCATGGCTGGAGCTGACCTCTAGGCCTACATGGACCCTTACTCTGAACTGATGTGACTTGCTTGTGTCTCTTTGAGAGTATCTTATCACAGTTTTATGGACTAAAGGAATATTTCTCCACCCTTAAAAGCATCTCTCTGCTTTGTTTTCAAAGAACCCTGAAGGACACTCCTGTGTTGGGAGAGGGAGTGGGTTTACGATGATCCAGGGTGGCTTTGCAGTGATTATGGGTACAAGCCTCTCTCTTGATTTGTTGCTGGGATTTTTGGTTTATTTCATGGTGTTAGACAGTGAAAATTGGTGGCAGAAACAGCCCATCCATTTCACAGAGTTCCTCCTTTTGCTGGGAAATAAATAAATAAGTGGATGCACAAAAAGCCATTTTGCTGGCTGAATTTTTCCATGCCTCATCTCACGGCAGCCTGTTTTGGAAAATCTGAGCAAAAATCTGTTCATCCATTTGTAAATTCTGGAAAGGTTGAAATGAGGAGGGGAACTTTAATGTCAATTGTAAGAAAAAACCATGAGCTTCTCTTAATTCCTGCTTCCTGGAAGGGCGTGTGTCTGTGTATTTAGAAATTCCAGCTTCTATTTATGTTGGAAATAGGTAATTGCATTTTGATGTTGATTTTCTCAGTGGCTTTATGTAAACATGGTGAATATATTCAACCAAGGTTTAAAACTCTTGTGATTATTTGACATTGAAGTGCTCCACCCTTGTTGTGAAGACTGTGATTCCCATTTAAGGTGGATGCTGTGTGCTTTGAGAAGAAGGCATTTCTGTTGTGTCATGTGGACCTTTGACCTGGCAGTGTGAAGACCCAGCCAGGGGTGCTCCACAAAGCTCTGAGCATTTATTTCTTCTGAGCACTGGATATTGAAGGCAATTTTGTGTTTCAAGAGAGCACTATGAGAGTGGTAAGGCCCTGGCACAGGTTGCCCAGAGAAGCTGTGGATGTTCCATCCCTGGATGTGTCCAAGGCCAGGTTGGATGGGGCTTGGAGCAACCTGGGATAGTGGAAGGTGTCCCTGCCTATAGCAGGGAGTTGGAATGAGATGATCATTAAGATCTCTTCCAACCTAAACCATTCCAGGATTCTGTGATAAGATCCAAGACACGGGATTTTCTTTGGTGTGGGGGGATTTACTGTTTCAGAAGAAAGTAGGCTGCAAATAACACTTGGATAGGAGAAAAACCCAAGCGTTTAGGTAGATGCATGGAGTCTGGGGACTTAGCTGCACAGAGAAAGTTTGGGAAGTGCAACTCAAGCCTGTGGTATCATGGATCAGCCAAGGTAGCAAACCCTAGTTCTCCTGACTTGGTTGCAACTACATATACGAGTATAAGGAAGATGCAGTCCCTGAATATATAATTGTCCTCAAATAGGAGACAGGTGGAAGTATTCGTGTCCCAAGTTCAGTGCTTTTGATCCTCAGTCTTCACAAATGGAGTCTCAGGCTCCAGAGAATATTGAGATAGGCTTAAAATAAGATGATTAGTTACTGGTTTGTTAGGAGGGGCATTTGCTGGCATTGCAGCTGTCCCTCTGTTTGCTGACTGTTGTTTAGACCTGGAGCTGTAAAAAAATAAGTTTAAAGGAAGCAGCGTTTTCCAGTGAGCTTGTGTGACTCCTGAAGCTGGGTTTCCCCAGGCAAATGTTGCTGATCCCAAGAGACTGGAAGAGAGCTGATGGCCCAGATGTGTTTCAAAGCTGGGCTGTGCTCTGCGTGGGCGCGTGCAGGAGTTTTGGGGTTCCCAGGCAGAAACTGCCATGTCTTCTTTGTCTGTACCACCCTCACGGGCAGCCAGTGTTCCAGGAAATGATTTGGGCTACACCTTGGTGTCTGGGTTGGGTGTTGTTGGGGCATATGAGTGTCTTGGTGGGGAAGGAGGCACCTCACCCACTTGAGGCCGTGCAAGAGGACAGAGAGAACAGCCAGAAGTGCTCCACCAGTGGTGGACATCTCGGGTTTCCCCATGAGAAAGTCACATCAAAGGCCCCCTCACCGCCTGACTGAGGAGTTGTCTGTTTGCCTCTCCTGAAACTCCGTTGTTGGGTGGGTTGTTCCCCCCTCCCAGTACATCTTAGGCACAGTGGAGGCAGGAAAGAAAACCCTTCTGAAAATCACAACGTAATTGCTCCCATCTGCTCCAGCACTGCTTCCCATTTCTGCCTGCCAGGATGCTTGTCTCTGATGCTAAGTAGCACATTATTTTCGATAAGTTGCAATCATTTACTTGAAATCTCCTTCTCCTTTAAAATGTCCCCCTGGAACGGCAATTCAGTAAGTTGGGAATGGGCAGAAACAACCATGGAAAAACCCATCCAGAAGCAGCCGAGCTCGGGCAGGAGGGCAAGCGCTCCTCCCGAACTATTAAAACCACCCAGCAGGTTTCATTGTACGGTGGGTTTGTTTAAATGCCCAGCCACTGGGTCCAGCCCTTGGCTGGTTGTGTCAGCAAATGGGGCTGCAGAGGAACTGCCAGCTCACATCATCAGAGGGAATCTTAACCAGGCAGTCACGGAAATTCCACAGGACCTCACTTTTGACTGCTGAAGTCAGCGGAGAAAGAGCCGCGCTGGCTCTGGGGGACCAATTCCTTCATCGTCACAGCCTAGGTTGGCATCATGTCTTACCACCACACCGTGTATCCTCCGGTGAGGGGGTGTGTGGAGTCTGGCTTGGATAGCCCCCTGCTTCTTATATCTCCTCAGCATGAGGATGCTGACCACAGTAGGATAAATGCCCTTTCTAGAAGAAAGATGGAGCTTGAAGGTCCTTTGCTGTTGTCACTGCTGAGCCAGTCTTGTGCTAAGCCATCACCCCCAGCACATTTGATTGCCTTCGTGATTTTGTTCTGTCTGTGTTGCCTGCACAACTCTAATTTGGAGGGTTTGGAAGGGGTGAAGAGGAAAGAGTTGCTAAGTGGAAGTACTTTGGCGTGGCCTTGGAGAAGAGAGATGACTGTGTTCTCAGCTCCTATGCTTTTCAGATTCCTTTGGAAAAATGCTCCCACGGAAATGGAGTAAATAAAGTAGGGGATGGTGGCATGGAGTACCTGAGGAGTCTGGTACCCGCCTTTGTGGATTTCTTAGGTGCTTTCACAGCCCCAGGCCATCCCCAAAGTGGTGTCTCTTCAAAATGTGTCTGGCAAGGGCTCCTTCTCTTGCCCTGGTCCCCCCACCCTGGCTGTACCTCAGATTCTGTGACCTGAGGGGACACCAGGCACAGGTGCCAAGGTGTGGGGACATGTGGGGTGCTGGCTGCACATCTCATGTGAGCATGGAGCTGGCTGCTTTGCAGGTGCTCTTTGGAGATGTTGGTGGGAAGCGTCTTAGAGCATCTGGAAGCTTTGGTCACTCAAGGCACTTTCCGTCCCGTGCCCCTGAATCGCAGGGCAGGCAAGGAGCAGAGGAGCTAGTTTTGGCTTTATCTTCTCGCCTGCTTCTCTGAGGTCAGTCCTGCCACCACTTCCCATATCCTGCACTGCAGCCACACCACAGAGCTAGCCCAGGCCTGGGATGTGTCGATGTCCTCTGAACCCCGTGGCTGTGATCCCTTTCTCCAGAGGGAGAAGGAGCAAGTGTGTGAGCTGGCAGCCATTTTCCAGCTGCTGAAATGGGTCTCTGTGACCCTGGTGACGACCATGGCCGGATTGCAGGCTAGTGGCTCCATGGTCCCCAGCTGCTCCCGCTGCTGCCATCGGAGATGGTGACTCTGTGACAGCCGTGCTCCTCGGATCCGCTCCATGATCAGCCGGGCAGTGCAGGCAGGGGCAGGGCACATGCCTTGGGTTTACTTTTAAAATGCACTCATATATATATATATATATATATATATATAACACACACACATATATATAATTTTTTTTCCATGTGTATATATTTACATATAAAAACGCATTTTGATCAGCAGGGGACCTGGGCGAGAGCTGAGCACCATCTAGTGGCAAGCACCACGGCTCCAGAGGCTGCCAAGCCAGCAGGAAAGCAGCCAAGGACAGAAAGTCTTGCAGGAATTTTCCTCCCCCCTGACCCCCCGCACCTACCAGTCACTATCTTTCTTTTTGTTCTTCCTTTTCCCCCACCTTTCTTTAATCAGGAGCAGCAAATGGGGGGTCCTGGAGATGCACGAATGCCTACATGCCTGCAGCCCCTTGGACCACTGAGGATCATTCCACTTCATTTTTTCTGTTTTAATTTGGTGGGAGAGCAGGATTCTTTTGCCATTGGCTACTCAGGCACTTCAGGTTGGGTACTGCCTGTTCCAGCTCATCCCAGACTCCCCAGCCAGCAGAGCCTCATCCCATCACAGGGGGCAGTTTGGAGGGTCTGAGCTGCCAAGGAGCCCAGCATCCCAGGCATCCCAGCAGGAGGTGTGTCGGAGCTGGGTCCAGCACTGGGAAGATTAAAAGGAGCTTTTAAATAATAATTTTGTCTTCTCCTCAGCTGAGCACAGCCTTTCAGGGATAAATAAGCAGCATCAGTCCTGCTTAGACACGTTGGCCTTTCCATTTACTTTCTCCCATGCCTTATTCTGAGTGAGCAGCCAAGCCCCGGCTGGCTCTGTACAGTCCCTGGCCAGGTTCAGGTCTCTAGGTCTCTACATGGGGGACACAGCACCAGCGGGTGCCGGTCTGTGCGTGTGACACAGGAATAAGGCTCCCGGGAATATACAGCACTTTCCATCAGGAAGCAGCTCTTTAAACATAAACTAATTAATCACTCGTGCCTACCTGTCAGGTCAATGATTCCTGAGATTTTTAATCTAAAAATATTTCCCTTTTGAAATCCAGATGTGCCTGTTTTGGCAACTCTGCTTTTGATTTGTTTATTTGAGGTGTTGTTTAGGTTTTTTTTTTATTTTTAACCTGTGTTCCTTTCCTTTTGTGTTTTGGCTTTTGATGTGCTTTAATTGACTGATTTTTTTTTTTTTTTTTTTGTCCTGAAAGAATAGGAATTTATTCTTTTTATTTTCATGGCAAGTCTCTCTCCCTGCTGCAGCCTGTCAGCTTTCCTCTTCTCTTTTTAAGGAATTTGGCTACATTTGCCTCATATTTCAGTTTATGGACCATAGACCCCAAACCATTTTCTTGATGAAATCTGTCCTCTCCCCTTGGATCTACTTATCGTGGCTGGGTGCCATGGGAAGCCTCCTGTGGTGGGGGGAGATGCTAGTCCTGTCTCCTGAGGGCTCAGCTTCAAATTTGGCACTCTGCCCTCATTCCTCCATATAGAAATAATCCTCCCTAGCATGGAGTTATTTATTATTAGTTCCAGTTTTACTGTTCTTGGGCTTTTTTCTGCCCACCTTCCCACCTTTGTTGACAGTGCATATTTTAATCACAAAAATGCCAGTAAATGCATGAATGAATAAATGATCCAAATGTATGAATAAAATAAAATTAAATGAATGAATGAAATGTCCTGAAAATAGTAATTTCAGTAGGCTTTGAGGCTTTTTAAAAAAGCTCTTTTTAGTCTTAACCAATCCTCTCAACAGAGCCTTTTACTTCAATTTTATACTGATAATAGCTGTATCTTTAACTTATTGCTGAGTGGGGAAGACAATACTTGGTGGTTGCTGGGGTTTTTTAGCTGCTCTGATTTTATATCTTGTTGCCAACTGATCTTCCACTGCTTTTTTAGTTTAAATAACAGGACTAATCACTTGCTCTTGTTTTTGCCATGGATTGGGAGGGGGTTCAAATTCATCTCGGGTGTCAGCGGGCATGGCTTTATCAAAATCCATGCAACATTTCCCAGCTCTGGATGTGCAAAGACTGTGTGCCCATGGGGTGTGTGTGCTCAGAGCCCCTGTGCCAGATGAGATGGGAAAATATGATTGTTTTCCCTTAGGAAATGCCTTTTTTATTCGCTCATCAAGGGTTTATTTTATTTATGTCATTTATTATGCAGCTATGCATGTGTGCATGTGGAAATCTCAAGCTGTTGTTCCCTGTTCAAACACAGACCATGGAGGGGGACACAGGGGGAGCACATAGGGCACCTCCATTTTTCTGACATGGGACATTCCAAGTGGTTGGGATGCTCCCATGTTGTTTTTCCAGGAAAGCCCTCACAGGAAAACTTTTCCTTGGAGCAGTAATTTGGGCAGGGAGCACAAAGATCAGAGGAAGATTCTCTTTTTGAAAAGTCACTATGGGAGGATTAATTTATTGTTGTTCCTTTTCTCAGCATGATTTAGACATCAGTGGAACGACTGGATTTTTAAAGAAAAGGCATTTTTCCATGAATAAAATTTATTTCATGCATTTTTTTGCATGTGTTCCCAGTGTGTGGCTAAAAGCATGGACTTCAAGCCCTCTCCACAGTCCGTATTTCAAGATGTGGAAACCAAGGCACAGTTGCCCTGGGCTCTGTGTGTCTTTCTCTGCCATCTGGGGTTGATGTAAATGACATGTTGGGTGACATGAGAGGACCCCTGAGCGAGATGAGATCAGGGATAGAGACTCCCAAGTTTCCTATCTCATGCTTGAGTCAGGATATGGTCCCTATCACTTCTGGCAGCAAGAATGGGTACATTTATTGGTTTTTTCGATTGCTGTTGCTAGAAGTTTTGCTGCTTATTTGAGCAGAAAGTGTGGCTTTCTGGGTTAGCTCTGTGGTGAGCTCACTGCTGGTTCTGCCCTACTTCTGTCCTGCGGGAAGAAGGGGAAGGGGTAGGGAAGAGGAGCAGGGAGCTGGAGTGCCCCAGGGAGCCAAGTAGCTGTGCTTGGTGATGAGTACTTGGAGCATCAGGATGCACACTGCCTGTTGGGAAGGAAGAAAACCCCTGCTGATGGGGTCAGTCCAATTTGGGATGAGCTTCCCTCAGTTAAGCCCCGGGTGTGACTCAGGCTTTCCTCTCCCCATTGTGTTCCTGCAGTGCTGAGCATCCGGGGGGCGCAGGAGGAGGAGCCCACGGATCCCCAGCTGATGAGGTTAGACAACATGCTCCTGGCCGAGGGGGTAGCAGGCCCCGAGAAAGGAGGGGGCTCAGCTGCTGCTGCCGCTGCCGCTGCTGCATCCGGAGGAGCTGGCTCGGACAACTCGGTGGAGCACTCTGACTACAGAGCCAAACTCTCCCAGATCCGACAGATCTACCACACGGAGCTGGAGAAGTACGAGCAGGTAACAGGCTCCTTCGTGGTGGAGAGGTGGTGCTCATGGGGTGGTGAGAGCAGCAGCCGGAGTGGGAGAGCTGCTGCTCGATGGTGGCGTGGGTCTGCACAGCCTGGATCTCTACTGACATCTATTGTTAGGAGTGTATGGGCAAATGCAGCTGGGTATTGGAGTGAAAACATGCTTTTTTAGGATTGGGAGGGTTGGGGGTTTATGTTGGGATGTGGCATGAGAATAATGTTGGCATGGGTTGCCCCTTGGATTTTCACTTTTCACTCCTCCCCTGATATCTTACCCAAAACTGGCCCTATGAAGAAAGAGGCCTCTCTGATGTGCTGGCCTCACTGATGAGAGCTTTCCAAGCAAGACTTGAATCAGAACCTTCCTTGAATATATTTTCTGCTTAAAAAGCTCTTTATCCAGGGAAACAAATCTTTTTTCTTGCAGTAAATTACTCTTTAAAAAGAAAAACTAGTTGGGTCGTAAACACAACTGCCGGTGACACTGACAATTTCATGAAGAGCCTTGCAGGTCAACACTCAAAACCAGGTCCTTTCAAGTGCTTCCGGATGTTTTGCAGATCTCTCTTCAGGGCTGCACACCTTGCCCTTGCAGTTTCCACCCTCAGGTTATGGTTTATGGATGTGAGCAAGAAGGCATCCGTCCTCTTTGGGTGCAGGACAGGCTCCATTGCCAGGGGCCAGGCAGGCTTTCAGGTCTCTGGTTTAGAGCCAGTAAAAGGCTCCATTTTACCTGGCTAACTTGATGTGTGGTGGGGCTTTGGGGTATCTCACCCCCATGGGCATGTTGGCCAAGCTGAGGGAAAGGTGCCCCAGGGTTAGAGCTGGAGTCAGGGTGGCCAGGCAGGGCTCTGGTATCGGAGCAGCCAAGCACAGTCATGCCTTGAAAGGTGTTTTGGCAGAGCCTTGGAGAAGGCAAGGAGCAGGCAGTGGGCTGTTGTAAGGATGACCTTTGGTGGCTCTCCTCAGCCCCTGAGGCACAGAGACAGGGAGGAGCCTCAGCCATCTCACATGGGTGGGAGTGGAGAGCACATCAGGGCTCATCTTTCAGACCCCAGGTGAAGAGGGAGAGAGATACCTCATGTTCTCTGCTGCCCAGGTCCAAGGAGACACTCTTGGCACAGACAGGGACAGGCTTCAGGGAAGGACCTTCTGCTTCTTCCTCCCCTTGGGCAGGAGTTTTGTTTGTTTGATGCTCTGATTCTGTTTTTGCTTTGCTTTTGCTCCCCAGAGATACCTAGGTGAGAGAAGCCTTTAGCCAGGCCTAGAGGGTAGGATAGGCCACATCTTTCCACCTCACAACCCACTGACAGGGTTTGGTTTTGCTGCTGAGTTGCTTTGCAAGTGGCTATGCTGGTCCATATCTCTGGTACCATCACCCACAGTCCTGCAAAACCAGGGCTCAGGATTTTTACCACCTCCATCCCACTCTCTCCAATCTCACTGTTGGGAGCTCAGCCCCTGGCTTCTCAGTCTGGCTGCTGCTGGGTCAGCACCGTACTCAGTGGTGATTTTTCCTTTGATGCTCTTTATTTCATGCCACAAGGAGATGATCTGAAGTTGCTGGGGTGTCTGGGAGCAAAGAGATGCCCAGCTGAGAGCTCTCATAGCCAGCACTCGCACCAGGAGATGGAAGTCAGCAGCTGGAGTTGGGGATGGGCAGTTGGAGGGGCTCTGCTGGCTTTGGGGTTGTCTCCTTGTTGGGTCTGAGCCATGGTGGGAATTCAGGTTGGAAGGGTGGGGTGAGGCATAGCAAGTCAAGCCCACGTCACCAGTCCACAAATCCAGTGTTTCTTTCCTCTGTCAGCCCCCTTTTCCCCGTCATGGGGTGGGAACTGGGGATGCTGTCCCCAGAGCAGCTACTGTCATCCCAGGAGCACCAAAGGCTTCTCAAGCCATCACTGTCCAAGTGCTGCTCTCAACCTGGTTTTTGGGGCTTGGTTCTGGGAATCAGGGAGTCCCATCATGCCAGTGAGGTGCTCGTGGGGATGAAGGAGAGGACAGTGAAGTGGCCTTCATCTGGCCTCAAAATCCCTCCCATGTCCCCTGGCTCCTCTCACTGCCCTGTCCTCACAGCACAGCATGGGGTCAGCAGGAGCAGCCAGACAGTGCTGTGCCAGCAGCAAACTAATTGGGATTGTTACCTGCTTGCCCTTACTTGTCAGGGCTGCTGCCTCACTCAGGCTTTAATTATTACCATTATTTACTTCTTGCCTGATGTGCCAAGAGCACAGAGCAGGGCCATGTCTCACTGCTGTTCCTTTGAAGCACAAGGGGCTCTGCAGGACACATGGTGGAGCTGTAGGAGGAGGGACAGTGGGTCAAAAGGCCCTCCTCAGATAAATCTATAGCTCCTCCAATCCCAACCAGAAAAACAGTAGCTGGGACTTCTTCATGCTTTACATGAATTTTAGGGCTTCACTTTCCCCAGCTCCGTCCGTGATCCCCCTGAGAGCAAAGAAATCAGTTCTCACCTTCCCCAGCATGTTTGTTGGGAGTCTCTCATGCCCTGTGCTTGGCAGACCAGGGAAATTTCTCTCTCCCCTGAGCACCAGCACGTTCTTGCTCTGAGCCTGCTCTGAAAAGCCCCAGCCAGTGAGGCCTCCAATCACATCTGCTTCCATAGCCACGCTGCTTCTGCCCTGTCCTTGACACCATCGAATGACCTTCCCATCCTGGGGTTTCTTTTGCTTTTCTTGCCATCCCAGGCATGCAACGAGTTCACCACCCACGTGATGAACCTGCTGCGTGAGCAGAGCCGGACCCGGCCCATCTCACCGAAGGAGATTGAGCGGATGGTGAGCATCATCCACCGCAAGTTCAGCTCCATCCAGATGCAGCTGAAGCAGAGCACATGTGAAGCCGTCATGATCCTGCGCTCGCGATTTCTGGATGCACGGTGAGTCCGCCCCAGCAAACCTTTCTGCCCACCCAACGTGCAGTACTGTTCAGGTCTGGGAGATTTGTTGGTCAGGTTTGTTGGTTCTGGAATAAACTGAAGGCCTGCTGAAGGGCCATGTCTCTCAGTCTTGAGCTGGAGGGGTTTTTTGTCTTCCTTATCACCTAGCTGTCGGTGGCTCAGCAGGGGAGGTGCTGCAATTCAAGCCATCCAGCCTGTGTCTCACGGAGGCTCCCAGCTCTACCTTGAGAACTGCACATCCTGGTTTTGCAGTGGCAGAAGGAAGTTCTGTGGCATATGGCAACAAACCTCTGTGGTGAAAACATTAGGGATGAAAGTTTATCCTCCAGGCCATCCTGTCCCCCCTAGATTCCCATTATTTTCCCCCTGTTTTTATTGTCCCAGATTTTCAATTTGCTCTAAAATTATTTCATTTCCCAAGCTGGTTAGGTGCAGACTGCAGCTTGGGCCGTAGCTTGTGATGGGGAGGAGAGATAGCTACACTAGGGGTACGAGGAAAGAGATGGCAGACAGGTAATAATGCCTAGGTGTAAATGGAACAGACTTCCCCAAGGATATATCCAGCTCTGCTTCCTCAGCACAGAGCTTTGCAGAGTAACACTGATGTCTTTGGCCGCAACAGCCAGGTGTCAGGAGTCACCTTCCCAGGTGGAGGAGCTGGATGCCAGTTTTCAGATGCTTCTGTGAGCTGGGGGATACAGTGATAAATTTGAGATGGAGACTTGCTTGCTTTGGAAGGTGCTGAGAGAGCAGTCACCAGCAAGAGGCAGTTAAGAAGCTTCCTGGCCGTGAGTCTTGCACTCCATGCTCAGAGAAGCAGGGGGAGGAGGGAGGAAAGTGGGAAACACAAGAGTATCTAAAATTGCATTCTATTTCTGGATCCCTGGCGCTCATTCCCTTTCCTTTTCCTTCTATTTCCCATTCTTCATGTGAAGGCGGAAGAGACGAAACTTCAACAAGCAAGCCACAGAAATCCTGAATGAGTATTTCTATTCCCATCTCAGCAACCCTTACCCCAGTGAGGAAGCCAAAGAAGAGCTAGCCAAGAAATGCGGCATCACAGTCTCACAGGTGAGAGCTCAAAGCCTGGACTAGTGGGTAACCTCAGCACGGTGAAGGGCATTCCAGACCTTACACAAGTCAGCCATGTCCAGTGTTGAGCATTTAATTATTAAATCAGTTTAGTGCAAGTTAGTGAGAGTGGATGGGAGTGCAGATGGCACTTGCAGGTTGAAGCCGTGGATGGAAAAGGAAAGTCTGAGAACGGATTTAGGAGGTATAAAGACTCTGTGGAGGAATGGCTGTGTGTGCAGCCAAGGTGTTGACAACACAGAAATGATGTGGCAGCGCCCAGAGAGGCAAAGTCTCCTCAAGGAATTAGTGCTGGCCTGGTCTGCAAGAAGAGCTTGTTTGATCTGAAAGTCCATTCTTCAAGGGATTAAAAACAGAAGAGTTGTGCAGATTTTGCTTGATAAGATAGAATGGACAAGTCCTGGTGGGAAGGATGTGGGTGTTACAGTTTATGCTCACTGAGGGTGGCAATTCTCAGGGTCATTTCTCTCAGTCATTACCCTTGTGCTGCTGAACATGACATCTTCCTGACTTGCATTTCCCTCAAAACATGGTGGTCAGTAAAGACAAAATTAATTATTTCTGTATGTTCAAGACAGTCACATAGTTCCTGGAGTCTGTAGCTCTGGCCTGAGAGCTGCTGTGATTTGTGAGGAACGCAGTCAGCCCTTGAGGTATTCAGGCATACATTGCTCAGGCCTGCTCTTCTTTATTTCCTCTCTTTTTGGAGCAAACTGTGTGATTGAGAGCCAACCCATGTGGCCTCTGGTAGTCTTGTCCTCACGTGAGCTTAGCGGTCCCTCCAGGCTCCCATGGCATTCCCTGTCTTGGGCTGCTCCCCGGCCCCAGGCACGTGCCTGCTCGTCACTTGAGTAAACTGCAGACAGCAGTAGCATCTGGTGTCCTTGTGGGAGCGTGTCTGCCTTCAGCAGGAGCTGCAGCATCCAAGGGTAGATGTCATCGCCATGCTGAGTGCCTGCTGAGTGACTCCAATTGACTCCCCTGGGCTGGAAGACCCAAACGTTGCTTCTTCCCAGAGTTACCTACAAGAGACAGCACATATTGGCTTGAGTAAAGCTCCAGCTGTCCTGATGCTTCCCCTCTCACTTCTAATTCATCTGTTCACACTTACAACTTCTCCCTTGCAAAGACAAAATGCCCAGGAGAAACGCTGCACTTAGGATGTGTTTTTGACCGTGCTGTATCAAGGCTGCTTTGTGCCTGTCTCCAGGATCTGCCTCCTTTCTTCGTCCAAATAAGGCAGAAACAACCACACATCCAGCTCTGGTTTTGCTGAGACCAGGTGGGAACACTGGTCACATGAATGTGTGCAAGTCATGAGCAGAGTTGATCTGAACTCAGAGTCTGACCAGATTAGGCAGGTTCTTCACATATTTTAAAATCCAGATAGGTTGTGGTGGCTGTGTATCACAACCTCCTGCCCTGTGGTGCTCAGAGTTCACCCAGGATTTGAAGCCAGAAGAGCAGTCATAGGGAAATGGCCATGTGGAAAGATCATGAAGGAGCACATTGTCATTAGTGAGAAAGCTGGACCAAGAGATGGAACAGAGCTCCTTGCCAACAGCACCAGCTCCTGGTGGTGCCATCAAAATGTTTGCTCCCAGATCTGGGTGGGGTGCTGATCTGAGTCTCTGCAGGTTATATTTTCTTTTTTTTCCTGCTCTGCAGGGTTGGATACCTGCAGCTCAGAAGCCATTAAACTGGTGGATGAAGCCACGTCTGTGTGGAAGCTGCTGAATGTTCTTATAGCACTGTAGATAGAAAGCATCAAAGAATAAAAGCTTATGGGTTTCAGTTATCAACACCCAAGCCCACGCAATTTCCCTAATATAAGGAAAAAATAATGGGCTTCAAAGGATGAATATCCATTATTGTCTTCTGTGTCTCTAGCGCTTGCTCAGTTTGTTTGGAAGAGAGAGCACTGATGTACTTGCTCACCAGCAAGCAAAGGGAGAATGTTCCTGGAGTCTCACCAAAGGGGTGAGATTGCAGCTCCAAGCAATTCTATGAGTGCTGGAGCTTTTCTGGAGACTTGCAGCATCCTCCTCATTTGCCCATTCCCGTTATCCTGATAAGCTCTCTCAAAGTCAGTAGTGGCTGGAAGTTGTCTTCTGCTTAGAAATCTGCATATAGGAAGACATTACCCTGATCCTCTGTGTCCAGTGTTGATGAAGAAGCTGAGAGCTGCTTCCCAAGCTGTAGGGTTGAATCTTTCCCATGTCTTCTCTGAATTCGTTCAGTGTGAGATAGTGCCCGCAAGTGAACAGCATGTCTCTGGGGCAAACACAGTGGAAACACCTCCCACCCTTTCCCAAGGCACACACTTGTTTCCTGGGACCAAAGTTAGGTTTTAGGACAAGTCCTGTGCTCCCTTTCCATCCTTCCCCTGAAGTTCCTGGTTCAATCAGTGGCTCATGCTAAACCTTGCAAAGCCGAGCTCAGCTGGACAAAGCTTTGTGCCCTCATTCCCTCAGATGGATCAACAGAAAGCTTCGGTGATACTGAGGGAATTTTGTGTGTCAGCCAGGCCCCAGTCAATTCTCTGAGTGCTCTCTCAAAGTCATGCTGGTAATCATGGCATCTGTCCCATCAAAGGGATACTGAGGAGCAGGCAAATAAAAAGTTCCAAAATGACACATACCTGTTCTCAAATTGTGCAGTTTTGGTGTCATTTGACTTTGTCATGTTTTTTTTGAATCCATCTTAGGTTTGTGTGGGGTGGGTCTAGTGGTTCCTGTGGCGCATCCCAGCTGTAGCAGAACCAGGTACATCCACACAAACCCAGTGCTCCCAAGGGGTCCCATCACCCTTACTGAGCTTGGTGTGGCACACATGCGTAGAAGGTGCTTCCCTCCTTCCATGGCTAGGAAAACTGGGGGAGGGGGGGAAGGAATCTGCACTGCTTAACGTGAATTAACCTTCCTCACCCAGGTGCACTTGGCAGAACCAAAACCGTAATGTCCTTGTCTTCTCTTGAACTTGCTCTAGGTATCAAACTGGTTTGGAAATAAGAGAATCCGGTACAAGAAGAACATAGGTAAATTTCAAGAGGAAGCCAATATTTATGCTGCCAAAACGGCTGTCACGGCTACCAATGTGTCAGCCCATGGAAGCCAGGCTAACTCACCCTCAACTCCCAATTCAGCTGGTTAGTTTTTATTTTTCTTTTCTTTTGGGTTGTTAGTGTTCGGTTTTTTGTTCGTTCTCCCCTCTCCCTCTAATCTCTCCCTTGTTTTCTCCTTTTGGTTATTTCAGCTTTTATTCTCAGGGTCTGGTTTACTCACTTTTGTGGTCTTAAAAAAAATTAAAAAGGGAAGTGGATTTGGTTTGGGGGGTTGTTTTGTGGTGGTTACTTTATTTTCTTTGCTTTTTTCCTCCTATTTTCTCTTTTTTTTTTTTCTTTCCTGTTCCCCTTCCCTGTTCTGTTCTTTGTTGGAAAAAAGGATGTGATCAGACCTTGTGACTGGTGATGCTCTGTTGGGGGTTATATGCATGGATGGTAAACACAAAACCAGAAAAAATGATCCAAAAAACATTGCTGGGATTGCTTGCACTTTGGGGGAAGAAAAAAAAGTAATAGAAAAGTTGTTGTGTAATGATTTTATTTCACTGGGGCTGAAAGCATGAGTGATCCTAATGGATAAACCCCAGAATTTCTGAGATGTCCTAGCTCATGCCATTTTGGGGCTGTTTTGGGTAAATTTTTATTCTTTGACTTTTCTTTCTGTTGTGGTTATCTCTTTGATTGCTTACATGACAGTGTCTGGATCACCTGCAAGAGTGTGCTCTGTGTGAATTTTATTTTCCCTTTGTGTCACTGCAGTCCAGAGAAATTCGTGGGTCATTCCCTTCCCTTTCCACCTTTCCTTCCCATTTGCTGTGGTTTCCATTCATTTATTTTGAGAATCAAAGGCACAGAAGCACTTTGCCCAGATTTCAACTCCTCTGCTACAGAACAATGCTTAGTTCATGTGTGGTGCCTGCCACAGGGTTGGCAGACCCAAAAATGATCAGGGGCTGTGGATCCAAGAGCCGTGGAAAATTGGGATTTGTTTACAAGGAGCGGGAAAAAATTAGCTTCATGGGTGCCATGTACTTTGTTATCCATGCAAATATCTGTGTGCCTGTTTTCTTTTTAGGAGTGGGAGGGAGAGTGGGAATGTTCCACTCTTGAGCCTTTGAGCTGGGTGTCTGCTCACGGTGCCCTTTCCCGAGGGTGTGATGCATGGTGTTTATCTGATAGGCTGCTAAGAGGCAGGGAGGGAGCAAAGAGGATGGTGGGCAGCAGGATGTTAAGCAGACCATGCAGATGCTGGTGGCTATCAGGACATGCTTCAGTAGTGAGCAGAATCCTGCCTCTGCGGGTATTAGAAGAATCACACTTCAGAAACAGCCCTGGCTCTGGAGGATTTGAGTGGAAGGAAGGTGGAGAGCTAGGGGTCAAACAAAGGGAGGAAGCAGTGACATGGCTCTGTGGCTGGTGTCCCAAAACAGTCCCCCTCCAACAAGGCAAATGCTGTCCATTACTCATGAGCTAGTGTGTGAGTGGGGGTTGATCACTCCTTGCTGGGGAGCTCTTACACACGTTGCACTCCCATGGATAACTTGGACAGGGCAAGTGGTAGAAGGCTTATTCAGTTGGGCAGTGAAATCCCTACACACAACCCCTTAATTTCCAGGGGACATGGGAGTTGCTAATGGTCTGCCCCCAGAGCAGGTCAGAAGGAAATCTGGGACAATCTCTCCCACCTCCTCCTTGCCCAGGGCTACCTGCTCTGACTCGGGTGCTCTCAGGGCTTAGGTGGATGCAGCCGAGCTCTGTAGAGGCACTTTACTGGGGTTTTGTTTCATTCTTTTTAGTTTGGGGATTTTTGTTCCCCTTACATTCTCTAAACTGCTGAAGATTTAACTGCAGTTCCAAAAATGTCATTATTTCCAAAGAGTTCACACAAAATACCTGGTCAGGTGGAGTCTCCTGATGTTAACACCCCCTGTAGAAAAGGCTGGAGGGAATTCTGCTGGAGAGGGCAGAATTGTGCGTGTTGAGGGAGAGGCCTGCTGCCTGTGATGCTGTCCTGCAGCCCACATCAGCCTGGACCAGAGATGCTGCTTTCCTTCTTTAGCTCTTTCTTCAGCTGGAGGTCTGGAATAGCAAGGGAACAGCTTCAAATTGCCTGAGTGGGTTTGGATCTGGGCTGCACGTAGGAGAGTAAGCATTTCCTCAGTGCCTGACTGGTTAAATAGTGCTCCAGAGCAAGGCTGTTTCCTTGCCTTCCCCACAGGCAGTAACACGGTTGTTTCAGAGATAAATTGGCCAGTACCCTGAAGTAAACAGCTGAGGTAATCCCTGGATAACACTGCGCTTTCAAGAAAGGACAAACAGTCCTGTTATTAACAGGGAAAACTTGAGCTCCTGGGTCCTCTTTGTGGCTCACTTGTCTGCAGTCTGGAGTCACTGACCTCTTTTCACGTGCCTGAAGTGTCAGCAATGCTAAAACAGTGCAAGGGGAGCTCATAGGCCATGGAGATCCTTCTTCTGCTTAGACATAAAGTGTTCCTAACCTGGCCCAGATCCCACACCCTGCCTGTAGTGCTGCAACAGTGGCAGAGCAGTGGGGAAGCCCCAGTTGTTCTGGGTCAGCTTGCAGAGAGTGGGTTTGGGTGTCCTTGTAGGTCCTCTCCTAATAAGACAGCTAGAATTGCATGAGATTTTTCTTCCTGACATTTGAGATCCCCCCACCAGCTGAACCATACAGATGTTACAGCTCAGTCAAGCATCCCTGTCTTGTCACATTTTGGGACAAAGACACATCCTGAGGACATCTGGAGTCATATGATCTCCCCTACTTCAGGTTGTCCTGTAGGTCCTAGCAGCAAGAAGCACACCTGTACATGCTAGGTCTGAATACCTGTCCGAGAAAGATTTGGACAATGGTGTCCAGGACCATGAGTCACCAGATGTGCTGAATTCCCCAGGGAGGAGCATGGAAGTGGATGAAGAGGTGAAGAATTAAGATGGCCGATGCCTCTCCTTTTACATCATGGACTTCCTTCTGTTCCCAGATCGTTGACTGGGACTTTGGTGAGGAGTAGCCTGGACGAAGACAGGATTTTCTAGGAATTTGTAGGACCTTCTAGTTTAAGTACATTATAGGGTATGTGGAAAGAAAGTAAGCAGAGGACAGGTCATGAGAAAGAAATGACCAGCAGTGTAGTCCCTGGAAGGCCATGATGTTGGAAGAGGAGGTGGAACTAGATGCAGTGGGACCTGGGACAGGAGCTAAATTCACTTCTGCTGTGGCTATGTAGGCCCGTGTGACTGGAGATCAGTGAATGGCTACAGTCAGTCAAGGAGATTGGCCACACATTGACAAGGGCAAGGATTGCATCTGTCTGGCCATCTGGCATATTCAGAGCAGGGTCCCCCATCCTCAGTCACCCAGGCCTGAATGTCAAACACCTTTTCGTCTGGAATACGCACGGTTGGGCTTTATCAGCCAGATGTTCAAATAAGCTGAGATGTCTGGCTCATTTGGGCTAACAACTCCCTATCCTCACTTTGATTGTCTGGACAATCTCAGCACAAAAACCACATGGCAAATGAAGGCTATTTTATGTGGGCAGACCCTTTTGCCAACCAAAGTCCTCAAGGGCCACACATAGGTGATGGCATCCAGGAAAATCTTGAGTGCAGAGCAGCCAGAATTGTCCTGAGCTGGTTGTTTTACCTGCTCACCCTTCTGTTTTGTAAAAATCTTGTGAAGCTGCTCTCTGGAAATGTGCTTCATCAGGCACAAGTATCTTCTCTGCCTTCCTCCATTTGTGTCCAGAACACACCACTGGAGAGAACTCTGCTTCAGCAGAGACTGTTCAGGTTATTGCTTCACCATCCTGAGTGTTGTTTGGCATGTGAAAGATAACAAGTGTCCTGCTGGATCATCCCTGGCTTTTAGACCTGCTTTGTCCAGCTAAGGCGCTGCATGGTCCATCACCACATTCTTCCCTCATTTTTGGCCATAGTAGAGATACCACAAAAAGTCACAGGAGGCATAAATCCTGTGCTCTCAATGCACATATGCCATTGCTGTTGACTTCAACTAGGAATCTTGTGGACATGACCAAAGTCTCTTCAGAAGTTCAGTGTGCTGGATCTCTCTTGGTGGTGGTAGGTAGTATGAGGCAGCAGATAAGGGTGGCGTAATTTCAGCTCCATTGAACATCATTGGCCTGTTTGTTTATTCTTAGTACCATTTGAATTGTCAGATACTTTAGAGAAAAGTGCTTATTAAAGGTCCTTCAAATTTGGAGGTGGAAGTTGAGATTGTCAGAACACAGAAGACATCAGAGAAGCTTGAGAAGAAGCACTCTGAAGAGCTGGAAAAGTGGTGCAAGAAATACCAGTGGTCAAGTTTGTGAAGATTTTTGAATTGGAGGCAAAATTGAAGAGGGTTTTGCTCATGAGAAGTGTTAGGGGTGGAAGAAATCTTTTAGCAGGCATTGTTTTTATGTAGGCTTTCACCCAGGGCAAGATCTGACTGCCATAACCTGCTCAGACATTTCCAGCGCTCTTTCTGAAGCTGGTGCTGACCTGATAGAAACTCAACACCAAGGAACAGGGGGGATAGATCTTGGATTTGAAAAGATGTCTGGATGCTGAAGATGAACCATGCTTCCACACTGCTACAAGTCATGGGTTTTCTGATAGGTTATTTTGTCTCCCCACAATCATTCCAGGGCCTTCCATGCCAAGATCAGAGCCCTTTCCTCCTAGGCTCACAGGCTCAGAGATGAGCTTCTCTCATTCATGACCTCTCAATTCCTGAGGAGCCCCAGACCAAATTATGACCACCAAAGGCCTGTGGTGCATTGAGGAAAAGAGCATTTCAGAGGGACAGATTAGATTTATGATGGAGCCTCCTCTAGTGGAAGGATTTGACTTGTATTCCGGGATCTTATCTCTGTGGATGATATCTGAGTCTTAAATTTCGGGTCTCTTCACATTGCTGTCCCCTCTCCCAGATGCATGCATCAGCCCCTCTTACCTGTGTCTCTGAGGCTTGGGGCCATCATAATTTTCAGGCGTGGTGAGTGTGCAGACGGCCGAGTGCTGAAGCAGCAGCGCGGCGGCGCAGAGGGCTCTGCAATTACAGCTCTGATCCAAATGCATCCATACATGCGGGGCCATTGGTATGCGCATATTTATCTCTGCATCCACATCAGCAGCAAGACATATTTACTGTTTAGATATGCACATATATTGTAAAAATACCCCTTGCCAATAGCAGTGTATATCTTGTAAGTGACATTTCCAGCGCTCCTCATGATTTCTGAGACACCGTCACTCTTCAGAACTAGAGTTTGTGGCTGTTTGTTTATTTTTATTTCCGCCCTCCCAGTCTCAATTTTATGGCCAGGTTTGTTAAATTTCAATAAAATATCAGTTAAGTTTATGACATTTTTATTTGTTATTGTTGTTATAATTTTCTTTTGGTAGGGGAGGGTGGGATGAAATGTTGCTCTGCTGGGGGCATAGTGATAGCAGTGCCATGCCAGGTGCTTAGGGATTCCAGAGTCCTCTTTCCAGCTCTGCCACTGATAATTTGTGTGATCTCAGAGATTTCTGCTCACCTCAAAATAAGAGGAGAATATTCTCTGCTTCTTGTGAGTGGTAGCTGCAGTCTTTTGGTTCTCAGCCACTCTGGGAGTACAAGGCTGTGTTACTGTCCTGTGCTTTTATTAAGGTGGTCAAGGTAATCACTCAGAAAATGGGATCAGAAGCATCTTTGTGTGTGTGAAACGTGCCTATCTTCACACCTAAAGTTAAGCACTGTCAGGGTGGGCTGTCCCCAGTCTGCCAGCTCATTTCTCTACATTTTTGCCTTTAAAATAGCAACTAACCTGAGAGGTAGGGAAGTGACAGGAGCCCTTTGCCAGCCGAGCAGAGGTGGTGATGGTTACGGCTTCCTCCTGACTAGTCCTGGTTATTTTACGCAGCGCTGTGGGATTGCTCTCTGGAACAGGTTGGGCAGGTTGTCAGTGAGCACAGACAATGAGCTATTCCTGGCTTCGCTCTTTTCAGGCAGTGGTGGGAGGGTCCTGATCCAAGACTCACTGTGCTCAAGACAAGTCTTTTTCTTGACTGTCTTGGGTGTTGTATCTAGCAGCGATGTTTCTGCTTTCCATTGATTCTGATAACTGCCAGCACCTGACAAAAGAGCTGGTCTCTAAGAGCAGCAAAGAATGTAGTGAATATGAAATCTCCAGCATAGACCTCCCACCTGCTCCCTGACCTTTGTCAGAGGTGGCTTCCTTCAGAGGAGCCTTCCTGGTCCACCCCCAGGGCACAGCTGTGATCTGTCCAGTGTTTCTTCTCTCTCCAGCAAAGAGAGGGGGATTGCCAGGCATTTCTCAGAGCGTACGCATGAGCCATAGTTGGGCAATTCCACCAGGACTGTGGTTGCCAGTCTTCCAAGCTGGAAATGGCAGTGTAGATGATGAGAGTGTATTTGGGACTGGAGCTGAAAGCGTAGCTGACCTGGGCCCCTGAAGTCTCTCCTTTCCAAGGCTAACGTCATGTATAACTAAACCTTGCACGTTGAGCTGTCTCACACTTAATGCGCTGATCTGCACGATAAATTCTGAAATAATCCCATAAAACCTTTTTATTTATTTTTAACCCCCTTGCTGCCTTCCCTGCCTTCCAGTTACATGATGGGTTTGTTTTTCCGTTCAGTGGTTGAACAGGTGCTCAGATATCTCAAAGCTGGAAGCATAAAACTTTATTTCTGCAAAGGCAGGATTTATTTTTTCTTTTCTTTTGTGGTTTTTTTCTCCTGATCCCACCCAGTTGTCTTCACCGTTACAATTTTTCAGCATAACATTGACAACTGGTGCATGCAGTGGGGAATTTGCTTACAGAGCTTGTTCTTCTGGGGCAGCTGGCCCAGTAGGGCTGTGACACCCTTCTGTTCTCTCATGGGGCTATCACAATGAAAGACTTTTGTCAGCGTGATGGGCACTGGGAGTCTAACCCAGGTACCTTTATGTTTTTGTGAGCCTTTGCTCCTGGTGCTCTGCAGTTCCCACCTGTGACGGGTTCCTGATGTCCTGAAGGCAAACCCCATGCACCGCTCCCTCACAGAGCCCCCGTGACTCAGCCGGAGCTCCAGCCGTGGGGCTGGATGGGGTCTGGATGTCTCACCCTGCAGGGAGCAGCACAGGCTAGAATTACCCACCCTGTTCGGAGCTTCTCAGCGTGGGCTCACTTCGCTTGCTGCAAAGGCTTCCGCTCTCGATAGCGGAGATGTCTGGGTAATTCTGGTCTTCAGTGCAGTCTGCTAGGTGGACACCTCCAACAACCTGTCCAAGATCCTTCAGAGCTGTCTGAAGGATTCTGATGCTGTCCGACTCCTCCAGGCTGTGTTTTGTTTATCTCAGTCAAAAGCATGAAGAATCCTTCCTCCAGCTGAGGAGCTGTTGAAGAATGTTCTTGGCATTGAGCTGTAACAACATGTGGCTTTGAATAACCTCAAGAGTGCATCCTTTTTTTTTTTTTGCTTGCTCTGTTCTTCATACTACTAACCTGACTGTGTGTTTTGTTTTTGTGGTTGCTTTGCATGTTCCTTCCTCTTGGCTGAGAGTCATGGGGTGGATCTTTTTCCTTTCTGTGATTCAGGTGCCTCACTCTTTCCTTTCCAGGTTCTTCCAGTTCTTTTAACATGTCAAACTCTGGAGATTTGTTCATGAGCGTGCAGTCTCTCAATGGGGATTCTTACCAAGGGGCCCAGGTTGGAGCCAACGTGCAGTCACAGGTAGGGACCCATCCGATGTACTGCCAGTGAATGCATTAGTGTTGGAGGAGCCTTTGTATTGGCAATTCTCCCTCCCGTCTGAAAAGAGCAAATCTCAACCAGCACAAACTAACCAACCAACACTTAAAAAGGCAAACCAAACCAAAAACCAACCAACCAAAAAAAGCAACAGGAGCAACCAGAAAAAAAACCTACCAAAACCAAAAACCAATCCAAAAGAAACCAAAAGCAAACACCCAACCAAACCAACAACCATGGTCTTGAGGAGACTTGCCCACACTTTGTGAATGCATTTGGCTCTGGCTTGATAGTCGTACTAGGAGGAGATAAGGTGTAGGAGAATAGGCACAAAGTCAAACAAAAGCAGCTCAGGTTTAGGTTCTGCTTGCTTTATGCTTCCAAGGGAAGGGGCCAGATGTTTGGACTAGTGTCTCGTTTTACAAGACTTCCACTTGCTCCTTTGATGCCAAACCAGGTGTCTGCTGAAAGGCAATAATGTTCAAATACATAGATCAGGTTTTTTTTAAATTTTTTTTTTTATAATTAAAAGCCCCCCTTCACCATCTCCCCGCCTCCCCAAAGCACAGGCACTCACACCACCCCTGTACATATTAGGAGGAGAGAGCAAGGGAGCTTTGAGCAGCACTGCTGAAATGTCAACCCATGCTTGGGGCCAAAGGAAGGAATTTAAAATAGCCAGGATCTCACTCAGATCTCCCACCTCCCATCCGATGTCCAGATATCCCATGTGTCCCCCCTCTGGCATCTAAGGCTCTGTTCTGTGCTGAGAGATGACAGCCACTCTGACACTTCTGCACTGGGCAAGGAGAGCTCTCTAAAGCCAAGGCTGCTCCCTTACGGGGCTGGACATGGAGCACACATCATCCGTGGGAGGTGAGATGTGCTCACCACGTGTGCCACTGCTGGGGCTGGACTGGGGGAGTGAGGGAGAGGAACAGGGCATCCAGAGGAGAGTTGCTGGTGCCTTTGCCATGGTAGGTATATTTCCTTTCTGGGTCCTCCACAGTGAAGGCGCTCAGCCAACTCCAAAGATCTCCTTCCACTGCTGTGAGCTGTGCTTAGGGTCAGGGGTGGAAGGGGGCAAGGGTAGGAAGGTGGGTGCTTGAGCATGATGGTGGAGATGGCTGCAACGACGTGCTCCAGGAGATGCCACCCCACACTTGTCATGCTGTTCTCCCTCCCCACTCTTTTTGTCAAAGGACATGGGACCAAGGAGCGTGTGACAGGGCTGCTGGGGCAGGCAGGGCATGGTGAGGGAGGCAAGAGAGGTCCTCTGGCTCATCTCTCTCCACAAGACCAACTGTGACTCTCTTTTACACTTCTTTGAATATATACCTTTATTTTTATTACAATGATGATCATGATTATTGTTATTACTGTTTGTTTGCTTTTATCTTGCCAAAGATGAACGGAAGCGGCTTTGGCCACTAACCTTTCATTCCCTCTAATTTGTGTCTTTGTTGTCATTGGTCTGTTTAGGTGGATACCCTTCGCCATGTTATCAGCCAGACAGGAGGATACAGTGACGGACTCGCGGCAAGTCAGATGTATAGTCCGCAGGGCATCAGTGTAAGAAAAAAAAATAGGCTTGGGTTCTGGTCTTTTGGGGTTTTTTTCATTTTTGTTCTCTCACTACCAATTATTTCAAAGCCATAGGGCTCAGAATGCCACTTAGTAGGACTTGTCTCTGCTTTTACGGTCACGTAGTTTATTGCTTCTGTATCGGTCACGCCAACGGCGGAGCTTTGCCCACAAAAAAAGTGGCGCTGGGGCAGGCTTTGTGCAGGCAGCTGGCGTCTCGGACTGTCACAGCCCATCAGCATTCACCCGGCACCTGCGGCCACACGCGCTCGGCCTAGAGGAGCTGCTAAACAGGTGACACCTCGTGTAACCACAGTGGGGAATGTCACCGCGAATGCCCCAGCCCAGAGATGGCTCCACGCGGAGGCCAGTGGCACCATACTGGAGCAACCAGCTAAAAATAACCCATCCCTGGCTGGCGTCCGAGAGCACAGCAGCGATGGGGTTGGCACCGATAGCGGTTGCAAATAAAAGGAGGAAAAAAACCCACAAAGCCAACCAACGTCAACTCAAGAAAACCTCGCCCAAGCGGGCTGGGGGAGGATGCGAGGGGGAGGGCAGTCTCTGGAGCATCTTCTCCTTGTTCTTGGGTGCGCTGGCGGGTTCTGACTAGCATGAAAATTCGTAGCGACAAGCTGTGTCACACAGGGGGAAATCGATCAGACACACACAAGGAGAACCCAGTGTAGATTCGGGACAGCAATCCAACTTCATTTCTCAGATCAATCGTCCACCATCTCAGTGGCAGTGACAGCAAGCTGGGAGAGGAGGGCAGCCTGGAAAAGGAGGCTCTGAGCGCTGAGTGGGTGGTGGCAGTGGTGTCCGGGGTGGCACAGAGGAGGGGGCAGCTGGCCCTGGACATGGCTGGCTGCCACAGGATGCTGATGGTTGAGATAGGGCGGTCTTGAACTGGTCGGGGAGGTGATGATCCTCTGGGTGGGATGGTGGTCCTGCAGCCAAGACCCCAGCATGGTGCACCGTCCAGTCCCATCACCCTCCAGTCCACTGTGTCTTTTGTCACCTGGCATGTGACCATCTTGCACGATGGCCACCACTGGTGTGTGGAGAGGGGTGCCCTGGGATGGGGGCTCTGCTCTCCTCTCCTGTGGGCGTTGGGGCTTAGTGGGCGGCTTGACGTCAGGAGGCAGAGGCAGGGAGGATTTGTGAAGTAATGTAATTGAACATGTGCAGATAATTATGTCTCATTACATAAGCCCCTTGCAAAAACGGCACTTGGAAATGCCACATGAAAGAGCCTATCGCTCCGCATTAATTTCTCCGTGTGCTGAATTTATTCCCTTTCTGGCTTTTTAATACTTGGAGAGTAAATGAATCGCAGGCTGATCATGATAAGAGATGATACTTTTGTATAAATTAAAATACCCCCAAGGAAAGAGGCTGAGCTGATTACAGTTGCAGTTGGCTTGGAAAATAACAGTGGGCTTGGTTAAGCCAAAATTTGGGGGGGAGGGTTGCTGCCGGGGATTATGAGGCAGGGAGGGCTTGATATGGGAGAGGAGAAGGAAGAGAGAGTGAAAACTCAAAAGCCGAATAGGACAAGGAGAGCTGGATTGGTGTTTTCTGGCTGTGGTTCTCTGTAGGAGAACCAGTGTTCCCATGAGTAGCAATGAGAACTGGTGAGCTGAGAGTGGCAGGGGCTTGACAGTCCCCTCTGTGCTTCCCAAAAGGGGACCTGGCATGTTTGAGATCTGATGACTTAGGCTGGTTTTCAGGGAGGGCAGGAACCCAGACTGACCCATACGAGATGTTGTGAAGAGAGGTGCAGGTTGGAAAAGGGACTACACGGGTGTGTGGGTGACTCCTCAACTCCCCATAAAGCTGTGGTAGGCATGGGGATTGAGGCAGGGAGTCCAGAGCTGAGCAGATAGTTCAGGAAGCACCTTCTGGATTGCCTCTTTGTCCCCAAATATTTTGTTTCCCTTGTATCCCAGTGTGCTCCAACCTGATTGTCACTTAATGTCTTCCCATCCAGTGGGGTCCCTTGATAGATCTAAGTTTGTCCACCTTGAAGTGTGGCTGCCCTTTTGGAAGCGTTGGTCCTGGGGAACTCCTCAGTGCAGGCAGGGTGGCTGTCTCCAACAGGCAGGGCTTCCCTGCCTTTCCCTGAACCCTTTAATGCCAAGGAGGGGCAGTGGAATGCAGAGCAAAGCTGATTGTGACACAGAAAGCTGCCGTCCCCACATCACCCGAGCATCCCTGTGAGCTGCTGGAAGGAGATGAGCCGAAACCTAGTCAAGAGCCCTGTCACAATGATGTCTGCACAGGGCTGAGGTTAAGTCATCCCCAGAGCCTGTCAGCACCGGGAAGTCAGCGGCAGGTTGCCCGGCTCCACTGCTGGAAACCTTGGCAGGGGAGACAACACTCAGGGTTTGCCTTCCGTGATGGAGGATGAATTTTTAAATGCGTGTAAGTCGTGACAGCTGGGAAGAGGGATCTACCCAAAGCCCAGTTCCCTGCTTGGCTCTGCTGCTCTGGCTGACAGGCTGCTCCACAGGGCGCAAAGGGCTGGAGTCGGTTCTGCATCGTTAGCAGGATAATGGGCAGTGTCCCAGCCATCACCAGCCCTGTGACCCACGGCGATGGCTGAGGCAGAGTGAGAACAGAGCCTTCTCCTCCACAGGTGGGGACAGCGCTGGTCCCAGCAAACGATGAGGACGCTCTGACAATGGAGGGGTGATGGAGACAGGAGCTGTCTTGAGGGTACCCAGTCTTGGGTCACACTGAGAAGTAGCAGGGACCTCCCCTCCTTTCAGGAGGTTTGGGGCCTGAGCCACCCCTTTTGGCGAACTTTGAGGCTGTAGGGTTTTGCACCATGAAGTGAGAGTTGTTAAATGTCCGGGCTGTCTGGACAGTGTTAATGGGGATCCACATGTAGATCCAGGAGGTCCCCGAGACCAGGGGTTTCAAAGCATTTAGGAAAACTCAGGCTCTCTTGGGTTCCCATAGAAGTTGGATCTTTATTGCCACAGTCCTCTGGAGGGTCCCGCCCCAGAACATCACCTTTCCTGACGCTGCCCTGTGGCTATAAATCCACAAAGTGTTCTACTTCCCCCACAGGCTAATAAATGAGTGAACTATAGTGATTTTAAAGCCCTTTCAGAAATTTGGTTTTGGACTTAATTTAATTTACAGATGATTTAAAAGTTTAAAATGAGGAGCTGTTCTTAAAGTTCATCAGAGTGAAGTTTCTGATTTAGAACTGCTTCTTTGCCTGTTCACAGAGCAGTGTGTGTGTGATCTGGATGGTGGTGACCAGTGGCAGGGTGTGATGGGGAGTTTTGGATCCACTCTCACCAGCAAGGATTGGTACATGAAGAAACTGAGGGCTCCTTACTTAGGCTGAGACCTTTTGTTCTAAGAATTTGAGCCTTGGGAAGGAAGTTGTTGCTGTCTTCCTCAGCCAGCTGCAGTTCGCCATCATGGTCAGACTTTGGCTCATGGTCATGGCCGCCAGCTGGGGTATGGCAGTTTGTCTGGCAGGGCTTCAGTGCACAAGCTCCATCCATAATGGATGCCTTGGTGTGTTCTGATGGCCAGGGATGCCTGGCCATGACCCTTGGGAAGGGATGTCCAGACAAGGCTGGGTTCTCTGGTGTGTGATAAGACCTTCAGTGCATATTGTAAGAAGGCCCTGATAGAAGCTCTTAGAAGCTCAGGGGTCTGAATAGGCTTTGAGGCTGCTTTGTCAGACTGGCTGGTAACTGGTGTGTTTGGAGGCTGACCCGACACCGTGTGCTGTTGTTGGTGGGACAGGAGTTTGGTCACAGGAGGTGGGATGCTGAGACAGCCTCCATGCTAAGCAGAAGGCACCTTTGAATATTGGCTGAAAGTCATCTCCCAGCCCCACGTAGGAGGCCCAGGCATGGAGCCAGCCAGACTTGCTGGAGGTGACAAAAATGCTGAGACCTGTGGAAATGGGCACCAAAACCGGTTGCTTCAGCAGTCTTTCACCGGGGCTTCAGGCTTAGACAGTCACCAAGGCTTTGCCTGTGCTTTGGCACCAGAAGGTGACATCTGCAGAGATGTCCTGGTGGCCACTGCTCTGTCTTTGGCATTTGCCCCTCCTGAAGAAGTCACAGCTGTGTGCAGGGGCTTTTCACGAGATCTGCAAGAAGCAGCAGGCTCCTCAGAAGACTCCCTTGTCTTTGAGGGAGATCCCAACTGATTTCCTACAGTTAGATCCCAAGGGATCTCCTTGCTTGGAAGAGGTAGAGCCATCTGGGTGGAACTGGATGAATCCTGCATGTGGCTTGATCCATACAGCAATGGAGTGAACTCCAGGATGTAGTGGGGATGGTGCCTGTATGCCCTCTGCCTGGGGAAGGATCCAGCCTCCTCATGGAGGGCCTTTCCGTACAAAAGGATGATGTCAAGATGTCACAGCCAACCTTGGGTCCTCCTTTCCATCACCAGACCAACAACTTATGGCCTTTCCAGGCTGGGCTGGCCTCTCCCCAGCACTCTCTTGATTTCATACTGGATGCCACCAAGGTTGTGCTCAGCCACACAAACTCTTGAAGCACAGGAAGGCTCATTTCCAGTCTGCAGTACCTTCCAAGGATTTTGGGGAGGAGGGTGCTGAACATGGAGCTGCTGCTTGATTGCTCCTTCCAGCTGCGGCTGGCAGGCAAAAGCCTCACTAAAAATAGCTGAGCAAAACAGGGCCGGAGCCCTGCTCCACATGGCCCCCACCGCTCTTCCCCCTCCTGCTCACCGTAACGACCCTGCAAACACTAAATGGCATCTGAGTGCATTAAGCAGCAAACTCTCCGGTGACATAGCAATTACAGCTCTGAAATAGATTTGGTGCGTCACGGAAGATAAGGGTTTTGAAAGTTTCTGTTGTGATTATAGCTTGTAACTCCAACAAATAACAGGCTTGGTAATAAGAGGCTGCCAGCACAGCTATTGTGGTTCTCTCTCACTGATGGCACGTAAATTGCTATTAATGTCCTAAGTGTACTTGAATATGCCAGTCTCGGGGCGGCGGAGTTGGCTCTGTGTCTCTCTTTACGCGGCCTGTCATTGTCGGGCTGATAATCTACAGTAATTGCTGCCTCTTGCAGCAGTCCAAGATGTGTAAGCGTGGATATTGCATCTTGGGGAGCACAGGGCTGGTGGGTCAGGGCCTGGGTGTGGGTGGTAGCTGGCAGGGGCAGTGGGCATGGGGTACACGTGGCTAGTAATGCTCGTGCATAGTCTGGTTTCACTCTTGGACCCAAGGTGGAGTGGAGTGGGGTTTGCTAACCTGTGAGCATGCTCAGGCCGTGATTCCTGCTTTCCTTGCTGTTGCCTGAACCCCTTCGCTCCCATGCACATGTGGAGGAGCACACAAGCCCAGGAAGGGGTGTGCACACCTCTTGTCTTTTTTGCTTTGTGCGTGTCCCACTGTGAGGTGGTCAGACCCCTCAACCATGGGTTCTCATAGCTCACCTGTGGTCAGCTCTTTGCTCCCATCACAGCAGCCTCTCAGGCAGGCAGGAGGTGGGCAGTTGCACCTCAGGGTGGAGAATTTTCCTACCCTCACCCCTTTGGGGTATACAGGGTCCCAGCTGGCAGGGCCAGTGCTGGATGATGCAGCAGGCAGTGGGACAGGCAACCAGAGTGGGCAAAGCAGCCTGGGCGTGTCTAAAGCAGGACAGCGACTGCTGCCAACTGGAGCTTGGGCAGTGGTTGGGAAGGATTAATTAGCCAAGCACTGAATCAATGTCAGAGCAAGCAGAGGAGGTTGGGTGCGACATCTGCTCCTCTCTGAAGGGGATGGCAGCTGTGGAGGAGCAGCTTCTGTGCGCTGCCAGCTTCTGCCCATGGCAGCCGAGACCCTCTGGTAGCTCAGCTCTCGAGTGCCTGGAGAATTTGGCTCTGCATCTGTTTTTAGGAAAAGAAACAAGTTGTCTGCCATGCTTTGCTGCATGAACCCTCAGATGGGATATAGGGGTGGGACGTCTGTTGTGCTGTGGCTTGGCTTCCCTCAATGAGGTGGGGACATGGAGCTTTTGTGGGGGACACAGCACAGCTCAGCAATTCCATGGGACCCATTGCTTGTTCTACATGTTCCCAGCAGTTGGGTTCAGATAACATTCAGGCGGGTGGTTCTGGAGTGAGGTGTTTGCTATTTTCTTTCTTCCATATCAGGAAGAGTCATAATCAGAGGTTAAAAAAACCCCAAACAACCAGAGCTTGGGGTTCTGGGGAAATATGGTTTTTAAGGGATGGACTTTCCATGAGCACTTGCGGTCTATCAAAATCTGTTTTCAACAGAAATGTTTCTGCCCTATCCCACTGATCAAGCCCTGTGGTCTGGGGTGGGATGGGGGAGTCAGAGGGGACATCTTTGCCTCCTACACTGGTCCCAGCTGAGGGAGAATCAGGGCAGGTCTGAGGTGGATGGGTGCCTTGGGTAGGGCTGTTTGTGCCTTGCCATTGGGTGACTGATGTCACTGTGTGTCCCTTCCTGCAGGCTAATGGAGGTTGGCAAGACGCTACTACCCCATCGTCGGTGACCTCCCCCACAGAAGGCCCTGGCAGCGTTCACTCTGATACCTCCAACTGATCTCCCAGCAAATTGCATCCCTGGCTGAGCCGGCCCCGGCGGGGGCGGGAGGGGAGGGGGCCTCTCCTAACACCGCAGCAGTCAGACTGGAGGTGAACCCAATCAGCACACACAAGAAGACTCCTTCTCTTCTCTTCTCTTCGTCGGGATGCTTTTTTCAGCCAATCTGGACACTTCTTTATACTCTCTTCCCTTTCTTTTCTGGGTAGAAGCCGCTCCACCCTCCTCGCCACTGCCACAACACCACTCCCTTCCCTTCTCCCCTTGCCTCCGAAGGTAGAAGGATTTTAAGGAGGAAAAGCAAAAATCCACCACTACCACCATGCAAACCAACCCCAGAGCAGTGTACAGCCTCATGCTGGGTGTCTTTCTGAGGAGCCACAAATGTACCTCAGTCACATCTCGCTCCCTTGCTAGCAAGCAGCCTCCTGCCCCCCTTCCTTTCTTGCTACCTCTCCATAGGGAATCTGCTCCCGCCTCGTCTCTGCAGCCAGTGCTTCACCTCCTGCACTCAGCCCTGCCCTGGTGAGCTGTCCCTCAGGTGCTGCAGGGACAGGGCAGGTGGCACAGCCCCCATGCACATATAAGGAGCCAGCGTGCTTCCCCTCACTTCCAAAAGGTACCATTCCCATTCCCAGCCCTGGGGAAACTGCCAGCACTTCCCAGTCCCAACCCTGCTCGGCCGAGCATCCCACTGGCTGCTGTGATCTGGATGAGCCACAAAACCCTGCCATCCTCCCTGCCTGTTGTTGGAGGGGAGAAGAAGAGGGAAGGAAGGGAGGCAGAGGCAGGTGAGAATCAGCCATCGCTGATAATGGAGGCACTGACACCTCCACGGAGCTGTGTGGGATCAGGCATGGATGGCTGGTGGGACACCAGCAGTTCTATCACAGTACCTAGAGAGGCTAGGGGTGGAGTTTTCCTGCTGAGGGCAGTCACAGTATGTTGGCCCATTTCCAGGAGGTGCTGTCGTGTGGGAGAGGAGGGAGCTGGGTTCCCCAGATCAGGCAGGACCCACAGAGGTTTGTGCCAGCCCCTGCATTCCCAAAGCCCTGCCAAGCCGGCAGCGAGGGATGGGCAGCAGAATGCCAGAGGCTGGAGATGCTGGGGTGAGTGTCTCGAGTACTTTTGGTAGCACTTCATGCCACAGGTTTGCTCTGTAGGACGGGTGGGTGCCCCACTGGGGGATGTGTGTGTGCTGAAGCTGCTGTTTTATCCCAGAAGTTACCCTGGGCAGTGACCATGGAAGAACTCACGGGATTTTCTGCCCCGTTTCTCTGATCCACTGCTGGGACAAGCAGTGGTGGATGGCAAGCGAGGCTTCATGCTGCCCCTTCAGGCTGACGCTGGGAGGACATGGCTTTCATGGAAGAGCAGGAAGAGGCAGCACCAGTTTCCCTGGGCAGCAGGCTGAGCTGTGCCAGGGTGGGACTTCTGGCCATCGGTTCTTTCAGTGAGCACGAGGAGGCTGAGCCAGCCTGCATCAAGACCCTGGGTGTGGTGGGGACTGGTGTAGATGCAGGATGTCTAGCACCTCGTGATGGATCTCAGTATCCCTTGGGATCAATACTTCATGCTGTGGAAGGTCCATGCCCACCCTGCTTGTGCTGGTCTTGAGGTGGGAACTGTCAGCGTGGAGCAGCATTAAGCAGAAACCATTTAAAATTAGAGCTCTGCCAAAAATATTTCCACCTTTCTGCTGGAAAAAATAATGGTCCTTGGCCTGCAGGGCACAGTGGTGGTGTGGCCACAGCTCTGACACGCTGTCACCTTGTAGCGCAGGGGCCTTATGTGTCCAGCAGTGACACTTCCTGCTCCTTTTGCATCCAGCCAGGAGTGGGGACCCTGTGGCAGAGCAGGATGTGGGGGCCTAGGGCTGCCTCCCAGCTGTGTGTTTAAGAGCATGGAGAAAGTTGTTTTCCTGCAAGGACAGTTGGGAGGTGCTGCCCACCTTCCCCAGCTCTGCACCTTCCCACTCTCTTCCTCTTCCTGTGGCCTCCCTCAGTGCTGCCTTTTGTCCACTTCCAGCTTATTTTACATGTACCTGTTCTGGCAGAGCGTTCCAGGGACACAGGATTGGGTCAGGCCTGTTCTCCAAGTGGCAGCAGCACCGTGCCTGCGGGAATGCCACTGTCCCTCTTGGAAACCAACCGGGAATGAGCCGAAACCACCGCCTGCTGGAGCCAGCCCACGGTGGGGCTGCCCTCCCCTGCCCTGCTGCCCCTCCTGGCCATGCCCCTGCCCAGGCACCCCCTGCCCAGGCTGGGCCCTTGCTCCTCCATGGTACTTTGCAAATCCACTCCCAGGTTCCCCAGTTGGTCCCTCCAGTTTGTGTTGGCGTAGCTGCTTGCTTGCCTTTTTCTTTGCTTTTTTTTTTATTTTTGGGTTTTGTTTCTCCTCCCCATTCTCCTCCCCCTGCTCCAGTCCCGAGTGTTGTGGGTTTTTTTCTTCTTCTTTTTTTCATTTTTTTTCTGCCCAGAAAAACCTGACTTCGATACCAAAAAAACAAAACAACAAAACAAAAAAACCTACAAAAAAAAACCACAAACTAAAAAAACCTGCAGAAACTCAAAAAAAATAAAAATGAAAAAAATATAAAAAAAAAAACTCGATGATTCTTTCAGCTTTATTAACATTTTCCATTGTTTCTTGCGATTTGTGTCTCGTTCTTTGTAGTATTGATGATAACGAACATTTGATAATGAATGTTCTTGTATATTCAGATAAAGGAGAAAAAAAAAACCAAAAACGCAGTCGGAATTTAATAGTGTTTATAATAAAAGAATAAAAAATGACCCTCTTAGCACGCAAAATTGAACAGGGGGAAGGTCCCGTCCCTGTTCTTTCTGTGGCAACAAGCGCTTCATTCCTGTATAGTTTATAACATCAAACTACCTACATTCATCCTCCTTTTTTTTGTTTGTTTGTTTTTTCCCATGGTTTGGGTTTTTTTTCCATTTTCTCGCATTTGTGAATTAGTTCAAGAATGCTAGAAAAGTGTAGAGTTGTGCACACTCATTTCTTCTTACACAATGTTTAAAAAGTGACGGTAATTCATTTTGTAAAACTTTAAAAAGAAAAAAAAATGGTTGGAATAGTGAGCATTAATAGGTACAGTCTAACACTTTGTTTCTTAACGTTGAGACCCAGAAATGAACCTTTTTTTTTTTTTTGGCATTATTTGGGATGGGAGGGGGGGGCTTTGATGATGATGCTGATGATGCTGATGATGATGCTGAATTTATTTTGACTTGTCCGAGATGATGGCCTTGCCACTTCCCCTGCGCTTTTGAGCTGTGACCAGAGTGATGTGAAAAGTGATGGTGGTGTTTTTGGGAGTGGTGTTTTTGGGAGTAGTGTTTCTCTTCTCTCCACTCCTTTCAAGTCCCACCTCCAGAAGATGCTTGTGTGACTGCTCTGGGGCTGAGCGGTGGGATTACGTCTCTGAAGAGAGACGGAATTCTGAGGGATTTTGGGGAGGAGATGGGGAGTCAAATCCTGAGCCCCTATGGGTCTCCATTCTGGGGGTGTTGCTGAGCTGACCGGAGGTGATGAAGGGGCAGGAATCCTTCCCAAAATGTGTAGATAGCTGTATGCTGTGCCCTGATCCCAGTGTCCCGAAAGTGAAGGATTCAGAGCAAGGAATGTTCCAACCTCATCTTGCCCATGGACTTTGCTGAAGGTGAGGTCACACAGCCTGGTCCCAGGCCCTGGCTGCATCAAGGTGCTGAGATGGGACAGGGTGTGACGTGGCCGAAAGGTCCCCAAATCCCAGTGGCTGCAGAGTGGGGTGCAAGGAGGAGCACTGAGGAAGGTCCTGGTTGGCATCGCTTCAGTTTTCCCTTAAAACATTTTCCTCCCAAAAAACCTGAGCTTTTCACATCACTTACTGGTTTAGGGTTTGAGGTGTTACTTTTAATCCCAAGGTTTCCTGGAGTCCTTTTGTTTTTGTACACCTTTATTATTATTATTATTTTATTATAATTAAGACGATGTAAATCAGACATTGCCTGGGGGGTTGGTTTTGTTGGTTTGCTTTTTTTGTTCTTGCAAAGCCCTTTCTATCCCTTGTAAAGGTGATCCAGTTTGGAGGTGCTTTTTCTTTTCTATTTTTTCCCCCATCTTTTTATTTTCTCTCTTCCTAATGGATTCCAAATACTAAAAAAAAAAAGAAAAACCCTAAAAAAAAAAAAAAGACTCTCTGTTCCAACCTGGTTTTGAAACTTTAAGCTTTTCTGCTTCTGTAAAGAAAAAAAAAGGCCTCTGTCTTTCTGATCCCAATTGAAACTTTTATGTTCTATGATGATACTAACAAGGTGTAGGTTTTACAGTTTCCTGATTTGTACTGGTAATGCATATTCCAAATAAATAGTTTCTTTTGTTGCAAAAAAAAAAAAAATCAAAAAAAAAAAACCCTGAAACCAAACTTGGTGTATTTTTTGGGGAGGACAAAGAAGAAAAGGAGATATCCTGGGGGTTTCCCTATGGGGTGCCGGGACAGGAAGGGTTTGGGGTGCAGTGGAGGGGGTAAACAGAGGTAATAAATGCCCTGATGCTGAGTCCTGTGCCTGGTGGTGGGAGCCAGGGGGTTATGATTTGGGATTCTGCAAGAGGCACTGCATCCCTAGTGCCTCCCCCCATGCCTCAGTTTCCCTGTGCAGAAGAAGGAGAGTTCTCCTGGAAACGTGGATTTGTCCATGCAAAAAAAAAAAAAAAAAAATTCAACCTTTTGCTGCTGGTTCGCTGCATTTTTGGACTTGCTAGTGCACTGCTTTCCAAAAAATGCTAGAAAGGGGATTTTCTTTATCACACGAAGGTCTGGGGCAGGACTGGGGAGCAGGGGAAGGCTTCATAGCCTCTCCTGTTTTCCTGGGGGGTTTTAGTTTAAAAAAAAGGAAAAAAATCGAAAACGTTACTGAGAAGAAAAAACGTATTTTAAATTTAAAAATAATTTGCAATTTAAAAAAAAGCCTGTGCCTAGGACGAAAACCAGGACAGCTCTGCCTTGACCCTAGAGACGGAGGTTTTAGGTGGAATAGGGGGCGGCTGGAGGAGGTGGCTGTGATTGCCCAGCTCTCAAGCTGGAGGAAGGCGGGGCTGGATCTCTGCCACAAACACCTCTGACACCCCACGGGGACCCGAGCGGACGGGAAGACCCCCCCTTGGGAGGACAGCACGGGGATGCTGGCGCTTGCCTGGAGCTGCCGCCCCGCTCCCCCATGGATTTCTTGTCAATGATTATTCAATCTCCAGCCTGACCTTTCTCTTCTAAATAACACGGCAATATCAGCGCGGGCCAGCCTCCAGCTCCGGCTGCAAATTAACTGTATCGCTCTCCGGCAGAGCCCCCCGGAGCTCCCCGGCGCCGCGCTCCGTGCTGCCCCAGGAATTATCTCCCTCCGCCGCTGCTCTCCTAATACCAGTTTAAATATCAGCCTACTCCCAGCTGTTCACTTCTAATAAACGCTCATCCCGGCTCCAAACAGAGAAATGCCGGGTCTCACCGGGCCCCGGTGAGGGGAGCGCCCCGGCGAAGCGGGGAGTATAAGATAAAAGGGCTGCGCGGATGCTCTTGGGGCTGGGGGGTCCTGTCACCTCTTTCGGGGGCCAGCGTGGGCTTGAGCACCTGGCTCCTCTCCCAGCTCGAGTCTCTGCCCCACTCTGCCAAAACCGGGTGGTTTTAAGGTGGGGAAAGGGCACGTGCAGCCTCCTGGAGCGTTGTGGGTGGCTGAGGAGCCGGGCTGGGTGCAGCATCCTCCCTTCCTCCCTCTATTCCCCCTCGCTGGCTGCTTGTGGATAAAAGGGAAACCCTCAAATACCAAAACGGATTGTTCGTCTCTTCCTTGCTATCTGCCTTCCCCTCTTCTGCATCCACACTTTCCCCTTCTCCCCCTGCCACTCGCTTATCCATAGGAATTTTTTTCCCTCTGTTTCCCTGGTTTTGGGTTACCAAGTTCAGCCCCGGGTAAGAGCAAACCCTGAGGTGCATCTCCTGCACTTTTCCATTTCACACTGCAGTATTTTAGACCAAAAATTGCAGAAAAAAAAGTCACGGCATGCACCGAGCTCCACATATTCCCACTGCAGAAGCTTCAAAAGGCTTTTGGTGAGCAGACACCGGCGGCTTGGTGACGAGCCCGTGTCCTGGGATGCTCCAGGTCCCTCCGCAGCTCCCTGGGGCATGCCTCTGGCAGGGTTTTCTCCCCATAGGGCGCTGCCGGCATCCCTAGACTGGGATCCACAATGTTCCCTGCCTGCTCCCTCACCAGGAGTGGCGGCCAAGGGCCATCACCACCATCCCTGTGGCAAACAGTGCAGGCTGTCGACCCACACCCACGTCATTAATAATCCTTCCCCCCTAACCGAGGGGCTGGGAGGTGTTAAAGTTACCGTTTGCAGTAAAGCCCCGTCCGTTTGCGGGAGAATTTAATATACGGCAGAAGTTTCGCCTATAAAAGGCCAGGGTTATGTTTTCCTCCAGTTCACCGGGAGTCTATAACTTACGACCTCCATAAATGTGAGTGGGTCTCACAAGTCAGCCCATCAGTCTTTGGAGTAATTCTGCTTTGTAGTAAAATACTTTATTGTGCCTTGGATGCAGGCAGCCCCCCCCTCCTCGGGGTAGATGGGAGGTGGTGGCTGTCCCCACATCCCTCCTCTGCCAGCACCGTGGGGATGGGGTGGAGGGGGCATGCTGCCCATCCTTTGGGCCCAAAAAATAAAATTAAATTTTTAAAATATAATAAAATAAAATGAAATAAAATTACAGTGCAGTAAAAGAAAAGAATAAAAGATAAAATAAGATTAAAAATATAGGTAAAATAAAATGAGTATAAGATAAAATTAAATTAAACAAACCCAAACCAAAAATATAAAATAAAATAAAATAAATTATCCTGCCCTCGGGCATGAGCTATTGAGAATGTGTGCTGCACCTTTTAATTATTGCTAATGAGGTAGAGTTTTAATATCTTTACAGGGGAATTGTGGCATCTTTTGTGTGCTGGCAGTGCCGGGGGTTGTGTGGGAAGAAGGAACCCAGGGATAGTGGTGTGGGGGGTGCTCGATGATGGGAGAGGAGGAGGATGGTGAGGAAGAAGCCCAGAGGAGGGGGCAGATGGATGGCACAAAGGCAAGGCTGGACCAAACCAAAGCAGAAGAAAAAGATAGCAAAAAACAGGGGGAAAAAAAAAAAAGAGGACTCTTATCACTGCCTTGCCAGCTCGCCCATCCTGGGCCACCAAAACCTTTCGTTCAGCCACAATCCCGTTGCCTGCAGCCATCGCTGGCCCCGGACAGGGCAGCTGAGGGGCGCAGGGAGAGCCCAGCTAATTAAAAATGCAAATGAACGCTGGGGCCGCACGGCTGCTGTCGCCTTCCGAAGGTGCAAATTACAAGAGGGGTTTATGGGCTCGCTCGGAGCGGAGTCGAGTCCTCGTCCTGCCGAGTGCCCCTGGCAGGCCCGGCAGCCCCTGCCTGCACCGCTGGGATGGGCTTGGGCTTCCCTCTGCTTCCAGGAACCTCCAGAGCAGAGAAAAGGTGCCAGGAAAGAGGACGGGAGAAAAGAAAGACCATTTAAAAGAAAAGAAAGAAGTTTTCCTGATTTTTGTTGGGTGCTTTTTTTCCCCCCTTTGTTTTCTTCCCAGCATTTTTGGGGGGAAATGATGCTTTAGAATGCAAAGAAAAGAGATAGAAGCAAACACTCCCTAAAACAAATTCAGCAAGGATTAAAGCAGCCCAGCCCACTGCTAGAGGCACCATGAGCACACACCACAGATATCTCAGTCCTGCTGCATCCCGGCTTGGTGGCACTGCCCCCAAATATTCAATGTATGCTTGGAAACACTGCAAAATCCCAGCTGCAATGCACCCAGCATGCAGAATAAAGTCAGGACTGTGACTTTGGGGTGACCCACGTGGGCCGTGTCCAGACAAAACCCTAAAGTGAAGCTGATCTCGCCCGACCCTTCCAAAAACATGTGGGTTTTGCCCAATTCTTCTGGTTTTGGGGGCGGTTTGGCAGTGGCAGACGTCGATGGCAGGGACCGCGCCAGCGATTCTCGCACTCGCTGACTCAGCTCCAGCACAGCTCCCTTGTCCTGCTGCTAATTAGGCTCCAGCCTCTCATCTCGTTAATAAGCTTCCAGTTCATTTGCATACAAAAAAAAAAAAAAAAGAAAAGAAAAAAAAGGAGTGAAAGCAAGCAGCTCGTTTTACCTTCAACATGTGGCTAATGCTTATTAAAATATTTGACCTTTTATGACGGCACAGAAGCATCTGTTCCAGCAGATCCCGGGGCTTTTCCTGCCTGCCAGCCTCTCCCAACGAGACTGCTCCGCTGTAAGGGACACCGTATGGAGGGTCCCCACCCGCACCCGCTGGCACTGCAAGCCCCCGGGGCGATGGGGACATGCGGCAAAATACTGGGAATTTCAGCTCCTGGGGTCGGGGTCTGTGGTTTGCAGCATTTCCAGAGACTGGTTGGGGCATTAAGTGGGTAAATCCCATGGAGCCACCCCAAAACTCGTTCTTTACAGCCATTGCACGGCACACCCTTTCCTGCTAGTGAGACCCTGCTCCTGCCCAGACCCCTCTCCTATCAAGACCCTTCCCTTACTGAGAGATGCTCCTGTCCCTTACTGAAACCTCTTTCCTACCAAGATGACTCCTCTTGAGACTCGTCTCCTATCAAGATCCCCTCTCCAGACCACCTGTCCTATCCAGAACCCCTCTCTGACTGAGAGGCCCCCACAGAGACCCCTCCTCTCCTACCGAGATCCCTCCTTTCCTACTGAGATCCTCTCTCCTACCAAAACCCACTTCCATCAAGACTCTTCCCCTCTTACCGAGACTCCCCTCTCCTATTGACCCTTCTTTTCTATTGAGACCCCCGTTTCCTATTGAAACCCCCCTTCTATCAAGATCTCCCTCTCTTACCAAGATCCCCTTTCCTATCAAGACCCCCTCCCCCCCTCTTAGCGAGACCCCTTCTCTCCCATCGAGACCCCCACTCCGGGGCTGCATTTGGGAGCCTGGCACTGTAGGGGTGAACCATGGTGAGGGTGAAGCTGCTGTCCCAGCCACGCAGGTTATTTGATGGCAATTAATTAACCCGGGACTGAGAGGTTTGTGAGGGAGTCGGGAGCGCTGCCTGGGGCTGATGTGGGCATGGAGGGCTCCCAGCTGCCCACTGCCAAGAGGGGGGCTCCCATAAATCCCCCCCGCTTCCAGCATGGCTGGGCTCGTGGAAAAAGTCTGCTATGCTAAAGAGCTGGCAGCTGCACAGCTGTGACCCCTGCATCAAACATGAGGCAGAAATATAACCATGTATATGATGTGTTTATGTACACAGCTGTATGGATTTGAGCAGAGCAACCTGGACCCATGAGCCCATGGGATCTGTACTGGTGAGGCCAAGGGAAGCGTTTCGTGCTTGGAAATACAGGAGGGCAAACACTGGAGGAGCCATCACCATGAAGCAGCTCTGGGTGCTGAGCCCTTCTGCAGCAAGGGCTGAGCATGGCCAGTGCCAGCAGTGCTGGGGTGCCGGTGCCAGTGTCACCCTCGGGGACCACTGTCGCAACAGCACCAGAGCTCTGCAGCGCTGTGTGTGCTGGTGGGGGACAAGCCCTGCTGCAGCCTCCAGAGAAGGGATTTGATGGAAGGGACGCAATGGACTCGGGAAGGCTGTGGCTGGGCATTTTTGGTCATGCACAGGGGGAAATGGGAAGGGACAGGCACAGTCTGCAGCCACTTTTACCTCAGTCTGTTTCCTCCATCCCCCTCTCTACAGGCAGTGCTGGTGGCACCGAGAGGTGATGTCCCCATCTGTCCCAGGGAGGCATCTGGCATCTCCCTCTGGATTGTCACAATGCTGTTCCAGCAGAGCCTGGGCACAAAAAGTGCTTCTGCAGCTCCTCCCCACCAGATCAGCAGTGTCGGACACTGCAGCCTCGGGGTCACCCTCAGCTTGGTGGCACTTTCCTACATGGGATAATCCAGCCAGGCAATCCCTACCCACCCTCCCACATTTGTACCTGTGTCTCAAGACACATTTTCCTCCCAGCTAGAGGAAAAGGCATTTGAGGGGCCATCCTGGCTCACTGAAAAACAAAATAATTAAGCTTTTTTTGCTTATTAGTGGAGACAGCCCTATTAGAGATATTGGGTGCTAATGACATGCATGTACTCTGCTCCCATGGAAAACTGCCTGGAAATAAATGGATATACAGCTCAGCTGCTGCCATGCCTTTAACCAGCACTTTCTTCAACATTATACAAACTTAATTGGCTCTAAAGTCCTGCCTGTTTTTTGCTTTCTGACATTTACTGACACAAACACCCCCTCCCCTTCGTTTAGTCCTGGCCACTTACTCCTCTCCAGCACTCCGTGGGGAACTGAACGTGGGGATAATGAGGTTTCCCCTGCCCTTACTCACATCCCCCAACACCTCCCCAAGGTGAATTTGGGCCAGTTTAAACACAGAGAGCAGAAGTCAAGCTAGGAGGTAATTTCTGTTTATCTGCAGGTGGTTTCTCACCACGGCATGAGGATTCCCTCAAAAAGCTTCTCTCTCGGGGCAAGAGGCAGCACAAGGACATCACCTCTGGGTCCCAGTGTTCCAGAGCTGCTGCTGCTCATGTTGGTGCTTCAGGCTCCAGGGATAACTCTTATCCTTAGTGATAGAAGGGTTTAAACTGACAGAGGGCAGGTTTAGATGGGATATTAGGAAAAAATTCTTCACTGTGAGGGTGGTGAGGCCCTGGCATGGGTTGCCCAGAGAAGCTGTGGCTGCTCCCTCTCTGGAAGTGTCCCAGCCCAGGTTGGAGGGGGCTTGGAGCAACCTGGCCTCATGGGAGGTGTCCCTGCCCATGGCAGGGGTCTTGGAGCCAGCTGATCTTTAAGGTCCCTTCCAGCCCAAACCATTCCATGATTCTATGACACAGCCAGCAGATCCTGAGCCACGGCCTCAGAGTGAGACCCCCAGCTCAGCCTCCTTTGTCTTTAATGACATCACCTCAGTCTTCATCCCTAGCTATTACAAGCAGGTTCCTTGTTGAGCTCTGGCTGCCAGGCAGGGCCTGGAAAACGATGCTTTGCAGGTATGTGTCCAAATTCCAACATTAGGCTGGGTCCTGGCACCTCACAGCAGCTCAGCGCTGGCAACAGCATCGCCTTTGTCTCCTTTCAGAGACCTGAAAGCTTGACATGTGCTGGAAGGATAAAAAACCTACCCGGGCCAGGGGCTGCCGAGGAGACTTTGAAGCTGATAGCGGCTGAAGGCTTGTGGGGAGCATCCTGGGAGGCTCCTGCTGTGCTGGGCCAGGTGGAGGGGCGCCTGCAGGCATACCTGTCTGTGGAGATCAGGGCTCTGGCCTGTCTGCTGCACGTCCTATGAAGGTCACCCGGGCTGTCCCTGTCCTCGGGCCCTCTCCCGGCTGTGCAGACGCTGCCTTTTGTTGGGAGGTAATAGCTGGTGTGTGACTGCAGCAATAACTCTTCCTCCCTCACCACGCTCCCCGGCGGGATGGCTGTGGCACTCTGTGTGCTCCAGCAGCCTGACCATCTCACTTGGCCTTCTCCACTGTTCCTGATGATGGAGGGCAGGGAGATGCTACCCCATCCCACTGGAGCAGCAGTGTGGGGAGAGCTGCTGTGCCCAGCAGCAGTGCGGTGGGGAGCAGCTGGAAACTGAAGCACTGAGCCAAATGCAAACCAGGACCACGTTGGCACTGCTGCAGAGCAGAGGAACAGCGTGTGTCCTGCTGCGGCCCCTGCATCAGGAGCATCAGGAAAGGGCACCGTGCCACTCTCAGTGCCAGGCAGTCAGCAAAGGGGTGTGCTGGGGCCTGTGCTGTTGGCAGCACCCAAAAAAAAGCAACCCCACCACGCCCAACCACTGAACCTCTTGGACTGGTGAGACTGGAGTCTCAACCAGGTCTTCCCTTCAACTCTTGGCAGGTGCACAGCAGCATCCTGGTGAGAGCACAGACACACAAACAGACAGGTTGGTACCCCCATGGCTGCACATCCAAGATCCACCCTCACATCCTGGTTTATTACACCTGGGCTGCCTCCCGTTGGCACAGGGGACAGCAAGGACTAGCTGACACTGGTCTGATGACACCCTCAGTGTAAGCCCTCCCAACCCATGCCAAAGTAAAGCTTCAAAGTGAAAGGAAATCCCCTCCAGGGGTTTTGAGATGGAACAGCACCCTCAGCTCAGGCCCTGCCTGCACTGCCCCTGCTGTGGTAGGATGATTTTCTGGCCACAAAGCCCCAGGAGTGCTGCCACCACCCCTGTGCCAGGCACCTGCCTCTCCAACCCTCAGCAGCCGGACGGCCGCTCTCCCTGCCCTTTGATCCTCCCCATCAGTGACAGCTTCCCCGAGGATGTTTTGTTGGTGGTGTCACCCTTGACCATTAGCTCTTCACGCATGACTATAACGTGACATCTCTGATGCAGTGCCGCCAGCAGCCCGCGACTTCAGGGAGCAATTAAAGCCGATGAGTCACTGCGGGCGGGAGCAGCTCTGACCACACATCTCCATCGCCCTCCCAGCCCCAGCTCACACTGCCCCCTCTCCCCAAACTTCCCCAGAATACCCTTTGCCCACCTCTTGCGTTGAGGTAGCCAGAAGGAAGAACTGTAGGATGGGCCAGATGGATCCAGGAGCCAGGTCCAACACCAGCAGAAAGTGGCCCTTCCCTGGCTATGGAGTTTCCAGGGGCATCCCGATTACTCTGTCCTTGGGAACATCCCATCCTGGTGGGCTTCATCAAGATATTTCCTGCTCCTGTGCCATTATTATTTTAAGACCAGGGAGGCCCAGGCAGTGGGGTTTTTATGCGATTAGCTGCTGAGATGAACATTAATTAGTTTTCAATTTCCATAAAGTACCCCACTGACAGAAAGATTAGTTAAACCTGCTCACGACTGCGGAGGATCACTCAGAAATTGGGAAGGGGTGGAGGAGGGAAGAGGGGGCAGGCAGAGGGGGGAGGATGGAAAAGAGGGTCTGAGCTGCATCACTGAGCCTTGCGGGGGTCGAGAAGGCAGCTGGACTCTGCTGGCTGCCCATGAGAAATATGAGGGATATAGATATGTGATGAGAGAAGTGGAAAAATAAAATCCAGGGATATTTCCAGGGCCAGACCCCACAGAGAAGGTGCCAGGTCTCTGCTGACCCACTCCTTGTCCCCTGAGCTCAGAGGGGAGGCTGAGCCACCTCACCTGGTCATAGCACCCATGGCAAACACAGCCCCCGAGCTCTGGGGACCGGGCAGTTGTGTTTTGATGCTTTTGTGCGTGTCCCCCCCTTCCCAAAACCCCCTCCAAAGTAACACTGCCCTGTGTGAGCCAGTGCAACCCGGGGGTGCTGCAGATCTGCCACGTGACAGCGATGGAAGTGAATTACAAATGACATTTCATTAACGGCTTGAATAAAGCTATTCTCCCTCTTTTCTGCTATGCCCAAAAGCGACCGTAATCTTTTGCACAAAGTGCTCTTCAAACCCCAACCCAGCCTAGCCAAACTGGGGGTCTCTTACGGCAGGGGGTTTGCACCCCGTGTTCCCTCCCCATTGGTTTCCAGCTTCTGGGATAGAGCAATGCTCCTTACAAAAGGAGGGGAAATAGTGGTTGCAGAGGTGCAGATGCCCCAGGAGGGAGGTCTGTGCTCTTGGAGCAGGGCAGAAGGATGCCTAACTGCTTTTGGGGCACGTGCGGGCTCCCAAAAGGAAGGGAGAGTGTCCCGACCTGGGAAAAGGTGTTCAGTGCTCGGAGCAGGCCGGCAAAGCAGGGCCGAGGAGGAGCCATGTGCTGCCAGGGACGCCGAGCACGTGCTTGGTGCCGGAGCCTGAGCGCAGCGGAGCGGGGACACCGCGGCATCGCCAAACCCACCGGGACCGCAGCATCCCTGTTCCCCACGCTGGAGAGGAGGGCAGAGAGCGGTGAGCAGCGCATCCCAGGCCTCGGGGCCCTGCGCGGGGCCGTGCCCGGCTGCCGGGGGGTGCGGGGGCCGGGGCCGCGCTGCCCTTGGAGCGCGCAGCTGTGCCCGGCGCCGCGGCCCCTTCCCACGCCAGCTGAGACCCCGGGCGCCCGCTCCGCTCTCTGCGGCGGGGGGGGCGCTGCCAGGCCGGCATCCCGTGGCTCCCACCCAGAGCACCCCACAAACACCCGCATGGGGGGCCCTCCAGCCACTAGCGCTGTTGTCCCCCTGCGCGGCCGCAGGGACCCCACTCCGCGACCCACGAGGCCGGGCGGGGCCGGGGCCCCTGTCAGGGCGAACGGCTCCCGTCCCCGCTCCCGCCTTTGATGTTATTCGGCTGGACAGAGGGATGTCTGCGCGAATCATTTTCAACGCTCTTCCATATTCATAATGGGCTAAATATAGGGGAGCAAAGTGGGACCTGGCGGGCAAAGCCCTCCCTGTGGTCAGAGCCGATGACTTCTCCGCCGAGATGAAATGCTGGCGTCAGCCCCGCCGCGGCCCCAGGGCCAGGGGAGCCGCACCCCGCCAGCCCCCCGACCACGGCGCAGTTGTTCAGGTTTTTTTCTTTTAGCTCCCGGTGGCCAAATTCAAGATCACGTTTTGAGCCGGTCGAGGGAGTCGATGGAGCAGCCCGGGAGGGGGTCTGCCAGCCCTGGCACCCACCGCCCTCCCCCTGGTTCTCTTATTCATTAAGCGAGAAGGTTAATGATTTCAATTAGGGAAAAAGCAAGCAGCTAAATGAGTATAAATAAAGCTTTTTCTGAGCTGTGGCAGGGAATGGGCAGGAAGGGTGTGGGGGGAAGAGGGGCTTATGGGACCAGAGTGGGGCTCCCACAGAGAAATACCCACAGCGGGCCCATCCCACTGTGCTAGGCCCTTCACCAATCCCAGACTGAAGTGTTTACAAAAATACTGACGAAGTGGTGACTTTTGCCTCCCCTCCTGACATTCCCTGAGGAATAAAGTCTCCATGAGTGAGACCCTGCCTCTCCTTCAGTCCTGGGAGAGCCCTACTTGCTTGCTGGCTCCAGCAGTCCTGAGCCATGCCTCTGGCCAAAGCTGTCCTCAGCTTGATTCACACCAAGGTTCTAACTGTAGAAAGTTAGAACCAGCCCCATATTATGGGAAACAGTACAGCTTTCCTGAAGTTTCACAGGGCCTTGGCAGCAGTAGTGAAACTGGCACTTACTGCACACGGAACAGACCACGGATATCATCAAGTCTGGCAAACAGTATTTGCAATATTATGGATAACTTCTAATAAAGTTTATTCCAGAGTAAATCTGCTGGTCTCCCTCAGCAAGGTGTCCCTGCCAGTTTGTCGTGAGGGGTGGGAAGGTGAACCCTGGCAGGGCATCCTGGGGAACTCCCATGGAAGGAACAGGGGGGCTGCCTCTCCTTGTTCCCACTGCATTGAACACTGCCGGGTTTCCTGGTTCAGCTCCCAGGATGAGTTTTTTCGGCAGGTGCCCACAAGCCTATGACATCTGTTGGGTGTGATGGCTCCCGGGGACAGTGGGAAAGCCCGGGCTGCAGCAGAGATGTGTGGCTAAGTCCTGGGTAAAGTGACATTCAGGGGTATGACCATGGGAAGCAGGTTCAGTTTCCTCCCCTGCTGTGAGTTTGCAATTCAGTGTGAGACAAGGCGAGAAAAGAAATGGAGGGGGTTGGTGTTCTGGGGGTTGAATTAACATATTTTGGGGCACCTGGTGTTCAAATAGGAAAGCCTGTCCCTTCCAGCACAAACAGATCAGCTGCTGCACTGGGCTGGTTTAGCAGAAACTCGGAGTTTATGCTTAATACAAGCAATTCCACTGAACACAAAGCAGGAAAGGTACAGGAAGTTGTCTGTGTGTCCCCCTTGTGCCACAGCACAGAAACACAGGGACAAATGTCCAGAGCTAATAGAACCAGCCCATCAGTCCACCCAGAGATTCAGTGCAGACACATCTGCTGATGTCTCAGGGACCCCAGAGCATCTCTGCCCACTCTAATCCAGCCCACACTAACCAGCAGTGGGTGGCTCCTGGGCTAGAGGTGAAGAAAACCCTGGATTCATCTCAGCAGCAGGGCTGGGAATGGTCCATAAGGCTGTCACTGACCAGGGCTGCGGGATGCCAGTGTCAGGAGGAGGATGGTGCTGCTCGTCTGCTGCAATGACAAGTCATGCCCTTGGCGTCCTCCAGAACATTATCCCTTTGTGAGAAACTTTTCAATATCTTCCCTCCCCCCCAAAAAAAGTATTCCGTGACTCATGGAAAAGGTAAGACAAAGTACAGCCCCCACACTTGAATAGATATGTGGCTATTTTAATAGATGAGGCAATAAATAAAACCTGGTAGAGATTTTTCAAGTTTTCATTCATTTTTGATAGAGAGAAATTATTCCTTTTCCTCCATAAATATAAAAAAAGTTCTCACTAGGGAGCTGGAAGCTCCCAGCACAATTTCCAGGTCCCCCAGTTTTACCCTAAGGCACCCAAAGTGCCTTTTAAAGCCCCAGCTCTGGGAACTGAGAGCTTAGGTGTCAGAAAGCAACCATGACAAAGTTTCCAGCTGTCTTGGAGGGAAGTCAGGCACCCTAAAAGCCCCAGCCCTGGGAGGATTTATTTTAATTAGTTCGATTCACTTATGGAATGCAGTGTTTAAAAATAAGCATTTTAGGCTGATCCCCCGATCTCAGAAAGACTGAGCTCAGCAGCATGGGGTGGCCGTGCCTGTCTCCTCTTCTAAGTGTGAAACATGGGGACATCTCAAGGGGCTCAGGGAAGGCAGCTTCTCTTCTCTGCCAGCAAGAACCTTCTCAGCACCAGCCACGGCACAGCAGAGTCCCAAAACTCAGCCCTGGACCTCCCAAATGCCTTTGAGTTCACCTTTGAGATACATTTAGTAACTCGCCTTAATATTGATGCCCTCCACACGCGGAAGGACTCTCGGCCTTGGCCAGCATAATTATGTGTTCAATATTAACAGTCTCCATCCGTCAAAGCTCACTGGCGCCTGCCCGTCCTCATCCCGCAGGACTGGGTGGCAGCTCCACCACTCCCAAATGGTGCCCGCCAGCCCCTGGGGAACACTCTGGAGAAGAAGCCAAGGTGGTTTTTGACACCATCTTCAAGCAGTTTAGGGGTTAGACTCAAACACCAGGAGGTGCCAGCTCCCAGCCAGGAAGGATCATTCCTCTCCACTCATCAGTCTCTTCCTGCCTGGTGGACCACGGGAACACCAAGGTGGCTTTGGCCAGGCCAAACAAGGGTGACACTTGGTGGCCAGAAGACCTGACCAAGGAGGATGATGCAGCAAAGGACCTGCGGCCATATCTCACATGGCATCAGGGAAATACCGTCAGGAGCTTCTTGGTGTGGCATGCTGCAGGCTTGGGACACCTTTGTGGGGCAGCTGATGGCCCCAGCCATGCAACCCAAATTTATTCTTCCCCAATACTATGGGGAACTCACTTGTTTGAACACACACAGGTCCACATGCATGGACTGGGCAATGGGGTGGCCACAGAGAAGGGCCCAAGGGCTCTCCCTCTATCCCATGCATGAACCTCTCGTGTCACACAGAGTGACCTTGTCCAGGGAAGTCACACCATCACCATCAGCAAATCATGACCAGACTGGTGACATAAGCATTCCCTTCGCCAGCCAGGACCGCCACTCATTGCAGAGTGTCCAGGCAGCCCCTGCAACAACAGTGTCTGTGAGGATGGCAAAGCAAGATAAAAGGGCTTTTTCTAGTTGATCCTTTATACTATTAGGGCTTTTTCCTCTGGGTAGGCACGAAGTCTGCCTCTTTCCTGGCTGTTATTAAAAGTCAGGGCTAAAATCCCTTTGGGAATGGGGAAGGCAGATAATCCTCACTCCTTCTGACCTTCTTTCCCTTCTCGCTTTGCAGGCTTATTGCAACTCCCTGGGAGTAGCTGCTCTATTTGTTATACTCCTTCTCCTCCAAAAAAAGACCTCCAAAAAAGACATTTGCACAGGGCACCAGCCAGAAAGGTCCCAACAGCTGGAGCCAACGGCCCCCCAAGCACCCCATCATCCACCCAGGCTGGATGGGTGATGCCATCCATAAACAGCAGCGCCAGAGTCAGGTGGCAATATACATCTTAAACCTACCAGAAAGGCAAAAACAGAGGGGAAAATAAGGAAAAAAGTGCCTTAAACCACCAAACTTCTCTGCTATTCCTCCTCTGCAGAATAAACAGCTCAGAGCAGTTTACTCTTCCCTTCCACAGAGTCGCAGACATCTGTCCCCAAGGCTGCGGAGCTGCGTGATGAACTGCAGCAGTTGGGGGGGGGGGGGGGGGGGGGGGTCGGGGTGGTGTCTGTCTGCATCTGCTTTTCCAAAAGCCCCCAAACTCCGGGGTTTTACACCAAAAAAGCGCTGACGCAGCTCTCGAGGTGCAGGGGATGGGAGAGGAGCCACGCCGGGAAGGAAGAGCTGCAGACCGAGACCCTCCTGCGCTGGGATATGTGCCTTTAATGGCAGGTTAATCACTCTTATCGCTGCTGATTTAGGGTTGGGAATGTCGAAATCCCAGGCCTGCCGGGCGGGTTGTGTGTGGCTCCAGCTACCTCTAGTGGAAAGCAGGCAGAAGCGGCACCGCGGCCGCTCCAAGGGGCTCCGCATCCCCCTGCCTGGAAGTCTTATTGCAGCACTTAGCTACGAGAAACACTGCACCCCATCATTCCCAGCCCAAACACAGTTTGTGTGACTAAGTTTAGCATTTGCTGTGGATTTGGGTGGCTTTTCTCTTCCAGAAGGACCAACACCTGCTTATCCCACAAGGCTGGGCTGGCTCCAGAAGCTCCACGATGTTTAAGATCTCAGTGAGCTGCACCCAGCAGGGATTTTGCAGGGCCACGAGCAGGACCAGAGACCCATTTTTCCTGGGGTGACTGGCTTGGGGACAGCCAGCGAGACTGGGAGCAGAAGGACAGGCACCTTTCTCCTGGAGCGTGCTGTGCTGTCACCAGCCACCGAGACACGTTCTCAATTAGCACCGAAACCTGGATAGAAATTAGGAAAAGCAGTGTTCATTGCAGGAACTCTTCACTATCAGCACTGCAATTAGCAGACCCTCACTGTAGAGGTGGATGGTGGCAAAGAGCCGCCAAAAACATTAGGGATGAGCAGGACAAGCTTTCCACTGCTGGCAAAGTGCTTCCATGGCATGCCCAGGACAAAAGCTCCTTCACTGGATTTTCTGGGTGTAACCCCATGGAGACCAAACCCACTTCTTGTTTCCTTCTAGCCTCGAAATCTATTGCATTTTCCACAAGCACTGAAGTGATTTTATTTCAAAAAAGAAAGGAAAGTTACTTATTCACATGAATCCAGGAGCTGACACTTTCCAAAAGGTCCCCACATTGATTGTCCTTGACAACAGCAAAGCAGCAAGAGGAGGCAGCAGCTGTAGTCCCAGAAGGGGTCCTCAATTCCCCAACCCCACAGGGTCCTGCACCCAGAAACAATTGCTGCACACATGGCCTTTGAAATGACGAACACAAATGAAATTTTAAAGAAACAGAAATATTTTACCTCCTTTAAGCTCTGGCTTTGCCTAGGAGAGACCTTTTTACAATAAAGCTGAGGCAGGCAGCTGGAAAGAGTGGCAGCCAGTGGCACCCAAAACAGAAACCACTTTGTCATTCTGTTGTTTGCACTGTCACCTGAAGGAAAGGGAAGGAGGCCTTGCCATTTCCCCCCCAGGTCCAGAAGTCCCTGAAAACCATTGCAAAAAATGGTTAACAAGCTCCAAGTGTCAGGGACAAGTGGGGCTGATGGGAAGGATTAGACATTAATGAGAGCCATCTTCCAAAGCATCCATCACTCCGCCTTCATGGGTTTCTTAATGTGGTGGGAACTCTGCCATAGCTGGATTCTTTTTATTTAAAGCAGAGATAAAAAGCTGGAGAGGTATTAATATTAATTAAGAGACAGACATTTGCAGAAACTTTCTTTACCCCACGTCACACCCAGCCCTCAGTCCCACTTCAGGGAACAACCAGATTTTTTCCAGAAAGAACGAAATTGTTCTGCAGAATTTATGAGTCTTTGTCACTTCTGCTGTGACTTTTATCCCACAGGGCAGGAAGCAAAAGCTGCACCAGATGAAAGCTGCTCACAACCCAGTTCTCTGTCCTGGGGTGTCTTGCAAACATTTCCATTTTTCTTGAAATTCCCTGTGGAATTTATGAAATGGGAAAAAAAATCTTGAGCTGATGCTGAAATTAGATCTTAATTTTTGAAAAGTGGGAAGAAAGAAGTTGGAGGGAAATGCTGGTGGTTTGCACGTTTGTCTGGGGAGATGAGGCCAGGGGCAGCTCCAGGCGTGGGGTGGGTGCTGCAGGATGAAGCCCTGAGCTCTGCAGTTGTGGTGGGGATGCAGTTGATGGGATCTCCACCCTGGCATGGGGTATGGACCACGAGAACACATACAAAAGCTGCTTGGCCCATTGCAGGTCACCCCGTGGTCCTCGCTGGCTGTGAGAAGGTTAATTCCCAGCTCCCCCCAGGTTTTAATTGATGGGTGTCTGAGTCTCCCAACCCTGGTCAAAGACTTTGCTTTTTGCTGCTGTTTGGCTCTTCAGGGGTTTTGTCAACCAGAGAGACACTGAGGTTGCCGCACCCCAAGGGTAGCATGAACCAGCCTGAGAGAGCCCTGCAGCACAGATGGACAAGTCAGGAATGAGTTGTCCTATAAAGGGTGCCCCATTTCTTTAAAAAAAAAAAAAAAAAAAAAGGTCGGAGAGCTCATTAGTGAAGTGAGGTGAGGGTTTTAGATGACAAACCCATTGGATGCTGTGAGGCAGAGCTGGTTCCTGTATTGATTAAAGGGTTTGGAACAAGGGTCAGGCTGAGAGAATCAAAGGCAGGACAAGCTCATTTGAAATCGGGAAACTGAGGCACACAGGCTTTCCTCACCTGGGGGTGACCAGGGCTAGCATCCCACTCCTTCCATGTTTAAGGGATGAGAAAGCAGGAATGTTACATGACCAGACAAATATGATGAGCAAATCCTGCCCAGGTCCAGCCCTGCTCCTGATGCCCCCAGCCAAGGGCCATCAGAGTCCAAAGGGATGGGAAACAAGGGCTGGTGGATGTCCCCTCTCTCATCCCTCAGCCACAGACCAGCATCCCAGGAGCAGACAGAGGAGCGAGGATACACCACTGCCTAATTTTACCCTGTTGCCTCCTTGGTTGCCTTGAGACCAGTTTCAGAAATAAAAACTGGGAGGAAAAAAATCATAAATAAAGGCTTGTAACCTTCTGGAAAACTTCTGGCTGATGAAATAATGCATGCAGAGAAGAGATCAAGCATGATAAACAAAAATACCTAGCTCAGTTCGGGGGGACTCCATGAATTTGCAGTGGGGGAAAGGTAATTCCATGGTCAGGGATGAATAACAGGGCTATGGGCTGGGGGGCTCCTCCTCTGCTCCGCAGGTGAGGGAGGACGTGGCCCCTGGTCCCAGCCCTCCTGTCCCCAGTCTGTCGTTCGGGACTCGGCCACGAGATGGAGGCTTCTGCCTGCAGAGAGGAGCAGAGTAGCCCTGCAGAGGCCCCAAGAGGTCTCCAGCCAGTTGTGGGGTCCCCAGCTGCTGTCCCTAGCCCCTGGGGACAAGCCGACGCTGCCCAGGCACCGTGGTGCTTTGGGGATGGATTGTGACCTGGCCCAAGAGCATTTGCAAAGGTGATTGCTGCATCCTGATCCTTCCCAAAGCCAGGTCACCACCGGGGTTTGCTGCAAAATCTCCTGGTTCAATTTGGTGGGAAGCTGCAGTAAACAGGAGGGGGATTCTTCCCCCCTTCCCAACACCACTGCTCCCTCGGGAGCCCGGGAATGGACTGTGAAGGCAAAGGGGGCTGACCTGACCCCACAAGATACTCCTGGTTGGGGGAAAATTGTCAGGAATTTCAGTCAGACATTCCCAGAAAAAAAAACTTAAAAAAAAAAAAATCATGTTTCAACAAAATTGTGACACTCTTCATTTGGGATTTTTTTTCATCTGGCTAGCAGGGAAATTGGGCAAAAGCTGTCTGGGTAGGTGCTTGAGGTTCTGTTTGGTGAGCTGGAATTGGAGCAACAGTGCATGGCTGTGCCAGAGCAAACAGGACAACATCCCCAAAGAAAAATAAGCCCCACTCGGTGTGTAATTTAGAAGGTGCAGATCTTTCCAGGGGGAAGGGAATTCCCCTTTCCTGCCTGTCTGAACCCCTCACAGCTGCAAGCACAGACACTGTGTCTCCCTGTCCCCCAGGGTGCAGGCAAGGTGCCTGGGTCCCCGGGTGCCCGATTTCCCAGGGGTGCTCAAGCTGTGGCAGTGCCAAGGAATGATCCCATTGATTTTTAGGGTGGTTGTGTCTATGTGAGGAGTGAGAAAAAAGATTTTCCAGCCTCCTTCTTGCAGTAGCCAAAACCGGACTGCATTAAGTCTTGCTGGCGGAGCGACCCATCATGCTGCTGTCCCACGGATGGGACCGTGTGGCTCCAAGGGACAGCACGGGAACAAACACCCACTGCCACCTGGGCAGGGCCACCCTGCACTCCTCGCGGGGCAGGGCGCTGTGGCGGAGGTGATTAATTAGCGGCGTGGTGGCGGTGAACATGTGTCGGCCTCCACATCTGCCCCTCGCCAGCAGGGCACCGTCAGCGAGGTGTCACCGCTTTGCCGCTCACCTCCTTCCCCGACGTAATCGACTGCGACATCCGCGCCAGCTGCTCCGAGCTGCTCCGAACGCCGGCCGCTCGCTGCCCGCCAGCCCGGCCACGGGCAGCTCCTGCCAAGGCGCTCCGTGGGTGCCTGGGACTGGGGCCCCATGGTCACTGCGGGGTCAGGGGCGCTGGGTGGTGGCACCTGCGTGTCCCTCCCAGCCAGTCTCTTGTGCTGAGGCAGGAGGTGAGCAGCAGCCATTCCATATCCTGCCTTGCAAGCGTTTGGATGTTGGAGAAGTCTGGTAGCACACTGGTTTCTTGTGGCGCATTAGTAATTAATACAATCATTAATAGCGTGCTGGGGGTGATTGGCTCAGCAAAGCCGCTTGCAGCTGCTGTTAGCTTAGGTGGGACAATGACGAATGCTTGGAGCCTCTGGACCAGTGCTCTGCAGGCAGAGAGAGAGACACACAACTGGCACACACCACGCTGTCCTGGTAACTGGCACAAACACAGATGGGCTTTTTATTCTTAAGAAATTTTTAAGGAGCTCGTGTGCCTTCGTTATCCACATGTGAGTTCCTTTTTGGGTTGCTCTGGGTTCTCACTGCTCTTGGGCATGCTGTGTAAAATCCCATCCTTTCCCCCAGCAGACCCAACGTGGGAAAACTGCTGTTAAGCATCATTCCTGATTTCCCAAGCCAGGTCCCCGGAACTGCTTCCCACAAACAAGGCAGCCGCCGTTTCCTGGCTCAGCCTTCCACCTGCAGAAGCCCTCATCACACCCCTTTCCTTCACCTGCCTATTTTCACAAAACTTGTAGGAACTTAATTATCTTTGAGACTTCTCCCCCTGTCAAACCAGGCTGCAACGGGCCAGCAGCCTTCAAGAGATAATAACAGGGACAGACAGGCGGCAAGCACAGGAGCGCCGCATCCTCTGCGAGCAAGGTCAAAACCATCCCTCCCTCCCAACCGAAGCCAGGACCAAACCCAAGCGCAAGGGCAGGGCCATCCCTTCCTCCCTGCCTCACTGCTCCGGCAGCCACAAGTGGGAATTGGGAGGACGAGGAGGCGAGAGATGCTGGTGCTGGCCGTCAAGCAGCGGGCCAGTAATAACCTCATTATGAGGCTGAAGATGCCAGGCAGTGGGGGGCAGGTGCTGTCCTTCTGCCGCCCATGCTCCACTGGCAGCTTGTGGAGCCAGAGAGTTGTCAGGCTGTCTCCTGCCTCTCACCTTGCTTCTCATTAGCTCCCCGTCGTGCTGCCATGCGGGCAGATGGGGCAGGGCCCACGGCTGCCTGCCACCGCCGTGCAGGGCGTGTCGGGGGGCACTGGCACCTGCACAGATCCCAAACACATCCCCTTCGTCCTCTCTGCAGGGAAGGGATGCTCTCCCTAGGGCTGGGTGTGGGCATGGCTGGCCCACATGGTGTTTCCCAGAGTGAGGGTGGGTGGCTGTGCTCGCCAGATGCCTGGCCGAGGTGATTCCTGGGTATCCCAGCGGGTGACGTCTCTGTCAGGAGGGTCAGCTGGAAGGAGAAAAGCTCTTGTGGCTCTGTGCAGAACAACAGCCTCAGGATCCTTGCAGGGCCAAGGTGCTCGAAGCACCCAACTTCACCCAGGCAGCCAGGCCCATGTCCCAGGACAAGGGGACAGCCTGGTGCTGCGCTTGGGGTGTCCAGGGGCCTGAGCTCACCAAGCCACCATGGGGACCGAGGGTGCTCTTGGGCAGTCCCAGGATGCATTCCCTGCCAAAGCAAGGCACACCTCTTCCAGCAAGAGCAGCCAGAGCTTTGGGACACTGCACAGGCAATCTCCAAAGCGGGAGAGGGGCCAGGTCCCTCTCCTGACCAACATAAGTCACAAGCAAGGACCAAGCCAGAACGGATGAGCACAAGCAGAGGGAAAGGGATGGGACTGGTTGGTCAATTCCTTCTAGATCCCATCTCCAGGAAAGGTGCTCCTACACACTACTCCCATATCCCACACATCTGCTATAATTCCAGGGCAAGAGATAGATCTGGAAACACAACTCAAGAACAAACCAAAGCACAAGCCCCTGCATTTGTCCAGAATAAGCAACGCTTCCAGAATGGACAGATATTCCCAGCCAGGGATAAGTTATTCAATGGTATGGCAAGAGTTGAGCCCTCTATTGAGAGCAAGGGCTCCCTGCCATTTATTAGTTAAATATCAAATGCCTTAAGCATCTCCAGCAGGCCAGATCTGGCAGGAGCATCACCAGGTGTGGTGGAGCCACTGTTGAAGGCCACAGACACCCAGCAGCACAGTGGCACACACACTGCAGCTGTTCTGCCAAGGTGACTGTGCAAGACCCCCAGACATGCCATGGGAATGAGAACCTGTAGAAAGCATGGATGGCCTCCCAGGCCTAAACACCCTGTGGTGCTTTTTCACCACCTTTGAGGAGTGTCTCTGCTGATCCGAGGGAAGAGCACTGTGCAGCCCTGGGCAGCAGGGAGCTGCAGGAGGGCCTTGGTGGTGCCATATCAGTGTGGGAGGAGATGACCCAGTGCATTTCTTTTATCCAAGAGCCTGAGCAGTTTTGTCATGATCAGGATATCAATCCACCCTGAGTCCATCTTTGGTCTTGGCTACCCAGCAACACCTGGATCAGAAGCACCAGAGCACTGAATTAAGGGAGGCTGGGCAGGGGACTCTCCACACCCTCTGCCCGCCTTTGTACCTTCTTCTGTGCCCAGCTTTTTCTGCCAGTCCTCACCAGAAAGGTGGAGCTGTCTTTCTAACCACAATGATTTCCCTCTCTCCCTGGGGGAATTTGTGTGCTGCTCCCACTGCAGTGACCCACATAGCCTAAAGCAGCTTCTCTGGGCTCCTGGCCATGCTGGGGGGTGGCCTTGCTCTTGCTGCAACCATGGTGATAGTCACACCACCGAGAGTCATGGCCCCAAACAGGCCTCCTCAAGCTAATATTTGCCTAAAGCAGCATTCAAGATCACCATGGATGAGCCCTCTCAGTTGTCCTAAAACAAACCAGGACACCTCTGCACTGAAACCACAGAGGCCCCAACAGCAGCCATCTGTCAAGCCGTGGCTGCTCACATCAGGGGAGAACCTGGCCATGGAAATAGGATTTTTTTTCCTATGTTATCATGCACTTGAATAAAGCCAGGGAGCCTTTTTTGGAGGAGTGGCACAAATGCCCCCTCAGTGCCCTCCAATTCCCCCACATCCAGGCCAAGAAGTTGGCTCAGCCCCACCAGTCCCTCACCTCCCACAGGCCACCACAGGAGTGCCCCAACCACCAGCAGAGCTGAGAAAACACCTCTGCCCCAGAGCCACCACGTTTATTGAGGTCCTCAACCCCACAGAGGGGACAGGGAATGGGGGGCTCCTAGTTCAGTCCAAGGGTCACAGCCCCAAACAAGCAGCATTTCTGCACTAACTGGGGCAGAATGAGGCCTTTTTCCTCCTTTTGTCCAGGCAGGCTGCAGTGCCATGGAAGGAGCTTTAAAGGCATGCGGTACCTGTGCGGAGCGGAGGGGGTGGGGGGTGTGTGTGAGCGTACAGAGCTATTAATTAAAATTGCTCAGTCAGATGCTATAGAGAGATTAGTTGTCACATTGTGTTAATGGCAAGCTTGGCAACGCCGCGAGAAGGGGCAGGACTGCCCGCCGTCCCCTCAGCTGTTCAAGTGCCACGTTTATACCCAGCCAGAATGACTAATTGGCAGGTTTTGTCGAACAGAAGCCCCCTTGTTATTGGGAAGAGATCAGTGCCTTAATGAAGGAGAGGGAGGAAGGGGACATGTGGGTACAGAGAAGCTGCAGCCACCTCTGTGGCAGAGGTCCCCAGGAAGGGAGAGCTGATGCCCTGTCCTTGTGGCACAGGGAGGCTGGAAAAGCCCAGAGCCGTGGAATGGCACAACACTACGTCCTTCAGTAGTGCACCAAACCCACAATCAGCCCCAGAGCTGGGTGCCTATGACAAGATGGAAATATCTTCCTGGACCCTCCCAACTCAGGGAATGATCACAGGGCAGGATCCCCCAGCTCTGCACTTCATCTTCCTTCACAGGTAGCAGATTCTCTCTCCTTGTTTGTGTTCCTTGCCTACTTTTTCTTGTCCCAGGGAGAAAGGGAGCACAGAAAAAGGCCTGGGGAAGCTCCCAAATGGCAGCTGCAGGAGAGCATCACAGCCTTGGCTACTGGAGGATACTCAGTGCAGGCTGGGCAAGCACAGAGCCCACCCTGCCTTGCATCAGGGCATGGGACAGGAGGCCTCTGGTGCCTATTCTAGCTGTAATTTCTCCCCTTCTTTCCCACTGATGGCCCCTTCCCAATTTCTACACCCAAATTAACTCCTTTTTGACATGGAAAGAGCTCCTGATCTGGGCCTTCTCTCCCCTTCCCACCAGCTGGGACAGAGATGTGCTGAGCTCCGTGCCTGGGCACAGTCCATGGAAAAGCTTTTGGTGAATAGAGTTGTCAGCGACACAGAAAAGCACAGGGAAGTTTGGTATTAGCCCTACAACCTTCGAAAGGATCCGTGGCAATGGGCAATATTTCTGTCCTCTGATGGACAACCATACCCCAAAGGAGAAGGAATCAGGGGAAAATGCTCTTCTTCTCCCCATTTTACAGAAGGAAATTCAGATATGGAGTCACAAAGCTCTACAGGTGTCCAGTCCCCCCCAGAGCCTGCATGATTCATGCACCTGGAATCTTGTCCTGATTGACAAGGTGTCCCTTGGAAAAGTGATGGGTGTAAAACTGAGGTCCAGCATGGCTGTGCCACCCACTCCAGGGACTTGCCTAGATATCCCCATCTGGGCATTTTCCTGAGGTTTTCAAACTGATCAGCCTGTTTAGCCTAACCAACACACATCCCACAGGCCTGATTCTGCCTGGAATAACTGGTTCTCCCCACCCCAAATTCAGCTTTATTTTGTGGATTCTGGCCATGCTGGAGGGCAACATGGGAGCACATGGGGATGCTGATGTAGGGCAGCAAGGCTTTTCTTCTCCCCCCACCACTAGCTTGAGAAATACTAGTGAAATGAGCCTTTTATGAGGGGTATCAGCAAATTTCCAAGCTGACCTGCTGCCCCAACCCTCTGATTGCCATGGAAAAGACAGGTGACCCCCAGTGCTGCTGCACAACACCAGCCACATTCAGTGGGTGTGCAGTGGGAAGGTGACTTCCTTCCCAAGGAGGAGTGGAGGGGCTGTCATCCGTCTGCCACCTCCAGGTAGCCCCAAACCAACAACAGCTCACTCCAAGAGACTTGGGGGTGCCAAGAGTTCAGCAGTAACCTTGGGTAGGAAGCAGCTTTTTACTTGGTCTAAACTGCATAGCCCTGGGGCAGGATAGAAGCTGTTCAGGCATGTTGTGTGCACGGCAAAGCTGTAATTTCTTCACAGTAGCTAGTCTAAAGCTAAGCAGGACATGAATTGAACTTAAAACCAAAGCCAGTGGAGTTGTTTCAGTCCAAATCCAAGCTCTGTGCTTTCATACCTCTTTATGGCTACCCAGCAGGGCTCTCTTGAAGTCAGCTCCATCACATCCCCCCTCCAGCCATCAGGCACCTCAGCTGTTTCACAGCCACAACTGCAGCCTGACCGTGTCACCAGCTCCCAAGCTGCCTGTGGATGGAGGTGAGGCACAGAGGTCACCATCAACACCATTTGCTCCCCGAGGCCAGGTTTGGGTAGGCTGATGTGACAGCTGGACCTGCAGAAATTCCCACAGCACTGATGTCATTCACACCTTCAAACAGCCTGTCCCTAAACAGTTTTTTGGAAGGTCACTGCATAAGACCTTTAAGCAGTCCTGTAAGTCTCCCCCTTGGCCCCAGGGCCTACCTGGAGATGACCAATCAACCTGGTGTGTCATACATTAGCACTGCTCCAAGACTGTCGAGAACAGAATGCCAACCTTCTCCATGTACTTCCCCCTGAAACTGACAGTTTCCTGCTATTTTACTTTTTTTCTAACTTTACCATTTCACAAGTCCTTACTAAGCAAATTTCTGCAAGCTCCTCATTGCCCATCAGTAGGGACAAGATGAGGATGTGTCCTGAAGTCTTTGCTTCCTTTGCAACCTAGACATCTGCAAACTTCATTTTTTTGTACTTAATCCTTTGTTCCCAAGATGTGACATTGACCAGACTAGACCCAAGCAAGGAAAGCATTGCATTGCACAAAAAAACCCCCAAACCAATACAAACAGTGCTGGACCCAAACTTTTCCTTTGTTCTCTGCTTTTGGCCACTCTCAGCCACTCACTGCCATCTCCTATGCAGCAGTTACCTGTCACAGAAGACACTTTGTTCATGTGTTTGAGGCCAGCTTCTAATCACTGAATGTAATAGGGCAAGATGAGTGATAGATTGACACAATTAATTTCCATGTTCCCACTAGTAACATTGATTTTAGGGCATTCAGTCTTTACAAGTCACTGAATGCAAGGGAAAACTTGGCTCTGATCTGTTCAGAAAAGGTCAAAAGGGTGCTCAGATCTTCATATGGGAGCTCAGCTGTTCAAATGCCCTTCAGGGTTTTGACATCTGCCCCAATCGTGAATCCAGGAACTGCCTCTGGCTGCATTTGCTGAGGAAGAACCCCCCGAGAAGTTTGTGTGGACACATCTGTGGTACTGCTTGGACACTCAAGGCTTCCCTGAGCCTGTCCATCTACAGAGCACAAGTAGGGGGCGAGTTCCACTGGCTATTGATCTTCTAAAGTCTGGCTCCAGTGCTCAATCCCTTTCCATCTTTCCAAGTCAGGAGCTGATGTTGACCAGCCCTGCAGTTTGTTCCTGCTTTAATGGGTCTTGCAGCTTTCACCAGCAGAATGTCCACCTACCCTTCCCATCCTAACCCAGCTGGAAGGACACAGGTCCCATGAATGCAGTCATAAAACAGCAGTTCATTTGGATGCATGGGAGACAGGTCCCCCGGGCCTTTACACTGCTGGGAGACACTCAGAAATGAACCAGTCAGGAGTCTATTCTAGCCCTGCTTGTGGCTACCCCGGTTGTATCCTGGTTTATGGCTTGGGGACTCCAGTGTGGGATCTGTTCTGATTTTTCTCCATGCAGAGAACTCCACAGCACCGAGATGTTCAGTGGGAGGGTGTTAAAGCAGCCTGTGAAGCCTGGTTTCATGGCCCATTTTGGGGGAAACAAGAGTTCTTTAGACACTTTAGCAGGCCGTAACAAATGGAGAAGGAGATTATTTTCAAATCCAGCCTGGATCCTTTCTTGGAGCATCCGGCACAAGATTCTGGGCTCACCAAATCTACTGGCCAAGGACGCTCCCTGACTCCACATCCCCCCAGACCTTTCCCTGTCCCCAGGCAGCCCAGGGCTGCCCCATCCTCTGCTCTGCACCCTTCCTCCATGCCCTGCCACGGAACAAAGCCTGTCCTAAGAAAGCCACCCTGCGAGCAGGTGAGCGACGCACAAAGCAGCCGTGCTATGCACGGCATCCCCGCTGCCGAGCCAAGCCAGGAGATTCACCTGTGCGGCCCAGACAGTGAAGAATTGTTTGGAGCAAAATACTGTGCAATCAAGTGGAGATAGCAGAGGCAATGGGGTCAGGCAGGCTGCCTGGGGCATCTTTCATCTCCAGCTTCGGGAGGTGGGGTGTAAAATGCGTGCTGGCCGGGCTCAAGGCGGGCTCAAAGGCAGCCTTGTTCTGCCAGCTATCTGCCATCTCTCTGATGTCACACGTTTCATTTGGGCAGCTCACTTCAAAGACCCCCTTCTCGTGCTCCCTCCCTCCCTTTCTCTCTTCTGGATTGGATTTTGCTATTGGAGGATAATAGCCTAGCTTTCCAAAAACGCATATTGCTGTACAATTAAAAAAAAAAAAAATCAAAGATTCTTAAAGAGCAGCTGCTCAAGTTAACCCAGTTCAAGCAGGGCAGGAAACTAAGGTCTCTCATTCTCCTTCCCAGCACCAAATCTGAATTTATCCTGGCTCTCCAGCACCCCAAATCCTCCTCCACGGACAGAGGTTCCCCTTTGTATCTGCATCCACCATACATTTGGTACAGGTCCCTTTGTGTCCTGGCTCCTGCCAGCCACACTGCAGCTCCTATCAGAGGTCCAGTTTTGGCTAGAGTTTCTAACAACCCCTGCTTGAAACACATCAAACAGTACCTCAGCATAGCCATGGCATCAGGACACACAGCATCCAGCTCCACAGTACTTGCTGGGTGCCTTGAGGCACGTCCTGCAGGCGGGAGGCCAAAATACCAGCCGGAATAGCAGCCACGATGTGTTGGCCATGCCAAGACAAGACATCTTGCTCAGCTGCAGCCTCTTGCTGAACAACTGTCTCTCTGCCAAGCTACACAAACTTGTCCAATGCTGCACAAGAGAAAGATGGCATTTCAAAGGGCTAATAAGGCTCTGGACGCAAACCGCCTACTGGGAAAATGTGCATCCCAGTAAGTGAAACCTAAAGAGCAGAACACATCCAGACACAGTCAGCAAGACCCTGGCCAAAATAAGTACTAGGTGACTTCTGGTTTTTGAGTTTAGGGAGTTTGGCAAAAGCAATTTCAAGCTTATTTTCCCAGAACTGGAAGCTCTCCAGTATAGCCAATATCTTCATGAACACACCACACTCCCAGAAACTGGGGATGTAGTAGGTGGGGGGGAAAAGCTGTGGGAGGAAAGGAGTGGAGGGTGTGCTGGTACCCAGCAGAGGCCCAGAGATCCTGGACAACAGCTGTTTGAGCTGCACCACATCAGCACACCCACTGCCACACCCTACCCCTTCTCATGGCAACCGCTTCACCACATGGACATCTGGCAGCTGTTCCTTGGCTCACCTCTATGCTGAGGCCGTTTCAGTTTTGGTGACAGTAGTGGGAAAAGGTGCATCAACATTCAAATAAAAAGATGAAAAATTCAGTAGAAGGAAGAAGAAATCACATTGACTGCAGACCCACCAGCCTGCTGACCTGTACTGGGGTGCCTGGGCCGCAGGCTGTGACTTCTCTAGATGAAGCCAAACCTGCCTGAAGGGCTGCTGGCAGCTTGTCTCAGGGGTGCTCTGATCCTCAGCTGCCAGACTGCAGCCCCTGAGGGTCCCCCAAATCTCCCTGGCTTTTGCTCACACCCCAGCACCCTCTCCTGGACAGGCAGGAGCTGAGATGTGCTGCTGCCCCTCCTCTGCCTGGAGCCTGCTAGGGGCCCTCCAGTCACATCCTGAGCCTCCCACAGGGACAGTGGATACAGTTTACATCCAGGAAGCCATGTTGAGGCCTTGGGGAACGTCATGGCAGAAATCCCTCCAGGTCATTCCTTAATGCTGACAGCTGGGAGAGGGGCAGAGGTACCCTGAATACCAGCAGTGTAAGCAGCAGCCTTTGCTCCCCAACCCAAGCATCCACAGGAGGATTTAAAGGACTCACAGAACTTACTGGCAGGTATTAAAAGTTCACTGGGGCTGTAATAGCAATCTGTCAGCCTGCTGCTAATCCGTCTTGACAGAAACTTTATAAGAAGCTGAAGCGTGTTAAATAGTCCTGGAGTTTAAGCAGAGCAAACACAAGGAGGGTGGTTTAAAGCAAAAGGGGTTTTCCATGGACCTCTGACCAAAAGCCCAAGGACTAGCTCAGGGTTTGACTCCTTAAACATCATCTGTGGAGGAGAAAAAGGAGAGAGACCTTCAGAAAGCACCCAGACAGCACTGAGCAGCACCCCGAGCAGCTGAGGTGCTATCCCACGGGCAGCTGGGGCGTGGGCAGCGGGACACAATAGCGGCTCTGTGCACCCAGGAGCTGGGGACGGCACATGGAGGGGTGCTCGTGGCCACCATCTGATGCACCTGCACTCACCTTCGAGTCAAGAATGCAAATAATTCACATCTGCAAATCCTGGTAAACCCATTAGCGCTGAAACTGGATCCGTTCAGCCTACGAGGGAAGTTTGCCCGCGCATCGCTGTGACTTCGAGGACAGAGCCCTCAGTCTGGGCTGTGCCATACAGGTGGCGTGTCAAGAGCTGTTTTGTGTCGTCCAATCCATGGATGTTAATGGACAGGACAACCAGGTGCACCCTCCTGGAAAAGCATCTCGGGGGGTCTCTCCTGGGACAGCCAGCCTGCTGCATGAGTGTCACACCACTTACCCACCAGTACAAACCACACCAAAAGCACAGCTCAGGATGATAGGACTGCAGCCTGCCCGGCACTGAAGGACAGCTTCCCATCGCTCTCCAGCATAAAGGTGAGGTTTCCAGGTGCATTGTAGATTTTATTAGGGACCAGCAGCTGAGATGTCACCTCCAGTGGGTTCCCGCACCAGCGGGACTGCAAACACATTGCTGGAGCAAGTTTGTGTGTGTTGGCACTGCTCTGAATATTCCCTGCAGTAGGTTTGCTCTGGAGCAGATGGCAAAGTTTCATCACCATCTCTGTGTTTCTCTGCTCTATTTCCCATGGACTTCCTAAGACTTTTGCCTTTTAGCTGAGAGTCCTGCTCCCTCACTGAAGCATCCCACGCCCCACTAGGAACAGTAATTATTAGGGTGACTCAAGACTTGCTCACAGGAAGAGTCTTGCACACTGTTAAACTCTCAGTGAGAACCTTCAGAGGTTTTTTCAGCCTCATATTCACTAGAACTTGCTGCTGAAACAGGGTTGAAGAACAATACTTTTAGCCAGAAAGAAAACTAAAGGACTTTTAGCACCCTGCCCAGACACAGACACCTGGATCAGAGGCAAACAGACCCAGTAAATAACAGCATACCCAGTATGGAGCCAGTAGAGAAGAGTGAGCAGTAGCAGTAACACATCCTCCACACTCCAGCGCACCACATGTACTTTTGGGTTGCAAATCAGCTGAGCAAAACTCCTGCGGTTCCTCTAGCAGAGAAACCTGCTGGTCAGAAGAACACAGTAGCAGCCCAGCGACTGGGAAGCCTGATCTGCCATGGCTTTGTGAATCCCTCTGGTGGACAGCCACAACCCCTTCCTCGCACCTCACCTGCGGGTGTGACATGGTAGCAGTGCCCGCCAACACAATTCCATCAGTCCAGCAAGGGAGGCACTCATACTGAAAATTCTCCATGGAGCAGGAGGGAGCTAGAGAACAGCTTTATAAATCTTTTCAGCATCCCTTTATGCGAGACCCAGAGAAACCTAACCCCCAAAATTATTTTGGCAAGGAGCTGAGAGGCCAGTTGCATACACCTTGTCTGAGCAGAAAAGCAAGGTAGCTGGGAAAGAAAGGAGAAACACCACTTGCCTTGCTGGGAATGCAAAGTGGGACCTGTAAATAGTAGCTAAAAAGGGAATATGTGTACAAGGGTGAAAACCTGTGGCTGAGTAAATTCAAAACATTATTACAGATGTCAGCAGGAGCAGGGAGATGCAGACCAGGTAATCCGCTATAAAGCCCTGAATGCTCACTGACTTCTTCCTAAGGAAGCACCCTGAAGCAATCCTGGAGGAATCCACAAGTTTGTGTCCTTTTTTTTTCAAGCCCCACTTCCCCTCAGCACGTTGTCATCGTCTTCCCCAGGAGCAGAGTTGCTCCCAAGAAACCAGATCCCCCCAGGCACAAAGCACCTACTGTGCTCGCGCCGATGCTATCGGGAGGGGCTGGCCGGGTGCACGCGGTCAGGCAGCACCTAAGCTCGGGTGGCCCAGGGCTCTGGGGTGAAACAAGATTCTTCCTCCTCCCCCAGCACGCCACAGCTTTGAGGCCATCATGGGGAGGACTGAAAATGCAGCATCTCCTTTGCTTATTCATATTTCACGGGGAAGCTCTGGCCCTGGCTGACACAACTCTCCACCAGGCGCTTCTGTCAATCCCTTCATGAAAGCCAGCACTGCCACAAACATTTGTTAGCTCCTCACGAGCTCCTGGCTGGAGGTGAGCTGGTGATATCAACAGCAGATTTTTATTTCAAGGGAAGGAAAAAGTAGGCAAGTCAGGGAAACAGCTGCTAAACTGCAGGAATAATCAATTAGGAGGCAGTTTCATCATTTTGAATAAGCTTGCTTGTAATTAAAAGCTTTCTGAAGGAAGTGATTACTCTCTAATTGATGGGAACTGTAAAGCCCAGGAAAGAGGCAGAGCAATGGTTTGTACAACCATTTCTGGGGTGTGGAATGGGCTGCATGTCCCTCCACTGCTGCCCACCACATTGCAATGCTTTTGAGGATGGCACTTGCCTTTGGGTTTCTTCATGGCTCTAGCTGCTTGCCAAAGACTCACTGATATTTTTCTCTGGATTCATTGTCCCTTCCCCATCCCACACTCCCAGGTAGCCCAGCCTGACATGGAAAGCCACTGGTCAAACAGCAGCCATGCTGCTCTACTTCCCTGTCACTGATTGCAGATGGCTGGCCAGGTTCAGCCAGTTGGTGCTGAGAACTGACCCCGTTTCTCACAGCTTCACTCTGAGGATCCACACAGGCTTTCAGGTGGTTCACAGTGCCTCTGCTTAGGCCTCCTGGTCAGTCATGGTGGGACTACTCCTTTTGTCTTACAGGGAAGTGACCACCTCATCTTTCCCAGCCACCCTGCTCCCAGCTAACATCCCCTTTTTTAGCTCTGCCACATTCGTTACTGTCCTGTAACCACTGTGTCCTTCCTGAGCTTCCCATCCTGTCTCCAGCTCTGACACTCCAGCCTTTGTTGAAGAGCTTCCTGAAAAAGCAGGTTTTGTCCCATGAGATTAGGCTTCATGTGCCCCAGCCCCCAGGCCTTCTGCTGGGATGTCATCGCTCCTTCCTCACCCCTCCGCCTACTCCAGGAGGAGACAGAGCAGCCAACAGTCAGTTATAGCTTCTGGCAGGCTCCAGCTAATCCTTTTGGAAGAGTTTCACCAGTCTCCTCTCCCCAAATTCCTCAGGGGCTCTCTAGTTACTTCCCAAATACCTCCACGCACTCAGCTGCAGAGCCAAACCCTCCAAGCCTGGGACACCAGTGTGAGGTTGTCAGGACAACATAACCAGCCACCCAAGGCACAGGTGTTACGCTGCATCTCCAGTTCCATGATCTCATGCTGTATTTTCCAGGCAGTCCCTGCCTCTTTGAGCAAAGCTGCTCACTGTTTCCCCTCTCCTTCTCGCTCTCTCATGCACAGCCTCAGGGCACTCCGTGCTTGCATATTATTTTGAACTTGTGTTGAGCACAGACTTGTTTCCTCGCAGATGCTCTTGGGAATGTGCAGAAAAGCCTAAGGCTTCGTGGATACCTCCCTTCACAGCCCTTCCTCTCCCAAGCAGATACTGTTGCATCTGCACTGCAAGGAACAGAGGCGAGAGAGCCAGAGCTGCTGGGGGCCAGCCAGTTTCAGAGCACTGAGCTGAGATGTCAAAGCTCAGCTCTCCGAGCACCAGTCTTGTCTGGGCTCTCTGAGAGTCCTAAATAAGATTGGATAGGAACATTTGGTCGGGGCTCTTCACCCCACTTGAAACCACCAAATTGATAGGGCCATAGAGCAGTGCCTCATGGGGTTCACCACCAGCTCCCCACCCCTGTGCCACAGGGCCTGCCCGCCTCCTGCCACGGATTCACCCTGCCCCGAGACCATGATCCAATGCACCAGGCATCCCTTGAATGAGTCCCCTGTTCTTGGGGTCATCAGAGGAGAAATCTGATCTCCCCTCTGAAGCCGTGGCTCCGAGGGCCTGAGGTGGTGGGAATCTGCTGTTCTTCACCGAAAGTGCTGTCGGTATTTGATCACTTGGAGTGTTTTGACATGGTTTGCAGTTGGATACGCTCATCCTCAGCCTGTGAACTTAGATGTGTCAATCAGGCAAGCACACGTCAGCCTCCACATCAGTGTCTAGGAGGTCTACAGCTGACAAGATAACCTTTTCATGACCAACACAGTTGCCACTTAGAGGAATGGAGACAAGAATTTGGTCTGATCTCCAACAAGATAAGAAGCTGTTATTCCCCTTTTTACACCTGAGGGGCTTCTAACCCTTTTCTTGCCTTTCTATTGCAAGTCTTCACCATTTTACAAGGATTTTTTTTGTTTCTTTTTAAAATAAATTTTCCATGCAGATGAGCAGTGGAAGAAAAGACTTAGCAAATGTGAGTCACAGCTTTGGACACCTGGTCATACCTGGGATCTTGCTCACAAGACCTACCATAAAGCCAAGGCACTGGTCCTCAGTGGTTTGAGCCATATCACGTGTCACAAGACAAGCATTTTCTAATGATGGGTGACATTTAGTGCCCAGAAGAGTGTCAACGTAGGTATCAAACATCTGGCAAATTATTTCACTCTGGAAAGGTGACAGGAACAACTAAAGCTTTGGCATTTTCCCACCCAAAAAAAAAAAAAAAAGAAAGAAAGCAAAGCCAGAATTTGTCACCTCTCATGTCCAGTTCCAGGAAAGGACCCTGCCTGTGGCTTCCTTGGGATTCAGGCCCTCTCCACCTCCTATGTGCAGAGAGATGACCCATAGATGTGGGCACATGAGAAACTCTCCTGCACATTCTTCTGCCATAGGACACGTCCACATCACACCAGAAAGCAGCCCCCAAACACCCAGTGCCTCAAGGGGCTGCTGAGGTGGCCGTGACCTGGGCTTCCCACATGGGTGTCCCCACTGCACCAGGATCTTTGCTAGGTTTGGGGTTCCTCCCACCCATACCCAGCTGGCAGGAGCCAGCACAGCTCCGCTGACTGCAGTTATGTGCTGAGCCAGGCCACTTGAGCAAGGCAAGGCTCCAGCCCTTCATCTGGAGGTGGTTTTCCTAGACAGCAAGGTCACATCCCTCCAGGAAGGTTGCTTGCTCCAGCTCCTATGCCTGTGCACTGTAAGTCTCCAAAAAATACCTAAAAATACCACCAAGATTCAAATACCCAGATGCAAACCCAACCAGCACTGGCCAATGCCATTTTGATTTTCACTCCAGGCTGCATCTGCCACAAGCTCCTGAGCTGTCCATTCACAAAGAGCAAGTCAATTAACATAATATCACTCAGAGCTGGCTGCCTATCAGTATCATCTAATCAGTGTCCTCAACTGACAACTAATCTCTGACTTGATCTCTCCTTGGCCACCGAGCAGGGTCTGAACAGAAGCAGCTTTGTTTGGAGTCACTAGAGACACAAAGGTCAGCTCCCAACCCGTTCCTGGCATTATTCTTGCCTTGGAGAGCAAGGTAGAACCTGTTTTCATGTCAGACCTTGTTCTTTTCTTCCTGGCTTTGACAAGAAGGTATCATTTGTCCCAGGGAGCCGCTCCCCAGCTGAGAGTGGGCTCAGACATGGAGCACATAATGACAAAGCAGCCCCATGAAAGGACATCCCAGAGGGACAAACCAAGGGACATCTGACAACCCCCTCAGCCTGACAACAGTCATCTGCCATGCAGTGACTCCATCACCTGCAGAAGATAAGGCCCAGCCAGTTTTGCTTTGGCAGGATCCATCCACACCCTGAAATAAGGAACAAGAGGATATGAAATCCAGATGACAGGAGGACCCACATCTGCTACTCCATGGCAAGATTGCAAACTGGGCTCATGTTCGGCCTGTGTCAAGCACAGGGCCAACTGGCAGAAGAACAGGTTTAAAACCATGAATTCTCCTGATTTTGCTAGACAAAAATCTGCCCTCATCCACAATCCTGATCCTTTCCCAAAATTACATACTCAATATAATAATTTTATACATATACACACATTTGCCTTGAGAAACTGTTATTATAGAATGTCATTACATTTTTGCAAGATTTTAAAAGTAGGCAACCAGTCTGTATGAAATGGGGGTTTTAATTTGGGGAAAGCAATTTAGCAAGTGTAAATTGGCAATTGGGCTGATGGAAAGCCAGACTGATGCACCCGAGCATTTTTCAAATAGGAAATAGCTGTGGGTGGGGAAGACAAACCTTTTATCTTTAAAACATTAAAAATAAAACCCCACGAATTTAAACATGATGTTTTAAGGAGTATCCAAGTGAGAGGAATTGTTGAGGCAATTTTAATAACCATTAAGGGAAACATCTATTTTTACATGGCAAGCCTGGGTGGTGTTAACCCAGCCATTGCCTAGAGCTGATCCTACAAATCATGCTGGTTTCATGGGCCACAGCAGCTCCTCCACACCACCTATAATCCAGCTCCCCCAGATCTGCCCTCTTTTCCTCATAGCACCAGGCAAGTATTTCTCCAAGACCACCAAGCCCAATGTTAAGAGAAACCTCAAGCTGTAACTTCCCCAACCTGTCCACCACGAGACAGGTCCAGCCCTTTTCCCTGCTGCTGTCTTGAAACAGAGCAAAACCCCAAACCAACCCAGGAAATCCAGGTGGCTTTTAGGCTGCTATTTATTATACAACCTGTAAAATAAAAATCACAGGTGTTCAGCTTACAGTCACACCGTTTTAGAAATTTTTTCAGGTTTGACTCGGAAAACATTTTCTAGCACAGGAGCTGCAGAGCGGTGACTGATGACAGGCAGGAAGGAGAACACTTTGTTTTGAACATCTCAAAAAATAAGTTGTGGATGATCCCCATTTGGGGGCATATTTGTGGAACCTCTCCATGTCTGGGAGCTGTGATGAGAGCAATTCCTTTTGGAAAACACCCACCCATACCTTTTAGGCAGTCCTAACATGGAGTTGCTCATGGTCCTGCCATGGAGGGCTGGGGTTCATGAAATGATTGTCCAGGTGAAGACCCCCAGCAAGGCCCTCTCTGCCACCTTTGACACCAAAGGCAGGTGTCTCACCTTCCAGATCCACCAGTCTCTGTTGGCCACAGAGGACACTCCAAGGGCCAGTTTAGTCCCAGACCACAGAATATGGTGAGACCCTGGCACAGGTTGCCCTGGGAAGCTGTGGCTGTTCCATCCCTGGAAGTGTCAAAGCCAGGTTGGACAGGGCTTGGAGCAACCTGGTCTAGCGGAAGGTGTCCCTGCCCATGGCAGGGGGCTGGAACTGGATGGTCTTTAAAGTTCCTTCCAAACCCACACCAAGAATGGGTCTATGATTCTGTGAATTTTGTGAATTCTATGAGTTCTATGAATATTTGATATCAAAACCCCAATAAGCAGTAACTTTCTCTGTGCTCTCACTACACCCTACCCAAGACCTCGCTGCCTTTGGAGATGACTCAAACCCTTCCCTCTCCCAGTCAAGAGGACACAACCACACAAGAAAAGACCAGGCTTTTTTTTTTTTTTCTTTAACGGAGATTTTTTTGTCTTTTTAATTTCATCTCGGTACGTGATTTCTGACAGTGTGTCAGCATCTCCTGCCGGGTCAGCCATCTCCAGACCCTGCTACATTCAGTGTCAGACTGGACGGTGGCGACGAGCCAGTGTTTTGAGCCTCACAGTCACTTGCACGTCTTTATGGGTTGTCGCTTACATCATTTGTGAACAGCAGCACAAAAGGACACAACGCATGAAAACGAGAGTGGGGATGAGGTGAGGGCCAGCTGAAGGCTTGACCCCAAGGAGAACTTTCCCCAGGTCCCCACAGCTCTGGCAGGGATGAAGCTGAGCACAGGGTGGGAAAGGCAGGGCTGTCCCTCCTTTCTGCTCCCCCCGTGGGGTGGTGACTTGGGCTGCAGCGTTTCCCAGTGCCAGGACAGCAGTTCATAGCGGCCTAGCACCCAGATTGGAGGGTATGGGATGGGGTTGCTGGTGGAGGCAGGCTGGGCCCTGCTGGGGAAGGAAAAGATCATGTGGAGAAGCATGGCTGAGCCCTTACAGGCCGGGATGTCCACCAGCTCCAGCAGCATGTCCACCCCACACTGACCTCCTGGACATGTCCAGCAGTGGGGACAGGGCCTGGTCACCACACTGCCCCATCAATCTGCTGGCAAAAAGCAGGTTTCTGGACCCAGCTCTGCTTTGTGTTTCAACTGCACCTCAAAACCAGTGGGGCAACCTGAGAACACCAAAAATAACCAACCCCGAAACCCAAACCTATCGCCTGAAATGAACTGATGTTCCTTCCCTGCCACTGGGCTTTTGCAACCTAAACATAACGTTTATAAAAAGTAAATTATTTCCTCTTATAACTTAAGTGCATTGAGTATTTCCTTAAATATGGTTCACACTGAAAATAAAGTTACTTTTGCTGTACAGTAAATTTCTGATAGACTTAGAAATAAACTTTGTTGATACAATCTGGCAGGTGTGGCCGTGCAGTGCTACACTCCCAGCCACACGGCTCTGCACGCACACACGTGCGTGCCCACACACACACACATCCACACACACAGCCCTGTCCTTGGGGACAGGGACAATGTTCGGGGTTTCTAGCTTTCTATATTCGCATGGGAACATCTATCTTAAAAGTCCCTACGTTTAAGCAGCGAGCGCTCAAACTGATTGAGGGAACAGAGGGGAAAAAAAAACAAACCCTGCAGCAACATTTCCCCTCGTGTTTCCCCAAAGCGTTGTCAACTTTTCAAATTTCAAAGCCCAGCTGATGCTGCAGGCTTTCCCCATGAAAATCAGCAGTTTGCTCATTCTAAAGGTGGGATACAGCACTGAGATGCTCCTACAGGAGAATGCCCCTCCTCTTGCCGAAACAAGAAATTTGTGTCCCCGTTTGAAATTTGAAAATCCACCAGCCAGCTGCAAAAACTACTCCTGTCCCTAATCCTAGGCTCCTAAGAGAAACATGAAACTATGCAACCCATAACTTAACTCGCTCCTTGGGAATCCCAAGCTACAACATATTTGACGGCATCCCAGCAGTGTTGCTCCCCTCCCTCCCAGCCCCGGGAGCTCTGTGGCCCCTCCTGGGGCAGCGCAGCGGCAGCTGTGCCGGCTCAGGAGGTGAAGTAGGAGTTCTGCATGGAGTACAGGTGGTCGATGGGGTTTCCCACTCGTGCCTGGAGCGGCCCCGCGTCTGCCGTGCCGAGGAAGCAGTCCCCCAGGTTGCTCAGTGAGGTATCATCGCTGTCCAGGTCGTGGAAGAGGGGCTCGGCACCTGGGGAAGCCGGGAAGGGACAGAAGGGCTTCAGAGCCTGCTTTCTCCTCTGGCACCTTGACAGTGCCTGGTACCCCCAGCTTTTGTAGCATGAGGTGTTTAGGCATGAGGGGAGCTCATCACGACCCAGCACCTCTTTGGAGGAGAGAGGGCAAGAGACCAACCCCAGAGCCCTACCGTAGGGGTGCATGTGGTCTCCGGGCATCTGGGGCGGGGTGAGCCCTTGCCGGAAAGGGTCGGAGCCGTAGACGCTTTGCTCCATGCCCAGCAGCTGCTGGGGTGGAGGCAGGGTGGTGTAGGGGTTCAGCATCCCCTCCAGCCCTGTGCCGCTGCCGCCATTTGTCTGGGCTGCAAGATAAGATCAAGTCATCAGCGCAGTCAGACTGCTGCTTTTTGGGTGGCCGAGCTCCACCGGGAAGCCTGGAGAGGACTGGGAAATAAGGAAACCCCACGTGTGAGTGGGGTACCTGAGCTCAGGCGCTGTGTGTTTTGCTGGTCCTGCTGCTGCTGCTGCTGCCTCCTGGCGAGCTTCTTCATCTGGGACACAAGAAAGGGAAAAACCGGAATGAAATCATCCCCTGGCCAAAGCCAGGAGGGAGGGAGCCTCAGCAATAGACGCTGGCACCCCTTGTACCCACCTTTGCTCGCTGGTTCTGGAACCAGACCTGCACCACACGGACACTCAGCCCTGTCTCTGCCGCCAGTGTCTCCCGCACCTGGGAGGGAAAAGTGACAGCAGTGTCTCAGCCCGCTTAGCTTGTCAGGGGGACTTTAGGAGGGTTCAGATGGGCCAAGGCAAGTCCTTGCCCAGCACCCAGGACATCCCCATGGGCTGGAGGCAGCTGGGCACAGGCCAGTCTCCCCATACCTTCCTGCAGGGCTTGGAGGAGACCTCAAACGATGCCTTGAATGCCCTCCGCTGCTGTGTGGTCAGGATGGTCCGTGGCCGCTTGGGCCGTTTGTGATCCTTCCCATCCTCAGTGCCCTTCCCCGAGGCCTGGCCCAGTTTGCAGATGCTGTCCTCATCATCACTTTTGCCTAAGGAGGGAAAAAAAAGCAGGTCCTTTACAGACAACAAGCCACACACACCATTTCCATGTTCAAAATAATCTGGGAGATTTAAAACAAGCTGGTGTTGGTGGGGATCTTGTTGTGAGTATGTGTGAGAAGCTGAGGCTGGCTGCCCCATGGCAGCTCAGAGAGTGGGGAGACCCACTGTCACTTGAAGTCTGTGACTGTTCAGCCAGCAGATGCGCTTTTGAGTTCTTCTTTTCCCCAACAGTCTGAGCAGCTGCAATGTGAAACCCTGGGACAGCTGATTTTCCCTTCATCAGACCCAAATCTCTGTCTGCTCCACAGGAATTTCCAGCTAGGCCAGAGCTGGAGACACATGTGGAGACACATCTGGGCAGACACACAGGTCACATCCACGTGAGGGGACAGCAGTTGTGGAAGACCACTGTGCCCCTGGAGTTGTCCCCCAGCCCAGCTGGAGACAGAGATTGGGTCCCTCTGCCCACACAGCCCAGGCTGGGGGAGGTCAGGGTGATGGGTGAGCAGGAATGCTCAGAGTGGGCAATGTTAGCCAAGAACCCCTCACAAACCCCTCCTGATCTGCTTTACAATGGACAACAACTCCTATTAGAGCACAGACTTTTAATCACTCATATAAGGGGCATCTTTCTGCCTGTATTTCCTTCTCTCTGTGGAGTTTTAAATCTCACTGGACAGAAACCTAGGGTCCTTCAGCCTTCACCCCTCAGGTACTCACTGTGATGTGCTGCTCCACTGCATTCCCAGGCACTGGGGTGTATCTCCCGGCTGCTCTCCACCACTCAGGGCAGAGAGCCTTTGGACAGGAACTGCTCTGGGAAAGTGGACAATGCCTCTTCCCAGCTCTCCTCATTTACTGCATCTCCACTGTGCCGATGACCTCACTTGCTCAGCCCGTGTGGGAGGGCTGTGATGCAGGTTTGACAGCACAGGTCCTTCCCTCTCGCTAGCTATAAATCACTTACAGCCTTTTCCAGAAAGTTCCAGCACTGTTCATCTGGGAATCGATAATGGAGCTGAGGTGCTGGTTTGATAAGGATGCAAGATGCAAGGCTGTGCTCGGCCCAAGTCCATCCTGGGGCTGACATGGCTGTGGGAGATGGGGATGCACCAGGGAGTGTGAGCCTGGCTCTGAGTAATTCGTGATGGAAACGAGGCAGGTCAAACCCCATGGCAAGAGCTAATCATGGATCATACACACCAGAAAAGTTTCAATACAACGGCAGCCCAGGTGGGAATGGGGAAAGACAGGAGCAGATCTCCAGGGCAACGGAAGGCAAAGATCCCAGTGGAGCAGCAAGAATGCTCTCAGGCACCAGTTACCTCTTCTCTCCACACTACTGGGCTCTCTCCTGGGTTCCAGTCAATAGAGAGACTTTCCCTGTGAGTGGGCGGGGAGGGATGGGACAGGGAGAGCTCTTCATGCTGGCCCCTGGGAGCCTTGCTGCTGCTCCAGCTCCCTGCTCACTCATGCCACAACCATGACATGCTCACACCAACAGGAAAGACAAACTGCTGTTTTCCTGCATGTCCCAGCCCAAGGGATGTCACCCTGGAGTAGGTGTGAGAACCACAGTGAGGGGAGGCCCAGGCTGTGGAGTCTCTGATGGCTGAAGGAGCTGAACAGTGGCTGCTGCCTCTTCCTTCTCAGTGCAAGCTCAGGCAAGGTCTCTGCTCTGAAGGAGTTTAATTTTGATGGATAGAGAATTTTACAAATCATGGGAGAGGGAATGTCAGCTGGTACCTGAAACCGTTTGCACCCCAGCATGAGGTGAGCACCCCGCTCCCCTCTGGTACAGGACGGGCAGAGCCCAGCATGGCAGAGCCACAGGCTCATGGGCTCCATCAAGTCCATGATGCTCAAAACCCACTTCAAGGGGGAAAACCCACTCAGAGCAGCCTCTCCAAGCCCTCCCCCCGCCAACACCTGCTCCCCAAATCCCTCCCAGTGTCAAAGGGAAAGAAGGAAAAGTGAAGCCGGATTTGGCGGGGTATTACTTTTAATTAACTCTCCCTTTCAAGCCTTTCCCCACTGAGGAGGGGGGAGAAATTAATGAGTGTCTGGGGCTGCCCCTGACGTCACCTGGGAAGGGGCCGGGGCGATGGATATTGTGCAGCGTGCCCTCCGTCCGACCTGCCGAGCCCACATCCCGCCGCCGGGGCCAGGACATTCCTCGCTCAGGAGGATTTAGGGAGAGGAGAAACGTTAGGACGCTTTTAATTGGAAAGCAGGGTCCTCTTTCAGAGGGGCTTGTTTACTTAGGCTGGGCGGCGGAGGCTCGGGGGAGGCAGTAATTGAAGCGAGGGTTTGGGAGATTACAGACAACATATGGCTCGCTTTTTATCTGCGCTTTCTCATAAAGTGGCCCTTGGTGTGCAGCAGCCNGGACAGGGAAGAGGCTGGACAAGCTCATCACATGCTGCTGGTGAAGGGCATCTGGGAGTGGTGCCAGAGAGGGGACACCACTCTGCCTCTCCTGGCGTGGCAATGGGGCCTGGGGGGGATGCAGCAGGAGGGGGAGAAGCTGCCACTCACTGAGCATCCAGGGGGGATGTGTACCTGGGCCGGTCTGTGCTGTGTCACTGTCCCCAGAGCCATGCAGCTCCCCAAGACAAACTGGTGGTAGCCACCAAAAGCAGACAGGGATAGTGGGGCCAAGCTATGGGGTCTGTGGGGAGATAGGAAGGGCCGGGACCCCCCAGTCAGAGGCTGCCAGGCCATGTCAGGGGGCGTTGGGTTAGGTTACCAATCAGCCAAGGGGTTGCCTTGCCCTTTTGACTCCCACACTGGCCCTTCACATCCCTCAGGTCTCAGCTGGAGTTTCCACTAAAAGAAGTCTTTCCCCCAAAGGTTTTTGCTAAGCTGAAGCACTTGGTTTGGCCAGAGCCACTGGCAGCAGGGCTGGACCACAGGCTGATGAGTCGCTGGGGAGGAAAAGCTCCCCAACCTTTCCCCAATTGCCCTCTTCCCCGACTAGGAACAAACCCAAACCATTGTGGCAGATTTGCATTCTCTTCTGCAGGACATCTCCTCATTGGTTCCTATTTTAACTGAAGGAGTTTGTACATCCCAGAGGAAAAAATAGTAATTCTTCAATCAGCTAAGGACTTTCCCAGGGCTAAGGCAAGAGCCAGCGCCAGTGTGCTGGATCCTCCTGCACTCCTGCCTCTCCAGCTCCTCCAGCGCTGGACCATCACTCACCAGCTCCCCCCAGCCACCTCGTCCCACAGCTTCACTCTATTTTTTAAACATCACCACCATTATTTGTGGGGAGGATTTTTTTTCCTGAGTGAGCAGGGTTGCAGAGCTTGGACAGAACTTGCATAGTTGGGCTCTTGCTGCAGAGGAGCACAGTATTACAGAGAAGTACGGGCTTTGGGCAAGTACTGCTCCATATCTATGAAAACCATCCCAATCCTTGCACTGTAATCCTCCCGCCCTACATCCTCTCCCAGCTACGGCACTCCAATGACAGAGAGCACCAGGCTTTGTTGTGCCCATGCTTCACACCTTAACAACACATTCCGCATCTTGATTTCTACTTTTTTTAAATCTACTTTTTTGGTCCAGCAGGGAAAAGACAGACCCATTTGCCCCTCCCCACCCCTCCCAGCTGCTGGCAGCCCTTTCAAGAGCAGAGAATTTCAAAGGTAAATCCTTTCCCTCCACAAAGCAGACTTTTCCCCAGTGAGGGACTTTAAGGGGAACTGAGAGACCAGGCGGGGGCTTTCCAGCCTGGTGAGGAGCAGGGCTCTGTGGGGATGGTGTTATCACGAGGATTTTGGCTAGCACATCATCAGATCATTTCCACCCTCCCAGTCCCCAGTGCTGGGCTTTCTTACTAAATTTGTCTTCCTGGGAAACATTCGGATTTGATTTGCATTGACTGCAGATACATATTTTAATGCTGGTCTGATGCTCTGGGCAACCCAGCCTGGCTGTGACACCCTGGCTGGTGCAGAATTCCAGTCTCCTGCCCACTTCCAGCTGCAGTGCCACCTCTCCTGCAGCCCCCCTTGGCTCTGAAGTGTCCCCACAGTGTCCCCATGCTGGGTCGGCAGGCTGGTTCTGGCCATCAGCTGCCTCACAAGCTGCTGGGGACACAAGATTTGCAGGATCCCTGCTGCCAGCTCATGTTTCACCTCCATGCCTCAGTTTCCCTTTGTTATTAAAAGGGGTGACTACAGCAGAAGCAGCTCACTTCTTGTTCTCAGCCTTCCCAGAGTCCCAGGCAGGGACAGTGAGGCACAGGGGAGGGACAAAGGTTTAGCCCAAGGTAGTCAGTGGCCAGCTCTCCCTCCCACACCTGGGGAAGCTGCACATGCCTTGGGATGGGGTGCACACTTGCCAGTGTTCTGCACAGGCCAGGAGCACGAACTCTTACAGAAATGAGCCTTATGAGATGGGACAGTCCACAGAGCATCCTCCTGCCCTGCAGCCCCTCACTGCTGAGCACCCTGCTCAAACCCTTACCACTGAGGTGGGAGAGACTGGCTGAAGGTTCCAGTGGTGCTTACAGAGCTTATCCCCTGAGACCAAAGGGCAGAAGTTCAGGGCAGAGAGCCCAAACCTCACCTCCAGACCCCCCATGGGCCTCGGAGCGGGACCAGCCAGGGAGACGCCGGGCGCGGGCGGCCCCTTACCAGAATCCGACAGAGCCGGGCTCACCAAGCTCAGCAGCTCCCGCTCCTTCTCGTAGTCGCCCTTACAGAGGAGCTGCCCCTCCTTCAGCACGAACTCGTCGCCCTTCTGCAGGCGCCGCTCACAGACGCAGCAACAGAAGCAGTGCAGGTGGTAGACACTCTTCTGGGCACGCATCACCAGCTCGCTGGGTGCAATGGCCTCCAGGCAGCCCGCACACTTCACCGCGAACAGCCTGCGGGACAAGCAAGAGGACAGCCCACTGTGACATCCTGCAGAGACATCCTGCAGGTTGTGAGACAAGGCATGGGGTACCCATGGCAGGGAGATGGGCGCTGGCACTGTGTCACCCCCTTGTGTGTGGATTGTGTTGAGGGGCTGGGCACAATGGTGCTGGCACCCCACAGTGACAGGGGATGTGCTCTCAGTGCTGTGCACCCACCTGGTGCCAATGGGGGGACACTGCCTTTGGGTCACTTTAGCAGTTTTGGTTAACCTGTTACCAGGTGCTTACCACGAATGTGCTCAAATGATGAAAATCCCAACATCCAGACACTCCAGGTGAGAAAGAGAGATATCAAACCCAACAGCCCAGGTGCCACCACCACAAGAGACCACCACATCCACATGAGTTTTATCAAGCCAACTCCACATGCCACCTCCCTCCAGCTCATGCCTAGACCCAAGGAGATGCTGGAGACAGCAATGGGGCCAGGGAGCTCATCTGTGCCTCTCCGCAAGCAGCTGCAGAAAGCATCCCCACTGTCACTCACCCACAAACCACCTCATCCCTCTGGCCTGGGTCACCCCATTCCCACTTGCAAACACATCAGGAATGTCTAATACATCATAAAAATCTCCAAGAAAGCAAATTTGGGGTTAAGGCCAGTGACAGACTTAAGACTTGATATGTCAAAAGGAAAAGGAAAAGCTCAGCTTGTTCCTTGACACTGACGTGACAGCGTTTGAGGCATCCCTAATTAAACCGTTCCCAGGTTTCAACACACTGGCTTTAGACTTAAAAGCCAATAGTAACAACAACAGCAATAACACTTTAGGTTGAAACAGAGCTTTTCCTTCTCCAGCTTTAAATGTCCTTACTGAGAATGATCAATAATTTACAGTTGGGGAAAATGAGGTGAGAAGAGCAGAGGTGGCAGTATATCAGTGTTGGCTTGAGAGGACTTGGAGGCACCTGGATTTAACCTTAGGCCAGATATTTTCAGTAAATGGGATGCCCAACAGAGATGTTTGAAGGTATCGAACCAGAACCTCTTTGCCACACCCAGATATCTGAGTTCTTGGCTTGGACATGATATAAAAAAACCCCCACTGTTTATCCAGTCTTGTTCGAAATATCTGTGGGAACTGGACATTATTATTCCCCTGTCTTGGTGACTTTGGCCCAGAAAGAGAAGTCAAAAGTCAGCACACATCCTGCAGAGGTTATCTCCGAGCAGTGCCCGAGTCCCAGGCTGGGGATGCCCCAGGGACCTGCACGGGGAGTGCTTTATCCCATCTTCTGCCGGCCCCAGAGAGCTCCCACCTCCACGGTCCCTGTCCCATGTGTCATCCCTGGGGGATGCTAGGGGCTGTGGGGCTGGGGAGGGGACAGGCAGCCCTGCAGCCACAGGCGGGCTTTCAATCTGATCTCTTTTTCTGGCTGTGACAAAAACCCACATAGGAAATGTGCTGACTCAGCCCCATTCTGACAAGCAGAGGACCAGATGTATGCAAAACCCTTGCAGGAAAACCATCAGAAAATGGGGATAATTTAAAAAAGTGCCTGCTCCCTTCCAGGTTTTCCCTAAACATGTGGGCAACCACAAGCATCCGGTGCAACACTCTCCCCAAGCCAGCCAAATCCTGGGCACGCTCAGCAAAAGGTGGCATTCCCAAAGGAGTAGGAAAGAGGTGTTATAAAGCTTTTATAAAACACTACCATCACCACAGAAAGTGGGAAAACATCAAATAAAAGGTAGAGATTAGGGAGTTTATAATTCCAGATATTGCCATTAGTAGCTTTTATTTTTCTACATTCAGCTTTAATTTCCCAAGTTTACATACAACTGCCTGTCCCTAAGATTTATGTATTTCCAACATCCCTATGACTGCCCTGGGAAGAGAGGGATGTGCATTCCCTTGAAAGCATCCCTTCTGAAGGGTCATTTTTTTCTTGTTCCAGCTCAAACACACACTGGCTTGTGTTAATATTGTTGTAGTCACTTCATCTTTAATTATGTCTCTTTTATGTCAAAGTGGAGGCAATTTGTATTCATCTGGCAACACACTCTCATCCTGTTTAAATGATGTCTAAGCCCTACCTGTTGGGATTACCAACTGCTCTCAGTAATAAAATATTGATAAGATATTACATTACTGCCATCTAATCTTTTTGAATAAATGTGCCCAAAATTTGTTTCCAGGGCATTTACTAGAGAGCCACAAACCTTTGCCAACCAGGCACAGAAGCACCAACCCAGCAGTGGATATTTCCAAGACCAAAGCATGTTGCACAGCAGGAAGGTGTGAGATTTAGGTAAATGGCTGCCTGATATCAGACACTTAAAGCCATTCCTAGGTGCTGAATAAAGGACTTTATTTCCAAAGCAGCTGCCACTGAGGGATGCCGGTCATTCCAGGTGTTTTCACTGCTCAGTGCAAGACTCCCCCATCCCTGGGCAACGTGAGCTGCAGAGAAATCCCCATAAAACCTCTTCCACAGTACGAAACCAAAAGGAGCTCCTTATAAACACACAATAAACTGAGACCTTAAGCAGTAAAAGGTCACAGGCAGAAAAAGCACAGTCTGCCACAGGTAGTAATGGAGAGGGAGCAAAGGGTCTTGCTCGTGTCCCAGCTCCCTTGAGACCCAGACTGTACCAGCTACTCTATAGGACTGGGGAATAACAGCTTGCATGGATAACCCCTCATACAGATAACCCCATGTATGGATAGCCCCACACATGGATAACCCTGTGCACAGATGCTGCCCTTTGGGAATAACCCCACATAGGGTACCACCAGCATAGATAACTCAGCTGGAACTCCCCATGTCAGCCTGAGATGCGGCTGAAGGAAAATTTCCTTCCACCACTAGATTTAACGATTAATTTTCCATCTTAGCCTGAGTGAGACACACCAGCGTGGATCCAGAGAGGTTTTCCTCCATCTCTGGGACCTACAGCTCCACGCCCAGCTCTCTCCTGCTGCAAGCAGGCTGCAGAGCCATCTTTTCTCCCCTCTCTTTGTATCTCCCTGCTCCTGTGGAGAGGACTTTGAGACTGCATTTCCCTGCAGGAGACTGCCCAGAGGAGAAGAAGGATGGGCTCTGGGACTTCAGCTTTAAACCAAGGACAAATTACCACCCCCTAAACTGCAATGGGAACACCTTCACTTATGCCATCCTAGGGATGCTTTAGTTCTCAGAAGAGGGTTTTTCCCCTCCATAACCTGGGGTTCCAAGCCTAAGTCAGGCCTGACTGGCAGCACTGAGTTTGTTCAGCCAGGTGGGAAGCTGGCCATGGCACCAGTCAGGGAGGCCTGCTCAGCATTGGGACGCTTGGTGGAGACCCAGGCTGCCACCAGCAGCTCAGTAAACACCTCACTGAAGCACTGACAGTGAATATTTGTAAATGAAACCAACCCACTCAACTTAGGAGGAACTGGAACAAAAACCCAATGGTGTGAGCAATTTTTATCACTACACATAGCCTTTTGTGTTTCATCTTAAAAATATTCCTGTTCCTGTATTGAACAATTTGCCTTTTTTTTTTTTTTTTTTTTTTTAAGTTTAGGTCCCTTTTGAAATGACAATCTGCAATTTTAAAGCAGAAAGGGGCTGGGGATAGCTTTCAAGAAAATCTTGAAGCAAAATATTTGAGCATTTCCAACAGTGTTACCTATATCCCCCAAGATGCAGTCCCAATTCTCCACACCATTCCTCTTCCCAAGAATGCATCCCAGACCCCTCCTTTGGAGTTTCCGATCCACGCAGCATCACTGAAACCTAGAAATGTCGACACACGGCCAAAGCCACCTCTGGGGTGCTGCATCCCGTGTCCCTTCCCGATGGCCGGGGTGCAGCACGGGCAGCCCCGGTTTCCCACCGGAGCCACCACCCCCTCTTTCTCCCTTTCTTTGGAGGTGACAGGCTGAAAGGGGCCGTGATTGACGGGCGCTTCCCGGCTGCTGTCTGTCTGCGTGCGCCGCATACAAACGCGGCCCCGCGGAGCCTCCCGGGGCGGGGGCGGCGGGGCAGGGACGCCGATATTAAATCGTGACGGACAAATCTCAATCGCCGCGCGGAGCTTTGGTGCGGGTGGCGGGGAAGGTTAGGCAGCTCCGCTGGGAGGAGCGATGCTTCCCCCCCTGCCTGCACCAGCCTGGGGTGTGGTGAGTGAGGTAGGGGCAGCCCCTGAGTGCCCCCGAGCTGGCACTGGTCCCTAGGAAGCAGCTGCCCTGCCGGGACCGCCTGGAGCAGAACATCCGCAGGGATGCTGGGTTGTCCAATACACCTGCGCAGAGACCTGACCAACTCATCCCATGCACTCACTGCAGCCCAGGAGGAGCCTGAGCAGATCCTGATCAACCCGTTGGGAGGTGCAGGGAGCTCCACCCTGGCACTCAGAGCCACCTCCAACCAATGAATCCCACCAGGGCCATGACCCTGGCACGGGCATGAGCCAAGGGCCACACATGGCACAAGGGGCACGGGAGGAGGCGAGCAGTGAGAGCTAGCAGTGGCGGCAGGGAGTGAGGACACCAGATTGAGTTGTCTTGGCATTCCGTCATCTTCTCACTCACTGTCACTCACTGGAAGGGGGGACATCAGCACCGGGTCCTTGAGAGGCTGGCAGTGGAAAAATGCCGCTTGCGGTCAACCCTGCACCGATGGCTTGGGAATGAGCCACTGCCCTGCTGCTGCCGGGCTCGCGTCACCTTGTCCTGCTCCGGCCCTCATGGAACCAAAGGATGAGGCAGAGGGCATGGACCACGGCCAAACAGGAAGGGGGATGAATGCACCCTGGTGACAGTGAGGACATCCCCCAGCTGCAGCCACGGGGCACCACATAGGCCCCTGGCCCTGGCGGGAGGTGTGCTCAGACCATGGGAGCAACTTGGAAAGAGCCGAGTCCGTCTCAGCGCTATGGAGAGCAGGCTGGCACGTCCTGGGGATGGGGAGCACAACTCAAGAGGGCAGCTCAGCACCAATGATCCTGGGCACCTCCAAACCCACACTGTGTATCCAGGCTCCCAAGCTGATGGAGGAAAGCACCCACAGTCACCCTCACTTCCCTCCCTCTGCACGCCAAGCCCTCAGGGAGCTCTCCAGTGGGACAGAGGAGGGATGTTTTCCCCGGGGCTCTTCTCCTGACCCTTCCCTGTCTCCCGGCTCCCTCCCTCACCCCCCCACCCCCCTGAGGCAGACAAGTGTTCGCTTTACTGCCTGGCAACGGGGCTGGGGCTAAGCTTGCTAAAATATGAGTGTTTTTTGGCTGGAGTACCAGAAGGCTGCAGTCCTACAGAGAGAAAAAAATTGAGCACTCCATGCCATGGCTCCAGAAAGGGGGAGAATTAGGTTTCACACCGAGCAGGCTGGACCATGGCATTCTTTAGTTAATGCTTAACAAACGCCCAAACAAAAGCGGCCAACTTCGCTGCATGTTTGTAAAATGTATTCTCAGCAGATTCAGGTTTATTGGAGAATTCACTCGCTTTGCAGCAAGTGCCGTTTTCCTTTTTTTTTTCTCCTTTAATTTCCCTTCTCCTCCCTCCCCCCAAGCTCAAGCCCTTCTCATTCCTGCTGCCTGAATGCATCTTCTGACACTTTGAGGGGACATGGCAACCGGGCTGAAATGGGCTTACTTCACCCCAGGGGCTGATGTGAGCTTGCCTCCATGGCCCTGAGGTGTAAGTTCTCCCTGGGGTCCAGCTGAGCTGCTGCTGTCAACAGGAACAGGGAGTCCAAAAAGCCAAGATCTGGCCTCTTTCAGATTCACCCCATAGCAGTTGGCTGGTGGCTGTATGCTCCAAGAGGCCAGGGGAGCGAGGAAAGGAGGCGAAGCCTGAGTCCTGTTTTTCACCTTTCTTCACCTAACCCACCTCTCTCAGGGTGCTAACCCAGTGGTTCTGTGCCATCCAGCATCCCACTGTGCCACGCATCCCAGCCCTGCACACCTCCTTGGAGAGCCCATCATGGCAGAGGATGCCAATAAGCACAGTTTGCTCTCAAAGGCAGAGCCACTATCTGGGGTGGTTGAGGTGCGGAGGAGGAGGCAGCCCCATCCAGGGACTCAGAGGCTTTGAAGGGGTTAAATTATGGGGTCCATGCATGAGTGTTCTGCAGGAGCACCCCTGAAGGAGCTCCTGCTTTCACGCAAGCACCTGAGCAGGTCCCATGTGCCCCCCAGGCCTGGTCCCATGGCAGAGGACACTGGTGATGAGGGACATGCTGGGGAGGTGGTGGCAGAGAAGAAAGGGGGCAGCAGAGGAGAGAGGGTTGATGCTGGGCTGTTTAACCCTCCTTCTGTTACATGGGAATCACCCGAGCTTTCCCAGGAAAGGGCACCTTAGCCCCTGACTCCTGGATGGGGTCCCAAAGTGGTCACTTAAAACCTCCCAGACCCTCCAGAGACCACAGTGTGACACACAGGGGCACTGTTACAATGATGGGGTTAAGTAAACAGACAAACGAAACCTTCCCAGCGAACAGCCGCTGCCAAAACACATCAGCAACCCTCAAGCCTTCCCCGCGTCCAAGTAAAAGGTCGAGCAAGTGCACATCTTCCAAGGCTGCTTTGAGTTGCTCCATTTCTGATCAAGGACACACTAATAAGACTTTCACCAGCGAAGTCCTGTAGCAGCTGATGTCTCTGTGTCCCCTCCAGCAGCCTGATAAAAATCCTCTGCTGATTGCAGGAGTGGCCAGAAAGTGATCTCCTGGACAAGGCCAGAAAGACAAGACCCAAAATGCTGATTTTCCTCCCCAGTTCCCTAAAGGCTGTTCTTTTTGTGTCTCCCCACCCTCAATAACAGTGTGTAGCATCAGACAGGGAGTTGGTCCCATCCCAGCACTGATGAAGGACCAGGTTTTTGAGGCAGGAGGGACACAGGTAGGAGGGGGAGAGGCACACACATCACCACATCCAAGCCCAAATGCCATCCCAGTGAAGCCGACCCAAGGATCAATCCCATCCAGCCCACAGCCCAGCAGTTCTGCATCCAAGCGATGCATCTCCCACCAAGCTGAATTTTGAGCAGCGACTCCCCTCACCCCCCCATGCCCCCAAGAAAACAAGGATAATTGAAAAACCACAATATCACTAGTCAAATTTAATATTGAGAGTGAGTGAGCGGGAGCCAGAGGTCAGAATTAATTACACCCCACCATATTTCAGCACGCTGCTGCAGCTCCGTGTCCTTTCCTTGGGGAGCAGTGCTTCCACAGAGAGGTCGACAGACATTATTAGAAAGGACTGATTTAAACGTACCCCCAGGAGCTTTTCAGCTTGTCTCTTCAGAGCCTTTGTTTGTACTGAGATTAATGGAGAGGCAAATGATGGAAAAGCAAAGTCACCAGGAGCAAGAGGATGTGCCATTGCTGCCGCCACCACCCCTATTTGGCTGGCTTTGTGAGCGGGGCAGGAATAACCAGGAGAGAAGGAAATGTTTCTGTCATTCATTTTGTGGATAAAAATGTGAAGATCTTGAAAACTATAAGTTTTTTATTTGTTTTCCAAGAAAAAGATATCCTGGCTAAAACCTCCTGCAGGCTGGCTTTCCTACTCCCTTGAGGATTTTACACACACGCTGGTTTTTTGACGTGCTGTACCACTGTGGGGGAAGGAGCTATTTTCATTCTGCTCCAGATTAATGTACTCCCTCTTGCAAGTCATTATATTTGTTTCTGGTTTTTTTAAACCTCCTGTGATGGAAAATTAATATAGACACAAACCAAAATTAAACCTTTCTATTTTCCATTCAGATTTTCAAAAGGAGTGTTAGGAAAAAAACAAAGGAAAGGAAAGATAGAGCATTCAGATGAAACAGAAATCTCATTCCTTGGGCACAGCCAATACTTTACTGGTTCCAGCCCTGAACAACCTGATCCAGCATCCAAGTCAGCCCTGCTCCAAGCAGAAGAACTGGGAAGATTTCCAGTCCTTTCCAGCCCCAACTCCCTTGTGATGGCATAAATTCACCTCTACCTTGTACCAACAGGTTCAAAAAGGGATCAGGCAAATCCAGGGGATGGAGTTCAACACCTGCCTGGACCCCCAAGTCCAACCTCACCTTTATGACTCCCTAAATCCCTGACTGCCCAGGGCAGTGTGGGCTCCCCTGGCCTCTTGAGGCTTTCCTGGAGCATCATCACTGAGGTTAGTGAGGGTGCACGGGGTCCAGCCGTGCACTGGCGCTCCTGCCTGCTCTCGAGTCTCCTAGGCTACAATCAAGGCTTGCCTTTTCCTTTATTAAACAGAAAACTCATGTTCCCCCCAAGGACTCTCAGGGCATCCAGGGATGGGGCTGCAGGAGCTGCCATTTCCCAGGCGTTTAAAATTCACGGGGTGTTTAGTGTCGACGTGCCAACGCGGCAAATTCTCATTAGGAGGCAGCCAATATCCTGTGGAGCTTCCCGGCGCTCTGGTGGCTATAAAAATCGCTCGGCTGTATAAAAGCTAAACAGAGTAAACTCCGTCGGACACAGGGACCAGCTGCTTCAGAGCAGCTCGGCAAACAGAGATCGGCAGGCGCGCACCCGGCGCTGCCGGCAGGGAGATAGCGCTCTCCCGCCTGGGTTATTTCTTGCCTTATCTTTTATTTCCCTGCTCCCCAGCTCACCCTCATGCAGGGTTTTGCATAAATATCATCTGTGTGTGTTGTCAAGTTGTTGAGATGGGGTTGAGGGTTGGTTTTTTTTTCCTCAACAGCATTTCCACAATGGGAAGCAGCTGTTGTGGTGAACGGGCTGCTGCGGAGCAAAAGCTGCGCTCACATCGAGATATCTCAGAAGAGGCATCCTTCATACATAGCTCCGTGCACTAGAGAGCACTATAACATGTGTTTCCATGAAGTTTGTTAACTACTCGGCTAAACAAGAGCGCTGGAAATGCCAGAGGAATATGCTCTGGAATGAATGGAAATACTCATCTGAAAAGACATTAAATTTAAGCCATCTTTTTTTCTCCCCCGCTCCGCTGAGCTCATGTTGCTGCTCTCTCCTAGTGTGTGCTCTCAGGTTGAGATTTCGGGAGAAACAAATGTTTGGGGTGTGTTTTCCAGCCTTGTGGCACTTGAGACAGGGATGAGATAACAGATGATGGCACACAGGGGGAGGGTTTCATGCCATCAGTGGTCTGGGGACGTGGTGGCAGAGCCAGTCCAGCCATGGACAGCAGCTCATCCTCTGTGATCCCTGCAAGAGACCTGCTCCCAAATGACAGCTCATATGTGGAAAACCAGAGCTCTACCTCTTGTGGGCCTGCGCATCAGCTTCTGGGAGGTACTGAGCACGCTAGAGGGGCTCAGTCTTACAATAAACAGGGATAAAACCTCAGGAAAATTCGATTATTAAGTGTTCAAAATTTGCTAGAGCTTTTTCCTCTTCAGTCTGATGAAGTTCACATTTTTAGCCAATGTTCTCTTGAAAATTATATTCTGTTGGAATATACCAGTGCAAATTCAAACTTATTTTTGATTTCCGTGTAGTGAATGCATTTCAAGGTGATACCAGTAGCCCCCAGAAAAGGCTCTAACTGATGCCAGTAAATGACAAGAAGTCTCAGATCATGACACCAATCAGAGGGGTCCAAAGGCTCCAAAGTGGCCTAAAGATGCTCAGCACTAGAGCTGGTTAAGAGCTTCCCCACAAAATTATTTTCCTTTGTTCTATTTGCTCTATTTCGTACATACATATGTGTGTGTGTGTGTATATATACATGCACACGTATATGTGTGCATTAGGTATTTTTTTTTTTCTGAAAAATCTTAGCTTTCCGCAGAAATTTGTCAATTCAGCCATAAGCCCAAGCTCAAGTCACTTGGGCAGCGAAGGGCCATGCCCAGGGATACTGAGCCATCTGGAAAAGAGGGACTTGGGTGCTTTGCTCCATCCAGCCAAAGCCCTGGCTGGATGCCCTCTCACCACTTCCTACCCAAAACGTTTTTCTGGAGTTTTTTGATCTAAAAATATATCTTTTCTTTTTTTTTTTCCTTAACCATTTTGATTTTCACACCAAGGAGTGCTGAGGCTGAGTGCTGATGCATTGGAATGTCCTTCCAGGCAGGAACTATTGATGCTCTTTCCCACGTACCCTTCACAACCCACAGCACCCACAACCCTCCCCAGTGTGTTCCCATCAGTGAGGCACCAGAGAAGGCTGAGCAGGGACACGGAAGCACAGAGCAGAGACCCCTACAAGAGGAGAAAAGGGTGCAGGGACACCACTGTCCCCTGTGCCACCACTGGGTTTGTGCCACAGTAATGGTTGCAGGGGTACAGGGACAGTGCCCAGCTTGCCAGGCTACCTGAGACAGATCCCAATGCTGTCAAGGCAGCAGGATGAGCTTTTGATGGATTAGATGGCAAAAGCAAACATGCTTTCTCTAGGAAACAGGTTCCTGCCACTTGTCTGCTCAGGGTTATCGCAGCATAAGGGGCAGCAGCCCTTCCCAGCAGCCTCCGGCAGCCATGGAGGCAGGATATTACTTTGTTGCTTATTCATTTTATTGCTTCTCCTTTCTAAATATTTGCTTGGCAGGGGAAGGATTCCCTTTACACCGTATCTGTTTTTACAGGTCAATTGAATTTCTGGCGCTCTCAATCCCTCTTTCCCTCCAATTGCATTTGCAAAACAAATATTGATTGTACCAATTAGCTGCGAACCCCTCGCAGAAGATATCCCAACGCCTTCAGTTGGGAGAAGGCTCTCCCAGTAGGTGGATGTGCCAGTGGGATGGGAGTCCACAGCGTGGCAATGTCACAAATTCCACCCACAGCACCCTGAAATGTGTCCTGGTAGGAGGTTAGACCTGACCAATCGACCACGTTGACAGGTTCTTGCCAAATCACATCCTTTAAATAAAAAAATAAAAAATAAAGGTTTTTCCTCAGAATGTCTTTAGGATTTGCCTGTGCAGTGCTAGGCTTTTCTGAGCTGCCCCATCAAAAGTGACAGGCAGATCCAACCCGAGCACCATGTCACACTTCATCACACTGATTTCACTGCTCTGGGTTTTATTTGTGGCTTCTTTCAAAGGTTTTGTCCAAATCCAGAACCGCCACAGGGAGAAAGGAAAGACACCTTGGCAGATAAAACAGTATTAAAAACTTGCTGTGTTTGGCTCTGACAAAGTCCAAACAAACGTCAAAAGGACAAATGAGATGACTGAATTGCATGGTGGTGCGAGGCACGGTGGGGATCCTTCACCCTCACACACAGAGCCACCGGCCTTTGGTGACGCTCATCTTCTGCCAGCTGCCAGTGGGACAGGGTCCCCAGCACTGGCTGGGATGGCAATGCCAACCCTAGTGTCACTCCAGAGGAGCTGTGACACAGCCCCACGGCTCACAACCCGCCGGTGGCCACTTGGAAAGCGTTCAGAGCACACTGTTAAATGTGTCCTGGCTGTGTCAAAAGTCACAGCCCAAGGCAAAGGCACAGGAGGTGCGGCAAGGGGGAGCTGACGGATTAGCCATGGAGGCGGGCCATGGATTAGCCAGCCTGTCTGCAGCCTGCCGGGGCCGGAGCGGGGATTACCCTGCTGCAGCAGTGCAGGAGAGATGCTGGGCACAGCCAGCCACCGGTCCATCCCAGTGAGGAATCCCAGGCTGCTGGGGATGCCCAGCCTTGAAAAAGCCTCTTTTCCAGGTCTCACCCTCAAAACAATGCTGCAAATCCCAGAAAACAGGGAAAGTTCACATGCCCCTCAACATCCCCTGCAGCCCAGGGAAGGCAGATTGCCCAGCAAGCCCTGGAGTGCAGGACTGGCTCAGCATGAGGGAGAAATGCTTTTCCCCTCAAAACGGGGATACTTCTTTCTCCACATTTCTCTGAATCACAACTGGGGGGAGTTCAGGATCCCCCTGCAGCGCTGGGGTAAAATGAGACAAGAACATAGAGCATAGCCCTCCTATCGCCAGGCCAGGACGTATGGCCTGGTTCCCACAGGTGGTCAGGTCACCCCTGCAAACTGGGCTAAGGCCTGGACAGAGCTGTGGGTATATAAGATGCTGACAAACATATATGAGCCAGTTCCATCCGATGACAGCATGCACACATCCAGTGTCCCGGGGCAGAGGGCGGGAAGCAGATGTCTGGTTAGAGAAAGGAAGAACCAACCACAAACCACTTATGCTCCTCTGCAGCTTAGACAAGTATGAGGCTGTTTGGCTCTGTGTTTTGGGCTCAAGGCCCATCTCTCTGGTTTAAAGCAGCTGAGTTGAGCCCAAAGGCTCGTTAAGTCGGCCTGCCTGGAGATGGTTCTGCCACCAGGATGTTTCATCCCAACATGAAGCCAATGTTCCCCTTTGTCACTACAAGGAACTCGGGGCAAGTGAGAAGAAGCAGCCCCCATGGCCAGGGCAATGCTGCCAGCTCACAGCATTTCACCTGAAATGGGTGACAGTGCGTGCTGGAGGCCCTGTGCCCACAACTTTGAGTTGGATGAGAAACCCACCTTTTCACTTTTCCCCTATTACCTCCTCCCATTTTAAACTGATCTCCCTGGGCTGCACCAGGAATGGGAGCTCTCAGGCGGGCAAGTCCTATGAGCTTGGAAACAACCAAGCAAAGGCAAAAGGCCTGGTATTTATCCTCAATCCACGTCAAATGACATGATGGGAAAACCAAGGTCAGGAGCAGTAATTGGTTTTGCCAGCCTGTCTCCTGGATGCACAGAGCAGAGGCAGCCTGAATCCCCCTCCCTCGCGTCAAGCAACACATGTGCCCCATTCCCTCTCAGTGGCATCCCTAAGAAGACGTCACCATGCCACCTCCCAGCCTTGCTGAACCCTCTAAAGGTCAGCACCGAAGGCATGTCCACCACATATGGTTATTAGTTCTCTGTGGGTCCATCCATCCCTCTACTACAGCTGGGTGAACAATTCACAGTGCATAAATTTATCTAGCAGATCTCAGCCCACGTGCTGTTTGCTAACAGTCTGTAGAGAGGCTATATTTTATCCCTTTGGGTTTCTTGGCCAGCATTCAAGCTCCTGACCCTGATTTATTCGCAATCGGTCAAGAGCCACATTTCATTTCCATTGGCCACGTTTGCACAGAGCTATTCGGAGCACGTGGCTCCACGTCCCACAGCAGAGCCAGGACACCTCGTCACAAGGCAGCCCCGGTTCTCTGCAGCACCTCCAAGAGGTAATCAGGGGGTTTTGTGTTCAAAAATAGGCTCTGCGGGGGCAAACCTTGCCTGCTGAGAACAGTGTGGCCAGAACAAACTGCACCTCTTGTGTGCACGAAGGCGATGAGAGCTCCAGATGCCAGCCTGGGCTGGCTCTTCGCCTGTCCTCATCCCATCTCCCCATCTCTTTGCCTACCTCTCTGCCTATTTTTAGGCATGGAAGACCTTTGCACAGTGCCCGAGCAGCCAGAGGGTTGAGTGTATAGGCGGGATGGCAAATGCCACTCTGCAGCTTTCCAAAATCCTTCCCCTTCTGCCTCCCAAGGGGCCACAATGGAGAGCCAGTCATGGCCCTGCCTGTGAGACAAAACCTTAGGACCAGCTAGGAAGGGTCTCTTAGAGCTGCACCCATCACCAGCCTGGCCCTAGGGTGTTTATAAAGCACCCTGTGCTGGGTCTCAACAAGTCTTCCCTAGGGGAGCAATCTCACTCACACACACGAGCATCCCTCTGTGAAACCAAACCAGGCAACATGACAAAGATAGTGGGAGAGGTACAGAGGAATCCACAGGATTCAGAGAAAAACAGTGAAGGATCAGGGTTAGTACCGTGAAGGATCAGGGTTAGCATCAGCCCAATCTGACATCTTCATTGGCAATTCCAATTAGGGGCTAATTAGCATGTTCATAACATTCACAGAAGATAATAAACTGGAGAGGATGGAACAGAGCAAAGCAATCTGAAGGGGACCCTGGAGAGATAAAAAAAAATAACAAAGGAAATTCAGCTTGGAAAAACGCAGCTTCTGCAGTTCAGGGAAAAAACATCCGGAGCAGATGCTGCGGGAGGAGGAGGAAGGTGGGAGCAGGGAAGCAGAAAGCGGCTTGGTGTGGGAGCGGCGTGTTGGGCCCTGGAGGGAAGGCGCCCCGTGGCTTCCCTGTGAGCCAGGTCGTGGGGCTGGAGCCGGACAGCCTGCATGGCTTCACCAGCCAGTGAGAGAAGGATCAGCACCTCAGGCTGGCAGGGAATCCTGCTGAGGGGGACTTTTCTTGTAGGAAAAAATACTATCTGAAGTAGAACCATTAAATGAAACTTGACTTCACCTGGAGCTGATTCCCCCTGCCAGGGCTCAGGAAGCCCCACCGCACAAACATCTCTGCTCCGAGCTGTGGCTCCATCCTGGCTCCCAGGTGGACTGGCCACACATGGGAAGGTGAGAGGTGGCAGAGGTGTCACCTTCTCTCTGGGCAGGCAAGGCAGGGGACAGCAGTTAGTGTGCAAAGCTAATGGCTGTGTTCATGCTACTGAAGGAGATCCCACACCCCAGTTGGACACAGAAGTAATTCCTCTCCTCCTCCGCAGAGCCTCGCAGTGCCACCAGTGCTCACTGCACACCCTGCCTCGACCAGCATGATGTGCCAGATGCCCCTGTCCTCTGTCATGCTGAAGCCCCCCTTGTTTCCTCCATCACATAAGTTCCCAGACCTGCTAATGAAAACTGCCCCATAACTCTCTTATGGGACATGGGATGCAGGGTGGACCCTGAGGGTGGGACACCTTGGTGATTCCAGGCCAGGTATCACTGCCAGTGTACACTTAATAGTAAAATGGATAGAACTGCTTCCTTATAAGAAAATCCTATAATTACTCAAATGACCAAAATGAGGTAAACAGAGTGCCTTTCTTACAGTGATCCTAATGGACCTGCACCTCCTGGTACAAACCTTGTGGATGCAAAACCAGGCAGGATGCAAGCACTCACAGTGGGGAGGATGGTTGAGGCTGCAGCCACTCTCACACTGCTCCGGGAGTCCCAGGAGAGACAGAGAAAACTGCATGAAGCACCACTCCAGCAGCAATCCTATCCTTGGCATGAAGCACCCCTCCAGCAGCAATCCTAACCTCTCAATTCCCATGTCAGGAGGGACTTTCCCCATCCCCAAGATGCAGAGGGTGAAGAGGAGAGCTCAAACAGGCTCGCCTGCTCTTTGCAGCTCTGCTGCACCAACAGCTCCTCCTGACAAACAAAAAACCAGCAGCCAGCAGGACTGCAGGAAAGGGCTGGGCCCATTAAAACACCCTTCATCCTGAGACACAACTGCTCCTTTGCCTCTCAGCTGGAGCCCTACACCCCGAAACTCTGGTGCTCCCCAGCTGGGCATCCTTGGAGTCCCTGTCTCCTCTCCCAGTGCCTGACAATCTAGGCAGACCGAGCAGGACCTGAGTCACTGTCACTTGTCCCCACCACCTGGGGACAAGGAAAGTCACGTCACCTCTAGAGGTGTCTTCTCTAAACAGCTGCTGTCACCCCAGATGTCTAAGCACTCCAGTCCTTCCCTGGAGCATTTGGAGGGTTTAAAAGCGCAACCAGTTCAAAGGAAACCACAAATTCTAACCCACCAGGACCAGAGTTTCAGCATGCAGGAGCTCTGGGCTGTGCAGCTGCCCCACATCGGGAAGGGACAAGAGTTTTATTGCCCAAAGGGGAACTGAAGTGGTTTCTGATGCTTGCGTATTTGGAGGCCGGCAGGGAGGAGGGGAGAAGCTTTCCCATGATTTGTGGGCTGTTCTCGGGCTGTCCCTGCTGCCAGGTCTTGGGCAATTTGATGACTTTTGTTGCAAACTGGAAGAACAGGAGACATATGTGAAGGAGGAAACTTGCATTCCTCTCGCCTAAGAAATCCCTTCTCACTTTCCCCCAAATCACACATACACCCAATCCCAGCCTCTCTGGGCTGGCTTGGACACCAGCTCCCCTCCCACACCCAAATGACCTACTCATCCAGAAATGGCCAGGGCCCACGGCTGGGGCGTTATCCTCTCCTCCTTCCCTTCCCATGTCCTGCCTACACAGCCCTGCTGACAGCCAGGGCAGGCAGGGGAACCCTTCACCTTCCGCTGCTGAGCCAAGGAATGGAAGACGCCAGATAAAACAGCCTCTCCCAGCAGCATCAGCGCAAACGGGACCCCAAGCCCCCAAAACTCACCCCAGCCCCTCCACAAGCTGCAGGCCAAGCATCTCCACACCTCCTCCTCCAGAGATGTCTCCAGTGGCTTGCAAACATGGATGTTGTATTTCTCTGTCCCTATTCCCAGAAAACAATCCACACCTGATACTGTCTGCCTCTAGGACTGGTGATCCCCAGAGCCAGGCAGGGATGTGACTGACTCGGTGGTTGGACACAGTGATGGATGTGGCACACCAGGCCACCATGCCTTGATTTCTAGAGCATCTCCCCTCCTCAGGTGACTCCTCTGTCCCTGGAAGTCCTCTGTGGGATGCAGAGGTGGGAAAGGGCTCGTACAAAGCTGAAACACAGTGGTGACACCACCACCTCAGGCCAGAAGGCCATGTTTGTGCAGGCAGAAAGCCAAAGCCAGCCTCAGTGTCTGTGAAAGCCTGTGGGGAAGGAACGTACCAGGAGGAAAACCATCTGAGCACAGACAGAGCCCAAATCAAAGCAACACAGAGCCTTTGGGTATGGAACCAACTGCTGACAGATTCTCCCTGCTTATTTCCACAGAGTGTCACCACTGAAGCCTTACGATGTCACCCGTTGAACACCTTGTGAGCTGGTGTCTCCCGAGGTGGTGAATGGCAAGAGTGACCTGCATGTTGCCAGCATGGACAGGTCCCTCCAAACCACCTCCTGAGAGGGAGAAAGGAAGGGACTGCTTTCAAAACAGCTCTGTGACCATCAAAAGGTAATTCCCACCTCTAACTGCGTATCACAGAAAGCATCTATAAGGCTGATTAAAACCTGCCTCCAAAAGAAAATCCCGTCCCCAGGGCCAGCCATGCTGCCCTGAGGAGCTTCTCACTGGTGAAAAGGTGAAGCTGGGACCTCACAGGAAAGCTGTGGAGAGAAGCCCAGCAGTGCTGGGTTAAGCAAGACCCTGCAATCTGGCCACGGGGCGTTCGCCTCTGCAATCTTGGCTTTGCAACGGGTTCACAGGTCCATTTAACAAAGTGAGACAGAAAATTGGACACCAACGCCTGCTCAGTGGAGGCAGAGCCACCCTGCTCCAAGCCCATCTTGCTGGGGCCTCCTGAATTTCTTTTCCTCCTTTTAAATGGAGAATAAAGACAAACCCCAAGCTCAGACCCAGGTCAAACACAACCTCACACATGCTCAAGAGGAAAGACCAGCAGTAGAAGTGGAGCGTGGTCCTCACATAGACTTTTCCATCCCCATCTCCACACCCAGCTGAACACAGGGCTTCCCGGCTGGGGTGGGACCCTTCTGGGTAAGAGGAGAAAAAGCTCTGGGGTGGATCCTGCCATTTCCTATTCCAGGAAGGCCAAAACCCCTTTGAACTCTGTCCTTCTGCTGGAGAGAGTGAAATGCAAAAACACACACCCCAATGCTAATTTAGACTTACACCTTCCCCAGTGTCAAGCACTGGCATCCTGAAAACATCACCGACCCGTGCATGTGCCACGCAATTCCACAACAGACGGACAAGTGGTATGGGATCTGCTACAGCAACATTAACAGGCAGACGAATATCAGCCACTAGATTTCATCTTTCAAGCCCCAGTGCCTTGCCCCAGGCAGCCAGCAAGACTATTATTAGGACTCGAGGCAGCCTGGCCTCTGACTGCTTTCCCTGCAAGCACTGCCCCATGGAAGGAAGTGTAATTCCCACCACGGTACCCTCATTGCATAGATATTGGATTTGGGAAATACATTTTTGCTGCAGGCAAAACAGCTCCTTTCCCACACCTGCCCTTTCAAATGAGAGCAGTTTAACACTGTTTGCAGAGCAAAAAAAAAAAAAAAAAAGCCATCGGCATCCCTAAAGCTGGCCTGGCCCCATCCCTCCGGTGCGGGGGGAGCTGAGAAAGGCCAAAGAGGCGGAGGTTGCAAGCAAATGAAAGGCATTGCTGGAGGGGGGAGGCAGCAAACAGCCCCACGCGCCAGCATCTCCCTGTGAAATAGCTCAGCAGCCCCGTCCCTGGGCTGGGGGTTTGGCAAGGAGGGGCTGGGGCCCCCCAGAAACCTTCAAACAGCTTCAGGACTGCTCATGGCAGGAGTAGAGAGATGGATTATTCACCAGGGCAGAATGTGAAAGCAAGAAAGACACCGCCTCCCTTGCTCTAACAGTTAAATATCTTTGTGAAGCATCTCCTTGAGCTGGGCTGAGCTCAGCAGAGGCACAGGACCACCCAAGATACCCCCACAAAAGGCTGCAAGGCACGCCAGTGCTGCTGCAATGGGTGCTGGGTGCAGTAAGTATCCTCGAACCAGCACAAACAGCCCCATGCTGGGCTGCTCCTCCAGGAACCCCCGCGGCTTTAGAATGTACCTTTGGACGTAACAGGACCCCACTTTTCTCCCCAGTGTCACACGTAAAACAGACCCTCCAATAATCTCATTTTCCAGGCTGTAAACTCACTCCTCAGTCACTGGGATGAGGACACATGGGGGCCTCCCCTCACCACACTACTCTGATGATCTCAAGGCCCTCAATGGGGAATCGTGCCCGGTTTCTGCAAACTATGATCTAATCTAATTCCCCCCATCCCATTACTTCAGGATTTACAACACACAACCTCCCCTGAAATGGTTTCTGGTAAATTCTTTGAAAGCTCTTCTGGTCCTCACATCATTGTCAGGGTCAGCCAGGCATTAATGGCAAAACATTTACGCGCCAGGTAACTTGTTCCCCAGCAAGAGAGTTTGCTTATGCTTTTTAAATTCAGGAAGCAATTAATAGTTGCCACAAAAGCAACCAGTGCTTGTCTTGGGTGAGGGCCATAAAGCACTGACTTGCCCTGGGGAATTCCGATGCCTCCATCTCAGCAGGCACCTTCCACGAGCGTGGTGGTTGCGAAGGTAAATCCTTAATGGTGGATACCTGATGCTGGGAAATCTTCATGCTCCCTCTAACCTGAAGAGCTGTGACTCCAGCTTCCTGAGCCAGCTAGAGATGACAATTTCAGGGAACAGCACCGCCAGCATTGAAGTCAAACAAACACAAGACCTGAGCATCTTCTGGCTTCTTCATCTCTGGCAGTGAAGGTAGGCAAGGACTTCATTGAATTCCCTGCCTTTGGGACTTGCAGCTTCAAAAGCCAAAAAGCCACAGATAATGCTGTGGATGAAGCCAGGATCTGAGCAGAATCTGTGGATCTGATAGAATGGTGGAAAACCTTCATCCCTGGAGCTCAGCAACCTCTGCTCACACCAAAACCCCAGTCCCTGGAGTCCTGCAAAGTCTATTCACACCAGAAAAACCTGCCCCCCAGAGCCCAACATTCTTGATCACACTGAAGACCCAGTCCCTAGAGACCAGCATCTTTCACTTACACCAAAACCCCTGCTTCCCAGATCCCAGCAAGCTCCACTCATGCACACAAAAAACCCCAAACTCTGCTCCCCTGTGTCCAGCATGTTCCACTCACACTACAAAAACAATCCCTTGAGCTCAACATCCTCCACTCAGGCTGAAAACTGCAACACCTGGAAAGCAGAGACAGAGGCATCCACCCCACGGTGCTTCCTCCTTCCTGACCAGCACAGATGTCTCTCAGAGAGAGAGGATCCACTCGCTGCCTCCCACTAAAAACATCAGCTGGCTGTGGAGCTCCCCAGGTTTTAGGAGACATCCCTTTCCATGCTGGCCCCCTCACAGCCATCAAAAAGCAATGATTTCCAGGCTCACCCCTCTGCACTAGACTTCAACCAGCTGCAGACAGGCCCATGCATATCCTCTTCCTAATCCTTCATGCACAATCCCTAGACAGTCCCTGGCTTTTATTATTTTCTGGCAGAAGAGAGCATCATGTTAACCCCCATGTACAGACTGCAGCCTGAGCATCTCTCAGCACATCCCAGCTTGGGTCCAAATTATAAATGAAACGTTCATGTAACAAGAGAACTGGTGAGGGCCAATTGCCCATTAATATTTTAAACCTTTAATTCTTACTTAACAGCCTGTCCGAACAGTCCCTCCTAATTCCTTGTTACAGAGATGGGCCTAAAACATTTATTTATTGATAAAGACCATGGGAGACTCTTCCCATAGGGATGGATGTGCTTTCCTGTCCGGGTTTGAAAGTCAAGGGACAGAGCAGGCAGCAGTATCACTAGTTATCCATTGTGACACAGACCCTGCACTCCTCACCTCTGTCAGACCCTTCTTTACTCAGCAGTTCCCTCGGCTTCAGGGATACAAGATGAATTCCTTACTGGGACATATTTTAAGGCAAGGAGAACAAGGAAATATTGTCTGTATGTGTCCTGGAAGGTCCTGTCCTTGGCATGATGCTGCAAAACTCTAGGGGGACGGAGCTGCACCTGTCCAGGTTCTGGCTAAGGACAGTGGTTTGCAGATGTGGAGACAGCATGTGGGGGGCACACGAGACAGGAGCAGGGTTTGCATCACAGGAGCACACCCTGCAAGGAGACATCCTGAGATTCAGGCTGCCACCTCTCCAAATGAGAGAAAACAGCCTCCAGCTCCAAGCCTGGGTTCCTGAGGTGACAGAGGCTTTGCCCCAGGAGGGAGCAGAGCCCATGAGAGGCACAGAAACCAGGAAGGGCTGCATCCAGGAGCTGCCCCTGTGGCCCCAAGCTCAGCACTGACCTTGAAATGCAGGGCAGGCGGCTGCCATTGCTGGCATCATATGACCCGTTACAAAACACGGCGGGCTCTGCTTAGAGGTTACACAGTGCAGGACAAATTTAACACCCGAGAGCGTTCCCGATCCCACTGAAAGAATTCCTGGCAGGGGTTTAGTAATCGCCCACTACTGTAAGTGGCTAAGTGCCATCACATTGGTTTGGCTCCAGACACACAAGGAGGACCTTGTTGCTTGCTTCTGGTGGGAGAGACGCTTCAGCTGATGAATGACACCAGGCAAGATGATGAAACCCCCAGGAGCAGGTGGGCCTTGAACCAGAGAGCAAAGGGAATGTGGAAAAGATGCTGCTCCCATATGATTTCACTTATTTGAGAAAGGTATTTAAGGGCTGCCATTAAAAATTTGCACTGAAGCCAGCCTGACTATGCAGCTCTCCCCATGAAGAGATCCTTGGGGTGAATGATGAGAGCATCATCACTCAGAAGAACAAGCAGGTGGAATGAAGGCCTCCTCCAAGGATGCCCAGTCCATAGAGTCTCCCAATAGCAGGGGACTTCCTGGTCCAGCCATGAGGAAGAGAGGCTCAACAGGAGGAGAAATTGTCCCTGCTGCCATCCTACCAGCCATACACAAGCTCTTCCAGAGCCATGCCAGCTGTTTTCAGAGATGGAGAGGGTGGATGCTGCTCCAAAGCACAGCCGGGGACTGGTGCAGGGCAGGCAGGGTGGGAGAGCCTCTCCCAGCAGCAGATCTGGTCACAGCTCAGCAGCATGCCAGACCCTGCCGCTCCCTCCTCCTCCTCCTCTCCTTCCCTTTCCTTTCGCTCGGCCCCAGCCCTGCATTTCTGGAGCAGCAAGAGTCAGCTCTGCCGATGCTGCTGAAGGGCCCTGAGCCAACTCCAGCTATAACCTCAGGATAAAAACATCAGCTCGGAAACACAGCAACGGGAAAAACAGACAGGCGGCCACGTGTGCGCACATGAGGACTCCTTAACCAGGAGAGCTCCCACTCGAGCAGTGAGGTCTGCAGTAATGAGCAGCTGGGACTCTTGATTTCAGGGGAAAAGGGATCCTGGGTTTGGTGCTTCCTTCCAGCCCCTGGGAACACAAACCTAGGACCTGCTGCTCCTATGCAAGTTTGGCCTCAAGCCTACACCCACTGCCCACACCCATCCTGGCCGCAGGGAGAACTGCTGGTGGGGCAAGTGAGGATGCTCAGTGCCAGACCAGGTCGGGTGGGGCTTTGGGTGCCCCCAGCACCTGAGGATGAGAAAAGCCCAGGTTGGGAGCACCAGTGTGGAGGCAATGGAGCAGTGACAAGACGACAGAAAACATCGTCAGGCCAGCAGCTATTTTTATCTGCAAGGACCAACACTTAATACTCTCCTATCTCCCACAAAATGTCACTTGAGCTCTGGCAGAAAGTTTACACCACTTGCAGACAAGGGCTGAAACCCGAGCACGTAATCCCTGCTCCAGTCAAAAGTTTTAGTGGGATTCGCAGCGTCTGGACAGGGAAAGCTGAGGAAAAAAAACCCTTCCCCTGAGAAATGATGGCTGAGGCAGCAAAGAGACAGGACATGCAGGTTCCCTCCTGGCACCATATATTCCCCTGCAGAGTCACCTGCCACATCTGCAGGTGATGGGGACTTTACGAGCCCTGGAGCTACCTTGTGGGCTCCTCACAAGCTCAACCAGAATTTAAGTACCCTAAAAGGGCGTTCAACAGAGGGCAGAATGGGGAAAGCAAGGTGTTCACCACCCCACTCACTAAATGCCATAGGCCCAAGGGAGATGAAGGGCTGGGAGGAGTGGGATGGGTTGGGCAGAGCCCACAGCAGGGTTTGCGGAGGGTCATCATCCAGATATCACAGCCACCCATCCTGGCAATTCCCCTCTCTCCACCAAGCATCTCTAATTATTTCAAACACTCTTCCTTCCCCACTCCCACCTCCTTCCCTCTCATCCTCAAGCCCAGATCCAGACACGCCTGGGGTGTAAGGAAAGGAGGCTTCTCTCATTTAATAAAGCCAAGGTAGAGCAATGCTTTTATTAACAGCAGTCTGGCCCCCTCCCTGCCCATGGCAGGAATATTGCACCGGCAATCCCAGGGGAGCACCCCGACACTGCCCTGACAGCAGATGCAATAACACAGCCCCAGCACTGCTCTGGGATATTGCAGTGAGTGCAAACGCCAGTGGGTCCTCCCAGGTGCCCCCTTACATCACAAGCAGTGCTCAGTATTAGGGATGAATGGATACCTCCCTCCCCGGTCAGGCACGGAATAGCTGAGATTTAGGACAGCATCCTCCAGAGGCCTCTTCCCAGAGGGACAGAAGAGCAGGGGTAAAAAGAGCTCTGGGATGGGACAGAAGCATGGTAAAACATGGTGCAGCACAGAGGTGCTCAGAAAATTAGGGTACCATGCTAAGGGCTTCCATGAAAACTTACAGGAGGTGAATTTTTCCAGGGATAAAAGGTACAAGCTTATGTGTGTCTTGGAGCTGCCCTCAGCTGCCCCCAAGAGGTTTTTTTCACATCATACTGTCTATTTTTTAAATTAAAAAGACTGGACAAAGCATCCAGGATGGAGCTACAGGCAAGGAGAGAACTCAGCAGAGGATAGGGCTGAGTGAGCCCCAATGGGGTCTGCAGCCCCTGGAAATGCTGCAGGATGCTGAGGAAAGGGGGATAGCCATGGCTTCCCTGAGGGACACACAGCAACTTGGAGGGATCAAATAATAGATATTGACAAGGAAAACCCGCTCCACTAGCCCCAGAAATCTTCTCTTACAGCAAGGAGTGGGGTAAAAACCCTGGGGAATATACTGGAGAGGCAAAGCTCGCATTCCTGAGATGGCCAAGAAGTGATCACATCTATCTCCCTCCATCTCCCATTCCTAAGATCCATTTCTGAAGCATCACCAGCCAAGAAATTTTGGTTGATTGGATGTGGTTAAAGCAAAAAACGCATGCAGAAAACCTTATAGCTGAAACTTAAATGGTCTTCCACAAACATCTTGCATATTTTCAAGGACACTAAGGAAATTCACATTTTTTCCCCCCATATTTTAGACTTAAAAAATGCCTCAAGGGAAAAAGTTATTTAGAACTACTTAGGAAATACAAAGGATAAAAAAGCCTGTAATTATTTTTCTGCCAAGGGCTTGTCAGTTTGAAAATCCCCGCTCTTGAACCACTAATCCGTATGGAAAAAAAAATGCAGCTTCGGCAAGATGCATTGTTGGTTGACTTTTGCTGCACTTTTCCAGCATGAGGGAACTAAAGGGAAAGGCGTAGATTTGGGAGCCATGTCGCCAGCACCTTTCACCCACGATGTGCCTGATACATGTCCTTGGCTGATGAAGGAGACCTGCAAAGCATCACCCCAAGGAGCGGCTGCTCTGCTTGAGAATGGTGCTCTGCAGGCATCAGGCTGGGGAGGGAAGGATCACGGCTGATGACTGAAGACAGAAATGCCAAAACAGGCAAAAATAAATCAGTTCAAGGTGGGGGTATACTTACTTTAAAAGCCAAGGATTCAGGGAGTTCCTGGGATGTTTTGTTATGTGGTTGGAAATAGCATAAAGACATTATTGGCAGGGAAACTGCACTTCCTCTGGAGGATGGGGATGGGCCATCCCAGCAGAGCTGGGATTTGGGAGTGGATTTAGGCCTCTGGTTTAGCAGCCATATTCATCACTTCATGTCCTCCTGCCAGGATAAGGACGGGTAGCATCAGTGCCTCTGAATCTGGTTGGCCATGGAGAAACAAAACAATGCCATGGAGCTTGTTGCATGCCACACGCCAGCATCCCAGTAACCCTCCCCAGCCTGGAGCATCTCCCACAGGAGCTGTGAGAAGTGAGTGACACCAGACAGTGCAGGTGAGCCACCCAGGTCCTGCTGCATCCCAGCACCCACTGGGTGCACTGCCTGAGTTTGGGGCTGCACAGGGCATCTAGCACAGCAGGGGCCAGAAAACTTTGTCCCTCTCATGGGCAGCTCTCCCACTGCCAAGGATAAACATCTCACCTGGAACTACATTCACCATGCAGGCCCCTTCACCTATCTTCACCTATCTCTGCTGTCTTCTTTCACTATTTTCTCCTAACAGCTCCTCCCATCAACATGGAGTTTAATGTCCTTGAGGTAATGCATGCAGGAAGCCTCTCCTGCTTTCTGGTTAACCCTCCTTCCTAGATCCAGCACTGAAACAAGCTCAGACTCAAGAGCACAGCCTACAAGACTTTAAGCTTCATTAAACTTTTACGCCAGTCCATTGAGGTTGCTCTCTCAGCCTCTCATAATTACGGGTGCAGAGGGAAGGCGCAGCATTCACTGGAGTAGGCATCAAGAAGATTCAAACACTTAATGACTTCCTAACCCAGCTCCCACATCCACAGTGCTGTTTAAAAGGATCTGGTCGATACCACTCCTGTGAGCTGCCCAGCAGAGGAGATGCCAAGATAAATCAGGATGTCAGTTCCCCATCACCAACCCAGCTGGTCACCCCTTTGGCATAGGTGGGACTTCAGACACAAGAGCCTGAGCCATCCCACCACTCCAGAGCCCACAAGCACCCAAGCCAAGAGGATGGCTGAGTTCAAGGACACCGTTCAGGTGAGCAATGCCTTGCTCTCCCTGCAGCCAAGACCTGGAGTTCAGCATCTCCATGAGGCAATTCAGACCCTGGTGTGGCTGAACCCTGTGTGAGCCTGAATCCTGTGTTAGCATCTTCCTCCCCTTCAGCCCTTGCAGAAGCCCACAGAAAGTGGTCTGTAAGGGGAAGGAAGGCTGTTATCCCCTCCCCAGCACCCAGCACAGGGCTGGGGTCCTGTACACCTGATACACAGAGCACAGCTGACATTCCCTCCTCTCCTGTTGACTCTCCAAGACCAGAAATGGAAAATATGCCCAGAAAAGATGCCCCAGAAGTGCAGTTCCAATCCAGGCTCAACACAGAAATCACCAGGCAGGAGTCTGGGGGTTGTTCCTCAACAAATGCCCACGTCCACTAGCAGCACCCATTACTTTATTCATCTAAATCAGCCCTGTGGAGGCCACTGCAAACATGTGACATTTCCCTCCTCCCTTTTAGATAAATCACTGCAGGAGTTAATAACCCTTTTCATAGCTAAGATGCAGTTTTCCAGAATTAAAGACTTAGCAGGACCAGCAAATTCCAAGCAGAAATTTTGCCAATAAAAGCATCCCTACAATTTTATGAGGGCAGGGGTTGGAGGCAAGAAATGACAACACTGACTCTTTCAAATAAAAAAAGCTGCTGCAGCTGAAAACTGCCTTCAGGTCCCTTAACCTGTTTCTCTCTCCATTCCAAATTTTTCCAGCCAAAAGCTTCCCTGAGCTTTCAATAACAAAGAGAAAATTCCCACTTTCCTTTTCCTGCTTAGCCACCTTGGGCGATGCTATGCAGCGAAAAATCAACTTATAGTATGGCCCCACTGGCCCCAGGCAGGAAGGAAGGAGTCCTTGGACACACAGGCTCCAGGTTCATCCAAGGAGCTCTGAAGCACAACATCAGAGGAGAGGATGCACCTCCCAAAGAGATCAATTGCATCCAAACAATGGATTCTCCAGGAATCGCCCTCGCCTCTTATGCTTTTAAGACCCCACTTTGCTCCCTTACAGGGCAGGGAACCTTGCCCAGAGGGATTTCAGGGGCTCTCTACCCCACTGAGATGGTGGTTGTCATTCCAGAGGAACAGACATACCAGGGAGGGGGATTTTGCACGGTGGCGGCAGGGGCGGAGGACAATGGGCCGAGGAGTGATGGTCCCGTGAAAAGGGATTTGTTCCGCTGTCAAGGACAGCATTAGGAAATGAAGCCCACGAGGGAAGGAGAGGGGTAGGGAGCAGTGAGAGACAATGTAGGGACAGCAGTGACAGGGAGACAGCTGGGACGGATCAGTGCTGAGCCCTGATGGGCTCACAGGGCACAAGGACTGGCCAAGGAAGCATCCGCCAGCATCCTCTGCCCTTCCAGGCGTTTTCCCCAAGGAGGAACAGGATGTCTCCATGCAGGGAGAACCACTCATCCGCAGCCACAGAGCCACAGGGACCATCTGACAAGAATAAGCATCACTGCCTGCTGCGATACAGAGGAGAGGTGTTCTCCTGATGATTTGTGCCTTCTCCTATCAATCTGTACCTTAATCACGCCAATTTGTGCCTGGGAGGAGCTGGTAGCCCTGCAACACAAACTCTGGCTCACCTTTGGTCAACGGTAGCCCAAGGTGGAAAACACAAAGGCGAGTGTGACATAAGAATTAGGCAGATCCGGAGAGACACAGAGAATTCATATCGAGCATTCAAACTCACCCAGCAAGATGCTCTAAACACTTATGATGATGAAAGAAGTACTTTTTAGCTGCTTTCGTATTTCCAGCTCCATTTCATGGGTGACAGAATCAAGTCTCAGTTTTTCTCTTGAATGCAATCATGGTCCATCATACCCAAACCAGGCACTAGTGCAGAAGACCTGACCCCAAAAACCAGAACTATATTCATGGGCACATGAAACACTACTGTAAACAGGTAGGTGCATGCAAGTACAGTCCAACAGGAGAAAATAAATTTTTGCACTGAACATGACATGATTTCACCCCTGTACTCAGAAACTCACACGTTACCCTCCTGAAAGCTCTAACCTTTGTGGGAGAAAGTCCCATTTTCAGATAGCCAGCCTACAAAACATGGAACACCTGAAGGATCCCTGACAAGATGAAGAAAGTGGGCTTTTGTTAGGAAGACTCCAGCAAAACAGAAAAGCAAGAAGACAGAGCCACGAGACAGAAAATACCCCAGATAAATGGAACTGGGTGCCATCAGCCCAACCCTGTGCCCCCGCTGCCCGCACAGCCCCAGCACAGCACTGCTCAGCCTGCCCCACGCCTTTTGCAAAGGCTTTTGCAGCTGGCTGTCCGTAAATATTTGAGGTGGGAAGCCAGGAATTACAGAACCCCTCTCCTGGGCAACCAAGGTTTGACCATCTTAAAAAAAAAAAACCTATAAAAACAAACACCAAACCTCAAACAGAGCTGCAACGAGATGCCTGCTGGTTTCGCAGAGACATGCAAGACACCCTGGGTGCATCCTTTGCCCCGGAGAGCTAACAACGCCAGGAGAATGTAACCAGGGACCAGCTGGATTCTTTCTGCCAGGAGGCAGGATTCCATCAAGGATAAAAGTATTGAGGAACAAAACTATGGGTTATCACAGGGTTTGCCATGACAGAGAGCACCGCTAGTCTCCCTCACGTCTCCCCTTCTGAAATCTCAAACAAATACAGAGAAATTCAAATTTCTCATGAAAAAACATTTATGTAAAAAAAAATTAAGTTGGGTTGACCCCAGTATTTTCCCCTAGTAAAATCCAAATATTTTCTCCCTGCTTTAAATATCTTCCTCACTTCTGCTACAGAGGAAGTGCTTGATTGAATTGCAGGCAGAGGCACAGTCCTCCAGCCCAGGCCTCATCCCTGCTTCATGTTCGCATCTGCAGAGGGCACGAGCCAGAGACAAGACAGAGCATAAAGAGACAAAGAGCATCTTGAGAAGAAAAATACCCAGGATAATTCTCATTCCTACCTCCCTCCACCTCAGCTGCAGCCTCCTCTTCCTCAGACATGTTCCAGCACTGAGTCCTGAGTGTCCCCTTGGCTGCACATTGTGGGGTTCACCAGAGGGGGGGAACTGTGAATCCAGATCCAAACTGCTGAGTTTTCCCCCTCCTCAGCCAGAAGCAGGACCTGCACCCACGTGAGCAGGAGACCATCCCTAGACGCCCCCCCATCTTCCGCTCCAAGGCAGAGGGGGCTTTCAGGTCCCCCACCACCATACCGTGAGGTGAGTGTGCAGCATCAGAATCAGGAACTGCTGTGGGTTTGGGTAAGTTGAGACCACCCCACTGCTGCCAGTGGGGATGGGGATAGCCAGCAGAGATCAGTCTCCCCTGTAGCACATGCGGCCACTGGCAAATCCTGCCCACACGCTGGGCAGCCATCAGCACAGCTCACACCCAGGACGACCATCCACTCCGAAATCAGCTGGGGATGGCCACACCATCAGGTTCAGAGCCTGCTGGAAGGCTCCCCAAGGAAGCACCAAGCAAGAAACCAAACCGTGGGCTCTCTGAAATCCCCAGCTCGGCAAATCCTTCCCCGCGCCTGGTGGCTGAGAGCAGGTGAAGAATCGGCAAGGCGAGGGCTGGCGAGCCGGGGGCAGGAGAGGACCCCAGCTGTCTCTCCAGCTGGTGGAGACAAAATTCCCATCAAAATGAAACAAACCCCTCTTTCTTCACCAGTCAATTTCTTTTTGGTGCCTTTATCAGGACTGCAAAAATCTGAAGCAATTCCCACAGCTTTAAGAGCCTCATCAGGGGCTGATCAGGGAGAACAAGCTTGTAGGGTGGGGAAAAAAGGCTAAAAAGAAATCATAGCATGTCCAAAATATGATGGCAGAAACTATGAAGAGTCCCAAGGATGCTCAGGTCATGGCTCTGACGGCACCAACCTGCAGTCTCCAGGTTCCCACTGCCAATGGGGAGGAGAAAGGGTGACCCCAAAGCCACCCCTGTCCCCACCATGGAGGGAGAGATGACAAGTCTATTCGACTGCCTCGCTCCCAATCTGCCAAATGTCACTCGCTTCCAGGCCTTTCTATGAAACGTTAATTGTAAGACAAACCTAATTAAGGGCAGAGAGAAGGGGCAAGATGCCAAATCTCTCCTTCACTCCCTTTGGAAAGAGGGAGCCCCACAAGTGAGAGGCTGGTGGAGATAGAGGCAAGGCCTGTTTTGCTTTCCTGGCATTTCCAGCATGGATCCCACAGTGGCCCCTGTAACGCCCCTCTTCCTGCATTCCGCCGCTTCTCTGCATTCCCACCCCCTGCCAGCACTAAAAGTTGACTTAGTAACAAAAAACAAAGCAGCAGCGCCTGGTACCATCCCAGCGGTACCAACCATGGCATCCCTGGCGGGGATGAAGCCAGATTCAGCTGCCCCACAGCCACAGTCATTCCAGCCCACAAGGAGTCAGCACTATTCCCCCAGGAGCTGTGGGTGAGCACAGAGAGGTGCTTGCTACAGGAGATGAGGTGCTAGGTGGGGATGGAGAGCAGGTAAGAAGCACGGGAAGCACTAGAGGGAAAGACTGAGGGATGGGAAAAGAGACCACCAGAAGGGACATGGTGCCACAGAGCTGGCATATGCTCTGCTGCCTGGTCCAGGCCAGCCTGACTGCTCCCAGTGCCTGGCCAGCTGGAGAAACCCAAGTTAGCATCGTCCTCTCCACAGGATGCCCTACAAGAAGGCCTCCAGAGGACATGTTGGACTGCAGCTGCGCTGACCCATGGCTCTCTGGAGTGACAGTTCTCTCCCATCCCAGCCACAAAAAGCACAAAAAGTCCCACTTCTCCACGTGAGAGAAGGCAAAGGATTGCAAATCACCAGGACAAACCACTAGATGACAGGAACTCTCCAGCTGGTGGGACGAGGCTGTGCTAAAGTGTCCAGCACCACCTTCATTCGATCCATTTGGGATTATTCCCCTCACAGCCTTTCCGGGCTGGGGAAGCAGCGCCAGGGCTCACAGCTAATTGTGCAATTATATTCATTACCCATGTTAAACAAGATAAACAGCCACCATGCTCCAAACCTCTTCCCCCTCTCTCCTCTACGGCAGCAGCTGCCAGAGGATCCTCCACCAGGCGAGAGGAGGCTGTGCTGCCCTGAGCCTGCAGATCTATCTGTGGCCTGGCAGGACCATGCTGCCGGGGATTCAGGCACACCCCTGTGCGAAGATGCTGGGCGTGATTTTAAAACCCAATGCCAGTGAGTTCCTTTGCACATGTGTTCTTTTGTGTGCACACTGGGAGGGTGGAAGGATTTTTATTTTTTCCCTTTGCAACCGGATGCAACTTCACATTTTAACTCACGAAGGAGGAGGTGGAGGCACCCACACAAGCCCATGACTCCAGGAGCATGGGATTTCAGAGGCAGGCAAGGAGAGCTCTGCCATGATGGGGCAGAAGCTGGCAACAGCACAGAGCCATCAAGCCGTGTGAAGACAGGGCGAGCATCACACAACTGCCTGCCTCGGCCGGGGAGCCCGGCACGGCGGTGGCGGCTTGGGGGCTGCAGCCGCCCCTCCACTGCCGGCGCCCACATGCCAGGCCTGCTCCGAGATGTGCTGGCCATCTGCTCCTGCCAGCCGGGGCTGGGGCCGGGGCTCTGCGCCATGGCTGGGGACGTGCCAAGCCGTCCTGCCGTCGCCACGCTCCCCAGCTGCGCCCCCCGTCATGACCACACCGCTGTCAGCGCTCCTGGCCCCCAGAAGCTGCAGTGGGGATCTTCCCATGCCTTCAGGTCCTTCCTATGGCCCTGGCTCTGCTTGGCCCATGCAAACCTACTGTGAAACACTGCTAGGCAAAAGGGGGCTCAATGATTCCCATCCTCATGCAGATTTTAAGGCTCCAGAGTAGCCCTACTCTTCTCATAACTTTGAGTACTTCTCCCTGTTTATGGCCAGGTTTGGTGTTGCCCCCCCCAAATGTGCCACTACAAAAGCCCATCCCTCTGACCACCACCACCACAAGGGCCCCACAGCCGGGCTATGTCCCCAGGGCCACTTTGCAGTTGGGGAGCCGGCCAGGGCGAAGACTGAACCTTGTCATAGTTGAGACTTATCAGGTTTGGACAAGTGCCGGGGGCTGCCGCGGGATTCGGGATGTTCTGTAATGAACGTCCTCTGCTCCAAATAGACGCCGTCCCAGGGGCACGGGCCTGAGCCCTCCCTCTCCAGGAGTCCTCCCTGTCAGCGCTGGGGAGACTGCTCCAAGAGTGACCCCCAACTCCCAGATTTCCCAGACAGCATCGCTATCTGAACCACCCATGGGCCCTGAGCCGTGGCACCCCCAATCCATGCCGAGACCTGACCTGGCATCCTCGGTCTTTAATCCATCCCTTTCCAAGTCCTCTCCCAAGTTCTTCCTCTTTATGAAAGACAAAGAAATGTAAAACGTGTGTTTTAACAAATTTTTCCTCACTTTCTACAGTCCAGCAAGTCAGAAGCTCACTTAAATCCGTCCGTAACACTTTCCATGGGTGTATTTATAACTGGAGGCATAACTGCTGTCTCACGCTCAGTCATTAACCCTCTGCGGCCTTGTTACAAACAGAGCTCCAACAGAGAGCGCAGAGACGTGTCGGAAAATTCTGCACCTACTCATCCCGGGGAAAACACCCCAACGCTCACCATCTGGAAGAAAAATCCCTTCTTTCAATTGAAAAAAAAACCAAAAACCAAACACAACCCCGGAACACCAAAGCCATGACAGTGGCAGGCTGGAGCCTGACCACTTTCCTGACACCCCTAGAATTCCACATGCAGACACCCCAGCAGTCCCACCCGGAGAGCTCCGCGCTGCTGCCAGAGAGGCCTCTGGAGCCTGGCTACGCCGCTGCTGCCGGAAGGATCGGCCACTTTCCACTGCAAGGAGTGTCAGTCACTTGTGATAATTAACCAGCTCGAGATAATGAGCTCAGTCTGAGAGCAGCGGCTCTTCCTCTGTACGTTTCACTCTCAAATCCCTGCTATCGGCATCGGCACTGTGGCAAAGGCAGGCACAGTGCTCCCGCACCCAGGAAAATGCTCAGTCCAAAAGCAGGACAGGCATTTGGGAAAAGAAATAAGGATTTTTGTTAAGTGAAGAGTACTATATAAAGCCGGGCAGAGCCCAAAGCGAGCAGTTCTTTAGGACTCTGCTTTGCATCCTTGCATCACCAGGTAAGGAGTCGTGCCACCAGCACAACAGAGTCCTGCCACGGGGATGAAAGGAGAAGGGACACACACCTGCAGCCCCATGCTAAAATAATTAATATTAAATACAAGGGGACAATAACATGATGGCAAGAAGCAGGAGGGGAAGGGGCCAGCAGCAACTCAGGGCTAAAACCATCACACCTTGGAAAAACTGCCCGTCGTAGAGCCTGCTTCCTGGCTCAGGCAAAAGTCACCAACCCAAACACAACCAGGAAATAACCAGGATAAATGGTGCTATTGCTGAACCCTAGGAAAAATTTGTGACCTTTTTTTCCCGCAATCATCCTTGTCCATCCCAATAGTGAGATAGATGGGCACAGCAAGAAGCCAACTGCGGCACCGATTTCTTTCGCAGCCAACAGACATCAGAGGAGGGTTTCAGGCTGGAGACACTTCAAGAGCTCGCAAGCTGCAGTCAAGAGTAAAATCCACATGTGCTGCAGGCTGGGAAGGCATTTCTGGGTAATATTCACCCCAATTCCCCCTTGACGGTCCAAACGAAAATACCAATAAAGCAGAAAACATGAATTAAATTGTGTTGGAAATATATGGGAACCAGTAGCCAAATTTCTACGGATAAATAAGCAGCGTACTCCATCTCTACAAATTTTTGCCTACAAAAACCCACCCTGTAGGGCAGCTCTCTCCTTTCCACTCTCACGGCAGCTAATTCTTCCGCTCTTTCGTAAACATTTGAAAACAAGGTCACGCACACAAATTCTGCTTTCAATTTGCCTTGTATCCATAGTGATTAAACTCAGACCCACAATACGGGATTTAAAGGAGGAAAAAAACCAAAAAACCAAAAAAACCCAAAACCCCAACTTTAAAAAGGCCTGGAGCTGGGCTAGCCCCCAGCATGCTCGCCAGCTTGCCGAAGGCCAGAGACAAGAGCATCAACAACCACTGTTTTCTCCCATAACAGTGACAGGGGAATTAAATGGCAGGGCTCTGACAGCCATGCTATCGCCATAGCGAGGGATCCGGCCCCCCACCTATACCCTACTCAAGAAACAACCAGCCCAGAGGCAAAAAAAATTTAACGGCTCCGAAACTCAGCCAGGCAGTGGGGTCCGGAAAGGATAGCGAGAGCGGGATGAGCAGGAAGAAACGAAAGCAGCTGCAGGAAAGGAAAGACTCAGTAGCCTTCTCCCCATTCCCACTGGAATGGTTTTTCTTTTAAAAGAGAAAAATAATTTTCTCATTGTCTTTCCCCCCAACCCCACACTTGCCAAAGTGAAAGTGTCAGGGCTGGGAGCCTTAACCACCTACATCCAAATTTCCTCACCATCACAGACCCGGATGCAGGCAAAGCCTCTGTGTGAGTCAACACTCTGAATTCAGCAGGGCCTTCCCTGGTTCCTGCCAAGTGCCTCAGTTTCCTCACCAACCGGGAGGAAGCAATAGCCTGTGAGGATATTAGGAAAATAGCCTTGTCCAGGACCAGGTCAGGGAGGATATAACTTTCCTCCTGCAGATGCTGCATAGGAAAATAAAGCCAGAGGAGACGAGAAAATGCTTGGCCCTGTCCCTGCACAGACCTGGGGTTACCGTGTGTCTCCCAGGCTCCTAACAAAACATGCTCAATTCCCAAGGCACAACCTGAGCACAACGAAGCACTTCTAAAAAGGGGAGAACCAGGGTGCGACGAGACGGCGAGGGAGAAGCACAAGTCGCCGTGCAGCACAGTAAGGGCTGACACCTCTTGGGACACACAGGGCAGGGGAAGCGGGGAGCAGCAGCAGCACACCAGTCCCCAAAGGCTTTTGCAGGGCACTTGGGCTTTGTGGGCGGTGAGAACAGAGAGAAGGGGGCTCCCCGAGGGGCAAAGCGACACTTACTTCTCATAGTCCAGCTTGCAGTAGAGTTTCTTGTCGCGGTAGAAGCAGGTGGTCTGCAGGGGCTCCTTGCAGGACGCGCACTGGACGCACTGCTCATGCCACAGGCTGTCGTTCAGGCGCAGCAAGAACCGGTCCAAAATCACTCGCTGACACCCTTCGCACACCGATTTGGGGGTCGCGGCTCTGCCTGCGGGGAAGGAGCCGGGGGCTCGGGTGGGCGGAGGGTAAGGCGGCCGGGGAGACGGGCCGGGCGAGGGACAGACGGAGGGTCCCGCGGTTCTCGCTTCCCCGGCACAGGCTTGTGGGTCGCGGGGGGACGGGGGTGTGCGGGGAGTTGCTGCGGAATCCAGGAAGGACCTGTGACTTAGGGCAGCTCCGGGGGGGGCACACGGCCCCCAATTTCGTTCCTCTTGGAAAGGCGGCAGCGGAGCCGCAGCTCAGAGAGAGACCGACTGTTTGGAACCAATATTAAAACGAAGATAAAAAGAAAAAGTGAATTATTTATTGCTCGATACGAAGGAAAGCCCTTCGTTACAAGGGGGGGTTAGGGGGACACACAATTTAATGCAATCGCGGAAGGAACCGGGAGCAGGGAAGGCGGGCGCCGGGAGCACACCCCGGGCGAAGGCAGCGGCGCGGCGCCGGGCAGGGCTGCAGGCAGGAACGAGCTGGGGAAAGCTGTCCAC